>JAJDFG010000090.1:0-600000 GCA_021039105.1 Scomber colias
TATGTCCCAGCAACATGAGAAATACCTGGACCACACACACACACACACACGCACACACACACACACACACACACACACACACACACACTTGCAACTCCCAGTAGTATGATCTCTCTCTCAGCTCAACCACAGCGTCCCTGACCGGAGTGACACTGTCCAAAAGACAACTCATTAAATCATGTGTGTGTGTGTGTGTGTGTGTGTGTGTGTGTGTGTGTGTGTGTGTGTGTTTACCCCTCACTGTCTCTCTCTCACACACACTCAACACTTCAGACTCTGCCATCGTGTGATGCGCTAGAATAAACCGGCCTTACGGGAAAAGCCTGTGTGTGCATGCTTTCCTGCTTACGTCTGTATCTGATTACGTGCTAATTTACTTAGATCACAGCGGCTGTAGCACCCAAGGGTGGTGTAGAATTTACTGACAGGTGCTCCGGACCAACAGATCATCACATATTTATATGTCTTTTCGTCTTTGACTTAAAAAAAGGTAACATGACAGTGTCTTACCGTGCAAACATATTTATTGGAATTATTTCTATTTTTATTTTTATTCATTGGCTACAAGTTCATTTAGGTGAGATGGAGAAGAAAAACTATTGTAGCCATTTGACTCAATTTCAGACACTTACACCATCGTTAGTCTCCAGCAGTATGCTAATTTCTCAGCCTACAGTATGTCAAGTAATTGTAGGTAATTATCTACTAGCAGCTGTAAAATGGAACGGTCGGTTAAGTTTAATGAGCCTAAACCTGCCAGACCTTGTTTAGTGGATTACTGAAATAGACTTATTGTAACCTTTTTTTGTTTTTATGGGAAATTGATTATAATTGACTAGTCTGTTGTTATATTATATAGTTGTTAAATATGTATGTTATTGGTTGGGATTCGAAAGTTATTAAAAAGTGATAACTAACTATAACTTCCAATAATGAAGAGGACACCATAGTGGTACCTCTGCTTTTCATCGGGACTGTTTTTTTCAGTACAAATTTGTCCCAATGAAAACTGTGTACAGTGACTCTCTGTGAAGGCGGAAATCTTGGACAAATATCTCAAAACCAGCTTGATATGTGAGACAATTCAGTTCTTTTTTCTTATTTGGTTGAACTGAGCCTTTATGGTCCCTCACATTTTAACTGAGTATTTGTTTAGGAGCTGGACTAGGGGAAGGTTTCCACTAGTGATACAAATATAATTTAGCCACCATAACAGTCTCTCCTCTGTATTGCCAAGAAGTTTTCTTATAAGAACTTGTAATTCTCAGGTGGTCTTCTTTAATGTTTGAGGGATTAGATGGAAGGAAATCAAAATGCCAACCATACACGTAGCAAAAGTCTGAGGATCCCACAGTTATTTTCTGGGAAATACTGTGATATCATTTCACTTAACACCAATCATACTGTGCAAACTCGCTATTTTAGACTGATCTGTTTCTTTCAGCCTCTCTCTTTTCTTTGTCATCACCTCTTCTTCCATTTGTTCTCTCGCTGCCTTCGCCCCGCTCGCCTCCTTCTTTAAATACACGTGGAGCACTTAAACATGCATGCTGCATTTACTGTACATAAAGTGCCACGACCAAGTCAGTACATGAATAACACTGAATAATGTAAATGTGCGTGAGTCTATAGATGAGCAGAAGCAAGCGTGTCATCCATATAGAAACATACTGTATTATGTTACTGTATAGACATTTCAGGCATTGACATAATGCACATATGCACGCAATCTATGTATACAAATGCAAACACTTCCTGTATTGTTTTGGTAAGGGATGTGGCAAATCATACAGACAAGCGTGCAATTTACATTCACAGTAGCTCTCTGGCTGCGTACACACATACACACACACATACAGGGTGATGATAAAGGAGGACAGGGTGCACACAGAGCTGTGATCTATACTGTATCAACCCCCTCTGGGCATTGAGTGTGCTTTCAAAAGCACATGTATAGATGTTGACTCGGGACCTGCAGCGCATGCATGTGTTCTTTTTGTGAGGGTTTGGCCAGCGTTTGCTCCCTTTGAAAAATATACAATATACAAGCCAGGTACACAGTCAATTCCCAAGTGTGTATGTGTGTATGTGTCTGTGTGTGTGTGTTAGCAGGGCGCCACCTTACTGATTGCAGCACCTTATCTACCTGTGTGTTGTTCCCCCGTGGTACACAAGCACAGGTGCGTGACGCGTCCTTCACTTTAATGTGCCATCAATCTGTAAAGCTGGAGACAAGCCAAAGCGCAACCTCCTCAGTCCCTTGCACACACACACACCCACACACACACACACACACACACACACACACACACACACACGTATGTACACGTACTCCAGAAATGTCTACTGTGCTCTTGTAAGAGATCTTGCGTGCTGATGAGAGCAGAACTTTCTCAAAAACCGGGGCTATACCTCTGTCATTAAATTATCCATCATGCAATTAGATTTCAATTCAGCAGAGAGGGAGGGAGGGTAAGATAGAAATAGACAGAGATAGAAAGCACTCTTAGCCATTCATTAAGTCTACCATTAAGTCTTGAAATCTTATTAAACAAGCGAACAAATGGAGTGCTGATATATCAGTGCCATTAAACCTTTTTCCAAGGTGACGATATCATGAAATAATAAGTCCATTAACATCAAGATAAAGTTTCCTGATTGCCATTGGAAAAAAATTATACTTTCCCAAAAAACAAATGAAGAATTTAATCCACTGTAACCCAAAACTATTTCCCCCTATAATCGCCATTGTAAAGATAAATCTGTTAAACTATTGATAACACACGTCCAACTGCAAAAATATATCAATTTATATTCTGCATTTTAATACATAAAATTTTCCCCAAACCCAAAAATCTTTTATCATATGTAAATATACACTGTGTAGGTCAACTAGGAGAGATGTCTTCTTGTAGTCTGGTATCAAATCTTACAATACAGTTTTTATAGTGCAGCCAAACAAACTGACCTATGAGGCTTCATCTGGTCATGATTTCATTATGATAACTAAAGAAGACAGTCAACATTGTCCTTGGACACCATCACTGACAAAGTTGATATTACAAATGGTTGCTCATCTCAACATCCGTTAGAAAAAGAGCTAAGTAAGCATGTGTTCTGAGTCAGTTGGGTTTTTAGAGCCTTATTGTAGAAAACGACACAATGAGAGCTGAGAGAGTCAATCAAAACTGAAGTTGTGGCTCAGAAAACAAAACATTGAGCTAAAAGCTTGTAAAATGCTGTAAAGAGCTGATGGAAAGAGAAGGTTTGTTGCATAATCATTCAACCCATTATTTACACGCATATATTAATTAGTGTAGTTTTAATAATTGTAACTTTACGTGTTAATTACAAGAGGTAATCTGTGACTGAGCTGTGAAAATTTACTTGCTTCTTGATGCTCAGAAGTTGACAGATCCTACTTATCTTCAAGGAAAAAAGTCCCATAGTTTACTTGGTGAAACAGTTAAAATAATTTTCATCCCTTTACATCAAATAGTGAAGTGCACGTTTGTCACGGTGGATGTGTGGATCACAGCAGCACCAGGCAGCTAAAGGGCAGGGCAGAGGCAGGGAGAGTTGAGATGTCTTAGAGCCCCTTAAGGCTGTTGGGCCATGAAGGACAGCCATTCACAGATATTTATCATCATTATTTTTCAACCATTTCAGCTTTATTAGACGTTTTGAAGTGGTAAGCGATGGGACGGAGCGGCGGTTGGGCGCTTCCATTCAGCAAAAGGTCACAAGACGGATTCCAAGCCGTGATGCCTGTCTATGACGATGACTCATATCTACAGAACATATATCGCTCTCTACTTTAATTCATGTTCCGTGCGCAAATGGATATATTAACATATGTATTCATGTGTAGTGTGTTTCATGTAATCTACTTAAAGACATGCTGAGATGGAGCGGAGAAGCATTAAATCCTTATAATGGAACCAGACCATATAACTTATTCATCTCATTCTTCATCACAAATTCATGTCACACTCTTAAATCAAGGCTCACAATTTCAACAGATCAGATTTTAACCTTAAGACACTTACATCAGTATTTAAATGTACATACAATGCAGTATACTTGAGGTGAAGCATACAAATGTTGCTGTAAAAAAAATGGCAGACAACTCTTGGCTAGACTATGGAAGCGTGCTGATAAAGATGAGATGACAGGTACGTAGCTGAAATTGAATTTGACAGAGAACAAGCTGGATTCAGAGAGCTGAATCAAAATTAGAGAGCTCCATCACACATTCATACATGCTACAGTGTTTGATACGTGTGATTTCATTGTAAGTACACCACTCGCCTCACGCTCCAGCTGGAGTCCCTGAGATAAACTCTGCCTGCCCACATCGAGCAGCGATCAGCCCTCTGCCAAAGCCTCAGCTGCTCGCTCCCAGGAACATGGACTCTGTGGCCGGACGCCATCTTAGCACCCTGGCATCGAGAGAGCCAGGGAGAGAGTTCTGTTTAATCTATTGCTGGTGTCCATCAGTCCGATTGAAAGATTCATTTGTTTTCTTGAAGGTGTCCTTCACCATTTGTCTCTCCTTCAGATATTATGATAATTCAGTCCAAAAAATTCAGTATATAAGAAATTCATTCATCAGAATTCAGCCCTCTAAAATGTATTATATTAGTCTGAAACTCTTTATAGGCCCGGTACCATGTTGCTGGTTATGTCTAGGGCTTACTCTTAAAGTGATACTGATACCAATTGAGTACTTAATTCAATACCCATCACACATTTTGTGCACTTGCTTTTATCCGGTGTAACAGGCGTGTAGTGTGGCCACTCAAGAGTTTAGAGTGTTTAGGTAGCATCTTGGTTGCTGAACTGCTAAGTGCGCTAACTCAAATCCACCACGACTCCACCTCCACAGACGGGTTGTGGCTGCTGTGGCAGTGGGCTAATCACATGTCACATTAAATCGAATAGCACTAACATTAATTGGATGTGAGCAAGTCCAAACAAATAGTCCTATTTTCTAGCTCTTGATGCAAAAAGGTTGATTGCACGTATCGTTTGATGGGAGATGTTGCGATGCTACTTGGTATCGATTTATTTCTGTCGGTAGCTTAAAGGTATCGAGTACAGATACCCAGCCCTAGTTATGTCTATAAGGTTAAAAGTATATGTTTTTATTTAGGTTCTGTGCTACACTGTAATTTAAAGGCATACTTTGTCTGAATGGTCCTAATACACATATATGAAGTTTTCCAATGACTAAAGAATCCAGTTTAATACTTGAGTGATTGTTAGCCAAGCTAGCAGTGTGTTAGCCCACTGAAATAACTATTGGATTGATTTCAATGAAATTTTACATAGACATTCATGGTTCCAAGGTCATGGTGACCATAACTCTGGTGAATACTATGGACAAATACCAGCAAAACTGATGACATGTACATCCCCATGTTAAAAGATGATGACATGATTAACATTATCCCCCCTTAAAAATCAGCATACCGACATTAGTATGTAGCCCACTGTCCCTCTAACTCCATCCTCACTTGAGACGCTATAGCATGGTGGTACAGTAATATTGTCAGCAGCACTGGCATTTTTTCGAGGATTTCAAAAAATGAGCAACATCACAGCCTGCGTAGGTGTATGTTTATGAACTGTGACTAAATGAAGAGGCTGTTGGAGAATTAAATTACTTAGTTTTCTGAGGCAAACCATTGTTATGAAGCGGCATGTTGTAAAATAGTTTGGATGTACATTATATAATTAGTTTTTCTAATCATGTTACCTGATCTTCTAGTTGTTTATCATACATTTATCAGTAGAGGAATCTGTAGTACACTATATGCATGGCAGATTAACACCTGAATGCAGTGCCATGTGATGTAAAATCCCAATAACAGAGTGCGTAGCTGTGTTTGACTGTGGTGCAAAGACGGGTATCTCTCATGCAAGGTGGAATGTTTCTTTGTGCCACATTTGTCACTGCCAGTTTTGATTCAAGTGATTATGAATGCATTTATATTTAATCACACATTATCAAACAAGCAGCAAGCAGAATAAGAAATGCCTGTAGTGAAGCATCCACCCTCCCACCTCTCTCTCTCTCTCTCTCTCTCTCTCTCTCTCTCTCTCTCTCTCTCTCTCTCTCTCTCTCTCTCTCTCTCTCTCTCTCTCTCTCTCTCTCTCTCTCTCTCTCTCTCTCTCTCTCTGGGACTCAAAGTGAATTGGGAGATGGTGTGATTAGAGCAGACAAGGAAAGACTCAAAGTCTGACCTCTAGCTAAAGGTAAGTATGAGAAAAGAGGAGGAGGAGGATGAAGAGATAAAGTAAGAAATAAGCGGGAGTGAGGCGGTCTAGAGAAGAGGAAGACATGAGTATCTGTAAATGATATGATATCATGCTGGATTGTGTTTTTAATCATCTTCCATTAATGTGAGGAGAAGGCTGAGAGAGGGATCTTGCATATGTTTGATCACTTTTAAGCATCATTTCTTGTAAACATGACTCTGAGTATTTCATGAAAGTGCATTTCGGTTGGAGCTTGCCATGTCTGGATTTTGGAAAGGTGTCTCTTTTACAAAGCGGGAGTCTGTGGAGGGTATATCGACTTTTTGTCAGGTCTCGTTGAGCCGGAGAGAGTTTTGGAGGGCTTTAACTTTAAACAGCTGTGATATCAGGACATCTCTGTTTGGCTTTTGGAGATATAAAAGCACACTCAGTGGCAGAATGTGTCTGAACATTTGCTTGCAATAATCACATGCCCATTTCAACTTACTGTACTGTGCTGTACACTTACTGTTGAAAGGGTGGGGAGTGCTATTTGTACCATTTCATAGTAAATGACAGCCATTATCCATCTGTGTCAGTTTGCAGTCCTTTAGCTGCGAGTACTATTTAGAAATCACATGAAAGTGTGCCAAGTATTGTTTGTGCAAACCTGTCTCTGTGTGTGTGAATATTTGTGAAAAATAGAGCTTAATACATCAGTAACAACAACATCCTGCTGGTTTAGTTATCATACTTAATAACTTCAATCCATGATTACTGTTAGTAGCAGCAGGTGTAGTTTAATACTACATGTTGCAGACCTGTGGGGGCAGCAAACACTCATTTAGCAGCTCTACTTTGTCAGAAATATAACAGTAGAGCGACCAAGCGGCAACCTCCAGAGCTGAAAAATGAAGCCATTGGGAAGGCAATGGTGGTAATAGCAGCCTCCGTCACTAACAATAAAATCTGCACTATATATACTACCACAGAGGTAATTTTGGAATATAAATACACTGAATGGCTATCAGTGAAAGAATGCTCATCATAAGTAGTGTCAAAAGACGCAGTTTGACTTTTTCAAAACCTTGAGGATTATAAACAAGTTTGTTGTAATTCAAATCAATTCAAGTTCAGATTTTAAGAGAGATATTTTTGGCAGCATTGCACAGAATGAAAGGAAAATAAAACAACCTTCACACTGGTAGTTTTTGAGGTCTTAATTTCTTCAATTTGTTTAAAACGCTTCAAGGACTCTGCAGGAGCCAAGGAGACAGGCAGAAGGAATAAATGGAGGTGTGAAGGGAAGAAGGTAAGGAAGGAGTAGGCGCACAGATATATCTTGGAGAGCCAGAGAGAGAGAGAGAGAGAGATGGACAGATAGGGAAGAGGAAGCAAGAACTAAAAGCAGCTCTAAAATGACGAGGAAGAGATGGAGCGATAGAGAGATGGAAGGATAAAGAGGAGAAGAGGTAGGTGGGCGGAAGGAAGCAAGGAGGGAGGTAAGAGGGTCAGGAGCGCCAGGGAGAGATGGACTGATAGAGAGGAGAAGGAGAGAGAGAAGGGAAAGATAAAGACTGGCCTGGGAAAGGATGGAGCTACCAGCAGCGCTCAATTATATCAAGAAAAGGTGGTGGGGAGGGGGGGTGATGAGGAGGAAGAGGCAAAGATAAAGAGTCAAAGGGAAAAGAATGAATAGAGGCTGAAGTCGATTCATGACTCTCATAGGAACCTTCATCAGATAATTTAGTCTGAAAAATACCAGTAATTCAATGAGTGTGTGTGTGTGTGTGTGTGTGTGTGTGTGTGTGTGTGTGTGTGTGTGTATACATGTGTGTCTAATGAAGAAAAGGATTTCAGTGCTGGGTAGGAGGCACACACATATAAGTAGTGTGTGAGAAAGGTTTGTATTTAAATATGTACATATGGTACTGTGTGTGTGTGTGTGTGTGTGTGTGTGTGTGTGTGTGTAGCTAAGCTGAGATTGGAGTCTGGGGGGCAGCGCCGGTGCTTTAGAAGAAGATAAGCAGACATAATTAAGAGGCCATTAATAAATTTGTTAATGAGCACTCCATGTAAGAGAGAGGGAGTGAGAGAAAGAGAGAGAAGGGGGGGTCATGTGTAATCGTGCATGTATGTGTGTGGGGAAGAGAGAGAAACAGTCACTTCTTGTGTGTGTGTGTGTCTCATATTGAATATCAGGCATATCTGCTGGCTGAGATAAGTTATCATTATGAGATATGTCCTGCCTGTGACACATACACACTGTCATCTCCGCTCCATTTGCATAAAGAGGGCTTTTAGCGATGCCCTTGTACCCTCAATGACAGTATCTCTGCATTAGTCAATGCGCGCACACACACTCACGCACACACATTTCCACACGTTCACACAGAGACGCTTGCACATAAATGCATTATGTATTAATTGCTTAACATATAGCCATGTTTAAATAAAATGATTCATTTAAATTTATTCCAAGTTGCTGACAACACTAAATACAAAAATGAACCTGGATACATGAACCAACATAACAGTAATAAAGAGGTGTCTGTTAACAGGAATGACTCAATGCTGCCTTGACTTATAGAAACTTACAGTGAGATTTGATCATTAAAAGCATTTTTTCTGATATTGATATACAATGCAATGTAGAAAATGTGCAAAATCACCTATTGACATATTGATTCCAGCATTCCTCACCTTGAGGACACACGTGTATCTGTGTATCTATGGAAGATTCTAAACTCAAAGTTCACTAGCTTGCTTTTTCCAGAGTCTTCAGAGGATGGAACTTGCTTTGGTGTCATCATGTGACTCAAGTATGAAACTTAAGTTTAGGGGGCGTCCTTGTTTCCATGCTTTAGTCATGTAATGACACAAAGCAAGTCCCCTTCAGTAGCGAAGACTATGGAATACAATTGAAAGCTCTGGAAACAGCTAGTGATTGAACCTTGAATTCAATTGACGTACACCAAATTAAACTGCATATTAAACAAGAACTGCTCTGAATCAGTCATTTGGACCAGATTCAGTATCATATAATCAGAATATGATTCCACTGATAAAGTCAAGCTTAAAGTTCATTTCTCAGCACAGAAAAGAGAACATTTCTTTTAGTTTGTGCTTTAGAGTTTTATGTGAAAGATTAAATGATCACACGGTCCTAGGTTAGATGCCTCCTGACAAAACATTAGCCTATATAATATCACCTGAATGCAAATGATTTCTAGCTTGTGTGTGTTGGGATTGATTGAAAATGTCCCGTAGTCAAAATGGCAGCAGTAATCTATGTCATCTGAGTTTGAGGTCATAGGTATTGAGCTGAATCTATAATTTAATGAGACATTTTAAAACCATTCTTGGCACATACACATTTGGATACCAGTGTTCTAATTTTATGGCCCTATCTGACAGTGGGTGGAACTTTAGGACAGCCAACAAATATAAAACAGTGTCAAGGAAAAAGTATGTCAGGATTGATCGACTTTGTCAAGTTATGTAATAAAGGGTCAAACAGCTGATGAAAAAACTCAAAACATACATAGAAAGAAAATATTAAGGTAAGTTAATATTTTAATGTGGTTTGGATGGTCCTTGGTGCCATTTATGAACAGTATAAAAGCTTAATTAATCACACAAAATTAAGATTCTGGTTGTATTCATTCCTAAAATCAGCCCAACTAACAGATTTATAGATTATATATGGACTCAAAATGGCCAGAAAATGCAGCATGGAAGTAATACATATAGGGTAGTCCTCTTTCTACATGTCAAGGTAAAGTGAACACTCAAGCCTTAGACACAGCAGCTTCAAATATTAACCAGCTCACACACACACACACACACACACACACACACACACATACACACCCACACACCCCGAGGGTCGTGTTGCGTTATGCGAGGCTTTCAGCGGAAGTATAAATGTTAGATTAATGTCAGTCAGGGAGCTGGGGGCGGGGAAGGGGGGGGGGCGGGGGTCCTTGTGTCAGAGAAGGATGTCACATAGGATGTTTAAGTACGTGCGCGTGGCTCACAGGTTATATTTGAGCACGTGTAAAGTTCAGCAAGTGAAGCGACGGGAACGAAGGTTGCGTGCGGGGAGTCGCTCGGGGAAACTATGGGAAGTAGGAAAGAAACAGAGTTGGCTGCTGTGAAGTTATTCTCCCTCCGTGGAGAGAGATTAACCCGAACTACGGTATGTTAGTGGACTTGTGGCACGTGCAGAGATGAGGCTGGAACTCGTGCTGCTTTCTACTGTGTTATATATGCAGCGGCTGCCATTTGAGTATGGTGTTTTATCATGAAAATTGCTTTTAACCCCTATGGAGTAAAATGCCTAGAAAGCTGTCCACAGGTTAACATATAAGACTCAAAGTGTCATTTATACTTGCAGGGGAAATAGATATAACACTGAAATTACATTTCCTTAGGTGGATGCTGATTTAAAAGGTACTGGCATTCAATTTAAGAATACTCACAGGTTGTTCTTATAGCCTCGGACGTTCGAGCACTGCTTTCTGGGAGCTTGAAGCCACAGCGCCCAGACTGTAATCTGTAATGTCAACATGATGTACAGCCTGGAGGTTGTCCACTGACAATGACTTTGTGGACTCACACAATGTTTGTCTGAATTTATACATCCGAACAGGCTTTTTGCTGTGGTATTGTAATCGATCCAAAACCAGAGGTACTTTTCATCTCCTGCACAGCACTGCCAGAGTCATCCCGTCCAATTCCCTGACAGTGTTGAATGAATAAATAAACATGCTAAATGTATCTTGGAAACCTCCCCATATGCATATGATATACATGTCATTATTTTTCAGCATGCAATAATGGTTGTAGAAGAGGAGACAGTTGCTCTGAGAGTGGCTTTATGAGTGCCAGCCAGCATATGTAATCTGTTTTTACCTGCATGTATTTATTCACCAGCTGACTTACAGTACAATTTTAGCCATAAAAGAACCTGGCCTACCCTTTTCTATAGGTGGACAACTATATACATCTAGATGCTGGGCAATTACATCATTGAATACAGCAGATAGGATGTGGACATGGTTAAAGGAAAACTACAGTTAAGAAGAACTTTATTGGTTGTGATAACATTGTACGCAAGCAAGTACATTACTGAGCTCTCAGAAGGCAGGGACCAATGAGGAAAAAACCCAAAACAGTCAAGGAACAAGCCAACACATTTAGCAAATTAGCTTTGAAGGTATACTGAAGGTGAGCGCACCTGTAATTGTAGTTTTAATCCCTCATTGCACAGAAACTGAGCAAAAAACTCATCTATTGCAAGTATATTAGGTGAAAATTGAACCAGGATGTCATTTGTGAACTGTGGTGGAAGAACAATTTTATAGTTTCTTTTTGATCATAAAAAAGAGAAACTCAGCAATGAACTTGCTGAGTACAAGGTTATCATAACTGGTAGAAATGATGACCAAAGCTACAAAAATACAATTGTAGAGAAAGCTTTTTTGACATGGAATGTGATTTTTTTGTTTCTATAATACTGTCTTCTTATAGTAGATAACCTCAGAATTTAGTCAGTTGCTAGCTAACAGCTAGTCAACATTGGCGGTGAAATTAGCTACCTGGATTTGACCTTTCTCAAAGGTTAAAGGTTTTCATTGCAAAACAAGAGTTCTTTTGGTGCATGTAGCCACTAAGGCTCTTCTATCTTGGTTTCATATGTAGCCATGCTGTTACTTTTCACTATATTGGCCAGATTAGCATGTTCACGTTAACTCACCTCACTCTTCTCAAGCTACAGTAGCTTTTTGGAGTAGAAACTAGGGACTAATCCATTTACTTTTACTTGAGCAATGGTATTATGTAAATTCTAACCCGTATTTTAAATTTTTATAAGCTATTTTTGTGTAAATCTGATTCTTTAGTCCTCTTCCATGATGTACCAGATGTGGTTGCTGGGCAATTTTCGACATAACTGCAAAGCACCCCCCCCTCTCTCCTTTTAAATTGAAGTGTTTAATATCCTTTCCATTTCCACATTTCTCAGCCGCTCTGCTCTCAATCCCTCTGCAGCCTAAAGGGGCTTTGACTTAACTGTAATTACAAAAACCTTACTCCCACACCCGCAGCAATTAGATAGACAAAATGGCTGAGGATTCCCCTCCACTGCCGCCTCCTGCTCGCCTCACCTTTCCTCCAATTAAACCAAAGAGAGGGGAAATAAGAGAGCTAGGCAACATGGGAAAGCTGATCACTTTATTGAAAACCTGCCTTTATGCCTCACCCCTCTCCTCTCTACCCCTCTAGAAGCCATTATTTATGTACACAGAAAATCTCCAGGGACCCGAGAAGGAAGCAATTAGTCCTGTTTTGCCTCCCTGTTGCATGACAGTAATGATCGGCCTGACGATAGTCATTATATCCTTACATGTTGGTTCACAAGTTGTTTGCCAGATCGTTTGCATACTACTCCTTATAAAGCAGTTGAGTTGTCCACTGAAGAGTCTTCTGAGGATTTTGGAAGATGATGTTAAGTAAGCTCAAGTTAAGCCACCCTGCTGTGAAGATGCTCTTCTGAAGTGTCCTTGAGGGTCCTTCAGAAAGACAGGAGCATGCTGCTATTGACCTTAATCGCGGACATTGCTGGAGAGTGGTCGAGTGGCTCAGTGAAGTGTCACATAGGCTCAAGAGTTGTTAGCTGTTCAATTATTACATGTGATTTTACAGTGTCACAATTTTAGATTAAAAAAAAGATATTTAGTATAATCTTTAAGGCTGTAAACAATATTGCCTTTATATTTGGTTAAATTTAACGTACGATATAATACACATATATACATATATATTTTGATGCATTTTTTTAAAGGGATAGTTCAGATTCAGTGGATAGGGGTTGGCACACTCCTGGTTGGGAGAAGCAGACAGAAGTACCAGCACGGACACCAAGCAATATATTGCTGTGAACAGGGACAGCAATGTAATTTAGTCATGTAATAAAGGCCCACTGAGAAAAAACAATACACATCAGTACTGTATATGCTATATTTAGAATATTTTCACTGCTTTACCTTGCTGTCAGACATCCAATTTTCATACTATAGAACTTCCATATTCCTCCACATGCCCTGCAGTGTATTACATTGCAGATCAGCTGTTTATTATTTTAGGTAGGCCTTTACTTAGTTGGCTAAAACACATTTTCCTGCTCTCCCCATCCACAGCAGTGCCACTACTCTTGTCTGCTTATCCAAACTGGGAGCGTGCCGACCCCCGTCTATTGCGGTTAATACACTGAGTATGGATAATTACCTCATACAGCCAAACTTCCAAAAAATCCGAACTATCCCTTCAAACCTCTGACTCCTGTCCTGATGTGTGCGCTGGTCTGTGTCTAACAGCCTCAGCCAGCAGGCTCAGACATTACAGCATGTAGAGCAGTGTTGATGCTGAGTCTCTTTGATTGTTAGACTTCACTTCATCACGGAAGCAATGGAGTGTGTGCATGTGTGTACCTGTGTATATGAAAGCCGAATGCAAATTTTTTTAGCGCAATATGCATGTAGAAAGCATAGCAATGCATGCTTATAACAGAATTTAATTTGATCTGCACCTGAACACCTCAGTAAATCACCTACTCAACTGCTCTCAACTCTTTCAGAAAATACAGTCAGTTACTTTCATCCTCTTGGCTTAATGCAGCACCCTCCCCTCAACCCAATTCAACTCTGTACCGTGTGAGTTTTATCACACGGTTTTGTACCCTCGAAGGCAACCCGTTCTGCTGCAGTGTAATGGAGATACACGACGGCAATAAATGAATCACTAGCAGCGAGGCAGACAAGCTGACCCGCCGACTGAGATGAAGAAGAGAGGCAGTAAAAGTACGACTGGGAGAAGAAGGGAGAAAAAAGCCGACAGATGGACAGATGTAGGAGGAGGAAATCACCGGGCCGGCTGGAGATGATGGGGTTGCCCGGATGGGTTTTTAAGGGAAGGCCCGTCTCCGAACGCATAAAGGGAATTATCCCCGTCCAGTTCAATAAAGCAGCTTGTATAATTAGAGTGCAGTTTACTAGCTGTGGGGAAATTGAATCCCTCAGAAGCAGGGAGAGAACGTAGCAAGGAAGAGAAGGAGGTAGATAAGCAGGTGAACAAAGAGGAAATTATAAAGAGAGGAAGAGAAGGAAAGAGCTTACTGTAGCTTCACCTTTTCTATTATCTCTGCGCCGCAAATTAGACTCAGAGGCACCGGAGCTACTGTACAAACTGTGTGTGTTTGTGTGTTTTCTCTTGTTTGCTGTGATTAGCTGCAGCAGGTTTTAAAAAAAAAACCCCAACCTGAAACGCTCTGTTAGGATAACCCCATTTCAACGGTTCAATTTCAGCCGACGAAAAATGGGAACGATGCGACAATGGCCAGTGAGAATTTGACTTCCCCCTTCCAGCCCGAGGTGTCATCTCAGGACATTCCGGTTGGCTCTTTTGTCACGTTTATTGTCGGGGTTCGCCGCCGTTCGGTGTCTCCAATCAAAGAGCGATTGTGCTGGATGGGGAACAGCTGCTTCAATGAGATCAGGAAATAATTAGGAGTAACATTTTGTGAACTGCGTGGCATTTCAGTTGATTGCAGCGCTGCCAACGAGAACATAGGGGAATGAGGATGTACTGCTGTATGAGCTTATGCATATGTGTGGTGTGTGTGTGTGTGTGTGTGTGTGTGTGTGTTTTGGTATGGGGGCATGAATGAATTGAGGACAGACTGGAGGAGAGAGTCTCTGCAAATCAGTTTAATTAAAGAGTACCGATGCATGAGATTAGATAGGGAGCCTATGGTGTAAAGGATATGATTACACAGTGAGAGAGACACAGATTGGAGATAGAGAGAAAGAGAGAGAACGGGAAGAAAGAGTTATAAAATGGTGTGGCGACAGAGATTCGGGAGAGAACACGAGTCACATCAACGTCGACTCCTTTGGTAGTTGTTGCCCGGGGCGATGCAACAGCACGCCGGTCCCACGGTGCTCCTTAGGTTTCCCAAACACCCAGTGTGTTTCCTGTCTTGACGATGTGGTGGTACCCCCTTGACAGTGTGTGTGTGTGTGTGTGTGTGGATGAAACATCACATTGCGGCCTGTCTGTCGCCGAGCGCCTAATTAGTAGTGTCATCCAGAATCTGGTGACAAGATGCAACACAACTGCCGCGGGACACACACACACACACACACACACACACTTCTGTATGTCCTGTGTCCTTGTTGGCGAGTACGCTGACTCCCGTGTCGCACTCTCGGAGGACAAAGATTCTCACAGCCAAAGGCGACTCTTTAATGTCATGAAATAAAGAACGCGTGCTTCACGGCCAGTTTACATTCAAGTCATTCTGAACCGATCGTGTTTCGGGCTGCAGAGTTTCTAACTAAGTCTTTGAGATTGGATTTACAGTCTCTGCTGCTTGTGTTTGCATTACTCTTCACAGAGTGTCAGACTGATGATTCCCAGCAGACTATTTACACCAGTGTCACGTTAAGTTGTAAATAACAGAAAGATACACTATATGAACTTGAGACTCTTGCAAACCAAAAAGATTACTCAAAAGGACACAAAGAAAGAATAGTTGCACATTTTTGGTAAAACACTTATGTGCTTATTTGGTGAGACTTACATGAAAAGATCAATGTGTCTTATGTCTGTTTGCTAAATATGAGCTACAGCCAACTTCTCATTAGCTTAGCATAGCATAAAGCTGGCTAACCTGGCTCTGTATGAAAGCTGCCCACTCTCACAAAGAAAGGAATAGCTAGTTCTACATTGTGGGTAATACACTTATTTGCTTATTTGTCGAGAGTTATATGAAAAGATCAATGTGGCTTATCTCTGTTTGCTAAATATGAGTCACAGCCAATTTCCCCTTAGCTTAGCATGAACTTGGCTAACCTAGCTCTGTATGAAATCCTCATGTTTTTAAGGCCTTACAAAGTTTTTGAACTCGTGTCTTACCTCGTAAAACGTTTTCAAATACTTTTGTGAATATTTTTCTGAAATGTTCACCATGACTTGCAGTCTTCTTGATGTTCCTTTAATCAATGTGGAATTGTGTGAAAGTAGAGTAAGCTACACCATTGCCCTTCTTACTTAAAAGTTTTATCTATCTACATTTCCTTCAGTTCGACGTGCTGAGAAACTCTTTAGAATGACTTAAAAACTTACTTTAAACAAGTTTATTGCTCAAAATGTAGACATAGGATAAGCTCAAACATGATTTATTACCCCAAATCCTATCTGAAGTTTTGAAACTCGGCTATGAAATATGAGTTTCAAAACATTTGCTGTGAGCTGAAAACGGGACTTGGGGATGCTCTGACAAAAATCAGGGAGGGATACTGTAACTTTGAGGTAATTTAATCTCAAGCAATGCTCCAAGAGTGGTTTATATTGGACTGATTACCGATTAGATGCTCTTGTCATCGACTACTAACTTTGCCTGTCATTTGGTGCTTGTCAGGTAGAGTGCAGTGGGTTTATCAGAGCTTTATAACTGAACACAGCAGACCGTTAAACCGAAACAATTAGTTAAAACATGCTTAAAGGCACCACAGAGATCAGAAGAGTTGGGTGAGTTTGGGTTTGTCACCATTGCAGTCATATATAATCCATTGTTAATATAAACATTTGCATTATTTCTTATTGCTCCCTACAGAAAGACTTTGGTTATTAAATGCATTAGAAGCATCTTTTGGCAGAAAAGATTAGATGAAGGAAGAATTTGGACAGTGTGGTTAAAGTTTAAATGACAAAGAAGATCAGATAAATGAAGAGGAATCATGAAAAAAAAGCTTCATTTTGTGTGCTATCATTAAAAAAGACCATGATATGATGAAGTGTTTCAACCAAGGAGAGGGTTAATGTTTCAATATCATTCTGATTTATCATACCACATCACTCAATCTATACCAGTGTTCAATTAGTAGATGAAAACACCACAGTGTAAATGACATATGGTTGTAAAGTATTAGTTCGGCACGACTTGAGGAAATAAAATCATACAGTTTTATAGTTCCATGGCTGTTGATTGCCTCATTTGGGAGCTGACGCTGACATAAAACGAATGAAAAAAAGGAGAGACGGAAGGGTTTGAGGGAGAGGAGGAGGAGGAAGAAGAGTGAGGCAGATAAAAGGCGAGGCAAAGTTTGTTTCTTTTTACGACTCCTGACACTCGTTAGACAGGGGTTTTTTTGTATCTTGTGTGTATGTGTGTGTGTGTGTGTGTGTGTGTGTGTATGTATGTGAGCGAATGAGACAGAGATAGGGTGGGAGGTGTACGTACAACGGGAGAGCCTGATTAGCATTGTGCTCCATGTTCCACTGCTGTGGCATTGAGAGAGAAAGAGAGAGCAAGGTGGAAAATGAGAGAGAGAGCGAGAGAGAGAGGGATGAAGGAGGCACAAGTGCTGGCTCAGCGCTGTACCAACGTAAGAAGGAAGAGAAGAGAGGAGAAGAAAGGAGGTGAGAGGTGTTCTTTCCATATGTTTAGAGATGAATGAGAGGAGAGAACTGTGTGGGGAAAAAGAGAAGCAATTAAGTTCCTCTCCTCTTTCTTACACTGTTTAAAGTCTCTCATACACTGTGTGTGATTTTGGGCTCTAACAGATTAAAGCTGACAATATTGAAAGGTGACGAGAACCCGTTAGCGCAAACCAACCAACCCAGATACAGCACGTGATTCACCAGACATTCATCATACACTCTGACATGCTTTATAATTAAGATGGCACAGTGTGACACACAGATTGAGCTTTTATGAGGCCTATCTTGCACAATGTGACATGTAATTGACCTGTAGGTTATAGGGCTTTAACACACTTCCTGTCTGTTCTCTCGCGCTCTGAAACCCATTTCTCTCTCGATTTCAGTTTCCAACCACAAAAAACAACAAAATATTTAAAAACAGGTCACAAAAATTATAGTTTGATTTGTAAAATAGTCTCAGAAATGTTCTGAAAGAGCTGGGCACTGTCATTTTTATTAAACAATACTCAAACTGGAGTAAACTGTACTTTTATCAGGGACTATTTCCAGTTGCGGATTAATACACATTTAGTAGTCTACTGAGTATCTACAGCAGCAGGACAATGCGCGTGTGGGATTGACTCAAATAAACTTCATTACCCATGTCAAACGGTGTAACTGTGTGGCTCATTGACGTTTTCGGACAACGGCAGAGCTCCATTGGGATTGGTTGACAATAAGCGCATTAAAGATTAACGCCTTATCCTTTAACAAAGACCAAAAAAAAAAGAGACACATGCTTGTATGTATTCATAACATACATAACACACTCTAATAGATTAAAAAGAAAAACTAATTAAAAAAAACAAAAACTCACTCTCTTCCCACTGGTTAGGACACATTCACACAAACACACACTGTAATATGAGTCACAAAGTGGACCTATATTATCATAATTAGTGTGTTACATCAGCCAGTTCAGAGATCCCCTTTTATTATAATTGCATGGGGTGGGGGGGGGGGGGGCAAGAATTGTCTGATTTTTATGGAAAGTGTTTTAATGATTTAACAAAATAAAAGAAAGTAATACAGAAACACAACACGAGCCAATGATATCTGATATTCATTTCATTTCGAAACCACCACACTTAGAGCTGTGAAGTGTTTCTGATAATAATGTGAAAGCAAATTGATTCCTCCCCCTCCTCCCCCTCCTCCTCCTCCTCCTCCTATCAGCGACTCTGGACGGGATCCAAGTGAAGAATTGAGCAAAGAGTCTTTCGGGGTTGTTCAAATTCGTCAAGTCATTGTCGATTCACCCTTCCCTCCAGCCCATTATCCATCTGCTCTCACACGCACACACACACACACACACACACACACACACACACACGCGCCATCTCTTCTTGAGGATGAAAAGCCCACCTGTGTGTATGTGTATGTGTGTGTGTGTTTGCAGGGAGACAGCAATTGGTCATTAACTAATGCACGGTGGGAGAGCGTGTCCGCCGCTGCCGGCCTCGCTGAGGTCAGAGGTCACTGACGCAAAAGCACACCAACCCCTTGCCGGTCTGGCTCTGCCTCATCCATCTCTGTCAGAGTGTCAGCCAAGAACAAACACGAACACACACACACACACACACACACACACAAACACAAATAAATGCATAGAGACACACGTAGGTATTCTCAGGTGGATACATAAACACGGCCAGACATGCACACAAACATGTACACAAACATGTACACGAAGTAATGCCTATACTTACGCGCGCACACACACACACACACACATACACATGCATTAACACTCAAACACAGATAGAGCATCTTCAAAACATCTGGTGTCAGTTTCACCTGAATTTTTGTGTGAACTCTAAGGGGAGACAATTGAGAGAGAGTGACAGCGGCATGACCTTTTTTTTCTTTTTTTCTTTTTTCTGTTACGACTATGAATGTGCATGAGTGTGTGTGTGTGTGTGTGTGTGTGTGTGTGTGTGTGTGTGTGTGTGTGTGTGTGTGTGTGTGTGTGTGTGTGTGTATACAAACAACTGAGGAGTACCAGTATCTTCAACTGCACACAAACACACACAAGAAAAATCACACACATAAATGAATGGAAATAGCACATTCTGAGGATGTGTATACATCATAGTAACAAAATAAAAAATACCAAATATTAAAAAGTTAAGATACTTCTGTTTGTAGTTTTCTATAATATATTTTTTACTTGAAGACCAATGATAGAAGCAAATTATTTTTAGAAAGTAATTTTGCTGTGTGTAGCAATGTACTGTTTTATGGCATTTAGTGTTTAAGTTGCATTATTTCAACAATAACTGCATTGGGCTTAGGCTTAACAGTACATAATGTGAGTAACATTTAATCATTTGAATGGAAGTAAATTAGCACAGTGTTTTCATGTGTTCAAGAACTTCAACAGGCAGATGTGTGCTGTTAACTCATTGCAAACCATCTTAACAATACTAACCTTTGAGCGTATGGTACTGTAGGATATAGATATCAACAATGGTTTATAACATAATAACACAGTATAATGTTGTGGGCAAGTACATTTGTATGTGTTCATAATGTATTTGTTTACAGTTATGAATCATCCATAAGTATTACCAGTCTACCACTTCCATATCATACAATAAAACATACAGCATTTATTGACTTTAAAAACAAAGTTATGACATCAGTTTCCTATCAATGTAAAAAACAGCGACATAAAGGGAGAGAATGTGTGTTTAGTTCATTGAAGTGACGTAAAAGCAGAAATAAATAACCATAAAACACTCAATAGATGGGCATATGGTGAGTTTTTAGTCTGCTTTTACACTTTGGCGTGTTCATGAGATACATTTAAACAATAGCTGAATGTTTAGTTCCTGAATTTAATTTTACATCTGTACAAAAACCAACTTCAGTCACCAAACTTTCAGCACTGCCGATATCTGCAACTCACATATATTTCATTGTACAGCAGACATTAAATCATACCAGGGCTACACTTACAATGCGGCCAGAGTTTTAAACTTTGAAAATTTGGCCAATTTGTGTCTTTTAGTATAATTCCTTTGCTTTTCCATGTGTGATATTTATTCCCTCCACTTGTGCGTTGCCATGAGTTATGGCATAATATGCTTTAAGTGTCATCTAGAGAGCGTCTATAGGCAGGAAATTGGCTTGTATTTGCCTCTAATGGCTCTTAAGGGAATCTTCCTATTTATCTCCGTATAGGTCAGCACTTACCCAAGAAGAGGAGAAATATAAGGCGGCGTTAAAAAGAGAGGGAGATGTGATGCGTCGTTAAGAGGGGAAGGGGAGGAAGAAAAAAGCGATAAACCGAGACAGAGGAGAGAAAGAAGATGAGGGTTTTTCCCTGCAAAACAGAGATGTTAGTGATGAAAAGAGAGAGAGAGAGAAAAAAGGTGTGTGGGTGGAAAAGTTTGGTTCCTGGCCATTGACTCTTTTCAGTGTTACAACACCAGGGCCGTTGGTGATTGATCTCTCCGCTCGCCTCCCGCCCTCCTCTCTCCCTCCGTGATCGCCCTCCACTCCTTCGCCTCTTGCTGATTCACTCACTCGCTTTCATCCCCTCCCTCCGCAAATGTTTTTCACACAGTTTATCTCCATCCTTCTCCTTCACTCCCTGCCTTTTACCCTCTACTCCTCTTCCTCCTCCTCCTCCTCCTCCTTTTCTGTTGTCCTTCCTCCCTCCTTTCTTGTTCCACATTTCCTCCTTTCACCTCCTTCCACCTTAACTGCTTCCTTTCCTCCTCAAGTTCCTTCATTCTATCATCTATCCATCCTTGCACTGCATCTATTCCCCTTTTCCTTTAACTTCCTCTCACTATAACTTATTATTTCCTCCTCCTAATCCCTTCCTCTGTTTCTATTCTTTACCTCCTCTTTGTCATTCATGACCTCCTATTCCTTCCTTCCTCCATCCTCTTCCATCACCTCCATCTCTCCTTCTCCCTTCCTCCTTTCTGTTCTTTCTCCATCCATACACTCCTTTCCTTCCTTGTCCATCCACTCCCTTTCCTCTCTTCCTCCTCTATGTCTCTTCGTCCTTCCTCCTCCTCCTCCTCCCCCTCAGGTGATATTAGGTCCTGGCCCAGGTCCACACTGGGTGGGTGGGGTCTCCCTGCTGATCGTTACTGTAATTAACATCAGTAAAGAAGGGTCCTGGGATAGTGAAAACCTCTGCACTGGCTGACTCACACTGCTCTCTATCTCTGTCTCTTTCTCCTTTGATCAGGCCTCTACAGTGTTCTGTTGCAACACGAGCTTCTTAAGGTAAAGATATAATGCTGAAACGCTGACTTATTTCACATCTTTGTTCTGTTTTATTTTTATACCTGTGTCCCCGGGAACACGACCAGCTTTGTGCTGATTTGCACACAGAAAGCAGAAGTCCAGACTCCAATCCACCAGATTCTGTAACCCACTGCAAACTCTTAGCATCTGCCTTTCTGAAAAAGTTAAGCATGTTCCTGGACCCTTATCAACCTCAAATACTTTCAACTCCCTCTTTTTCTATGCTAGGATATAACTTTCAATTTGATTAAACACATTAATTAAGGGATATGTGACATATGAGCACAAAATTAACTTAAAAAAGCATTAAATCTAGGTTTTGGCACATGTAACCCACCTTTTGGCTCTTATCATGTCAGTTGATCCAGAGATTTGGTTACGCTTACTCCCAATTTTCAATAAATTACAGTAGCACCCCCACCAGCTGACTCACAGTAATTCTGGATGTTTTGGGGCCCTGGGGAAGTTTCCCATTTTGCCCCAATGGTAATACAGCCTTGCTTGGGGTTTGCTATCTGTATTTTAAGCTAAATGACTATTTCTTACCATGCTTTGTTATTTTAACTTTTCTAACATCTTCTCAACATTGTAGCTGTAATTTCTATTATCTAAAAGCCATCTATGTGGTTTGCCCCTCCCTCAATATGTCATATTTTCCACTTGACTGACGTCAGTCTATTGAGCTGTTGACTGTTAACCTGCAACAGCCTCAAAAATAGAAAAAAAAATATTATCTTAAAAGTCATGAACTGCTTCAGGTGCTGTTGAGCATGGTTAACATTGTCCTCAAGAGCAAAATACAAGAGCACTGCTCATCTTTCTCTAAAATAACCCATGGTTATATTTTTCCTGACATAGATATGTTTCTGTTGTGTAAATAATAATTTGTAGTGTGACTGGAGCAAAGCAAAAAGTAGTGGGACATTGTTACAGCACTTCAGAACCTAAAACCCTAGCCAAAAGCAAGGAGCAGGACCTGGTGCAGGAAGGCTTGTAAACAGAAACTCTGGGAGCTAGCATGGCTAACGTGCTAGCAGCAGCAGTCCAAGAAGTAGCAAATTCAACTTAATTATTATTGTTAAATTATATAAATACAAATGATAGTATATTTTATCAAACATTTTACCTTCATTGACCTCTATCACTGTCCTCACTGTGGTCCAACAGCAGTGAACTCAGTGTAAAGTGAAAAGGGTGGCTTTGCTAATGTTAGCTAATGTTGTGTCTGTTCCACATAGAAATGAATGGGAAGCTAAATCCAATCTTTACGGATGGGGTGAGGGGAGGGATGGCTGGACTTCTACAAAGAACTAAAATCACCCTTTTAAAGTAAAACATGACCATGACGGTTCCCTAATTTTAATTTAAAAGTCGTTTCTTTACCCAAATCACAATCCTCTGACCACAATAGTTTTGTGCCTAAATGTCACCAAATCTCAACCAGACCATAAAATGGTTTTGGGAAGGCGCTGACAGATGATGTCATTGTGCTAATAGATTAGAAAATGCTAATATGGGTGCTTTGTGAAGGCTGTGACACACAACTTTGTCTCTGTTGTTCAGTTTGGAGGTTCATTTGAAGAGTTGGATTTCAGGAGCTGTTAAGTTCAGGCTTCAGTGTGTCTCATAATGTTTTGTGCTTTTGTTCTCTCTCTATCTTCCCACTTTCTATCTTTCTTTCTGTCTTTGACACTTCCCCTCTCTCTTTCTTTCCTTGGTTTCTTTCTCTGTCTCTATGATCTTATGCAGTATTTTGTTCCTCTTACTCATTGTTCCCTCTCTGATCCAGGTTCTGCTGTCTCACTGGGTCTCTATCTCTTTCAGTCATTCCTTTGCTCCTTCTTTCTCTCCGTCTCCATGTATCTGTGTGTTTGCCTATTACAAACACAACAACCCCCAAGGGTATCTTTCCTTTTTGCTTTCCTAAAGTGTCACACACCTCACTCCCTTCCTCCCTCCCTCCCTCCCACCCTCCCCGCACCTCAGCTCCTTTCTTGATTTATGCCCTCTGTCTTTGTCACACTCTTTCTCCCTCTCATCCCATTTTCTATCTTGTTCTTTATCCCTTTTCCTTATCTTATGCTCTCTCACTCATTCCCTCCAACAGCTGCTTTTGTCTCTCTCTCTCTCTCTGACTTAATCATTAGGCCATTCATTTAAGCTTTAAATCATTAAGCTTTAGAGCACAGACTGAAAAAGTTCACCCATTGCTTTTCTAATTAATCCACGACGTCTCCCTCTCCCTAACCTATAAGTGTGTGTGTGTGTGTGTGTGTGTCGCACCACTTCTGGTTTGAGTGGTTTCTTGTTCCCAATCAACATTTTTTTCCAGCATGTGCTCATGGACCAATGTGTAATTATTCAGGTGTGTTTACTTTGACATTGTAGTGAAAAGTCTCATTACTGTACAGTGCAGGATTTATGTTCAAGCAGCAGTGCAGGAAGTTTGCCCTATTGGCAGCAAAACCAGGAGGTATGAGTGTGGAGGTCGGGGTGGTGAATGGTAATGGTTTTCTTTTTAAACCCAAACTATAATCTTTTACTAACCTCTGCGTAACCTTGCCTTACTGTGCCTTAATCATTATTTTTGTGGGTATTGCAGAAATAAATCAATAAAAATACTTAATTTACTGTAAAGGAAAGCTTTAGAGCACAGACTGAAAAACTCTTTTAATGGTTTCAGCTCTCAATCCTGTTCATAATAGTAACATTGTAGTCACCGGGTCAATTCATGAGATAATATGATGTAGCATGGTGGCTTGTTTACGACCTGTCTCTTGTCCTGTCATAGCGATGTCACTGTATTATCATATCTCAGCCATTGCTTTGGTTAACACAATATTATTATAACCAATTAAAATGAGAGTAAAAAATAGACCATATCATCTATAGTAAAGTGAAATGATCCTTTTTTGTTTTGTAGAATCGTCCATTGTCAGCAGCCTGTCTGAGAACAGTGTTGGTGGTATCAGAAAGTCCCATCCCAAATAATTTACAGTAAAGAAAGGTCATCCAAATGTTAGACTCTTCACATACATCACATTTAAATGTAAGGTTGCTTCCCAAATACTGATCTGAGAGGTTTTTTTTAGTTGTATATCAGCTGATACTAAGGCTGGTACAATACTTACATATGTACATATATATGACACATTATTTAAACATTTTTCAATTCCATTCAATTAAATTCAGTTTGTCATTACATAGATCAGAGCAACGTACAATAAAATGAGCAGTGTCATCAGTACTGTACAAAAAGTGCAAACTGAAGACAAGAATAAGACATTTCATATAACTGAATAAGTGACCCCCCCCCCACACACATGCAACAGTCTGTAACGTTTTAGTATTGATAACAAGTAGTCTACTAAATGTAATCCACCATATTTAGCTTTGATTATAATAGTAGAGCACCTGGTATTAACCTGTTGAACACTGATAAGCTTAAATTATTCATATTTTAAATGAAAGTTGGGGCACACAAATCCCACAAGTGTCATTTTGTCATCAAGTTTCTCATGGAATGAATTTATGACAGCTGGTATGATCACATATGTTTGTCATTTTACTGTAATCTCCAAAAGAGACTAAAAGACTACTACAGATGTTGCCTGAACGTGTTGAACACTGTTATTTGCTCGTAAGAAAGAGATAGGAGAGATCTGTGGCAGGGAAACCATCATTGATTGGCTTTAACCAATACTTAATTAAATATACCTCCATCAGCCCTGATAGATCCTAAGATCCATACTGAAGACATATTAAAAGGACTGAGATGTAATACAAAATAGAATAGCAGACAATAAGGCTTCCACTTACAAGTCTCAACTTGTAATAATTGTAATGCTATCACATACACACAATGCCCTCACAGCCATTGTGTTTGAGCAGTTCTTCTCTCTTCAGCTCTGGAGTCTCTCTGGTGCATTGATCTCTTTTCAGAATACAAAGTCTGACACATCAGAATTAGATTTTCTCAAATGTCAACTAGATCTTCCCTCACTAAGCACTTATTTTTCTTCTCCTCTTCAGCTGAGTCCAGTCCAGGGTCAGAAAATATGTCCCAGAGTATCTCAGGAGTCTCTCTTTGGGCTTTGTGTGCTCTTCATACAATCCATCCTATTGGTTAATTACAACCTAAAAAACACAGGAGGCTGGTAAACTTTCAGCGGGGTGGCACTTCATCACTTTCATCGCTATTGATTTTCCTAAAAGCTGAAAGTTGGACTGCGGAGAGAAAGAAAGAGAGAGAGAGAAGTGATCGAACGGGAAAGAAGGAGAAGCAGTTTGTTTTGAAGGCGTCCCCGCCCCTGTCTCTCTCTCCGTCCCATGCGGAATGAAGCTGCTGGCGGTTTGGAGATGATTGATAGTCCTTGTAAATATGGCCATTACCATATAGGCTTCCCCCTGCCTTTATCCCTATTATTCATTGTCAACCGGGGCCACTGTGAGCCCCGATTTTATGCAATTTAGCTGTTCACTTAATGTGAACGGCGAAATATGAAAGTCTGAGAACACGTGGCACTCCCTCTCTTCCTGAATCCAGATGTTTTGAAGCATTTGGTAAGTCGGTGCTTCTCACATTCAATATAGGATGTGTTGCTGCTTTTGTTCCTGCGTTTACACATTGGATGCAATAAATGCTGGGAGATGAAATACTAGCAGTTGTAAAATCCATATGTCCATGGATTAATAGCTTCAGGCCCTTGTGCTAGTGGTGAGAAAGACAATATTAGAATCAGTGGGGAGTAACAAGCTTATTAACTCCGGAGAAAGCTTAGAAGTGTTTCTAGGGGACTGGCGTGCAGAGGCATGGCATGTTAAATAGCAGCAGAAGCAGCAGAAAAGCAGGAATTTGCCCACATTGCTATTACTTTGATGAGAGGGAGTTCTGTCCACCAGCTGATGAAGAAAGGCATGAGGTTGATTTTTAGGCAATAAACACCAAAAGAAACACTAAGAAATCACATGAGCTACTTCATGTTTGCATGCATGTTCCTGTGTTATACAGTGAGGACAGTACAGGCAAAGACCGGAAACATTCCACTCTGTTACTGCATGAACAGCATGCTACTGTAAATTACCGCTGCTCTGTTGCACGGCCTCGAGGAGTAATTACTTGAAAAAATTCAACTGTGCTTTTGTTTCCACCTGTCAGGCAGCACAAAGAACAATCTGTCAGCCGGTTGACTGAGAGTGTTGTGTTACAATATGCCTATTCAATTCCGCTCGACGGCTTAAAGAATGGACAGAAAGAACCTCTGCAGCACCAGCGGAACGCGCAGGGGAGGCTGCAGGTCTACTGGTGTCAAATGCTAGAGGTGCTTTTCGATGCAAGTTTCACCGACAAGTAATTACTTTTTAAAATATTAACGCGCTTTGCCAAAAAACAAATCAGCCACTCTTTTGTCAGACTTGAATATTTGGGAAACCGAACACGGCAGACTGCAGTTTTTTTCCCTAGACTTCCTTCATGTTCAAACGAATGGAAGGTGATGTAAAAAATCACTTCAAACATGTTTTTCTTCTTCAGCGAATCCAGCAGGGAAAAGAAATACCCTTACATCGATGTAAAAGCTTCCTGTTGCATCATCTTCATTGCAACAAGGAGAAACAGAGTCCGTGACCCTATTACATACCCCATGCTAAAACTGTACAGTATGATCTGAGATTATATACCCATGTTCAAGTGTGGATCTTTTACTTGGAATACAGCAAATTATACTGTAGTGTAATAAACAGGTTGATCTTGAAGGGCTCCAAAAGAGTCCTAACAACCCCTCCCATATATATATAGTAGTTTATTTAATATATTTACACGTACACTCACCTCCCAATACAACAGCTGCCATAAATTCTACTTTCACGAAGCTTGTACACTTTCGGCTTTTGTCAACGTTGTCAGAAAGGTTATAATTTTACTTTATGTACATAATTGTGTCAGCGTGTTTAGTCAAGACTAGTGATTAAAATCAAAAGTGGTAAATCTACACTCAAATATGATTATTTAGGGATGGAGTGGGGGGGGCTTTGGCGCAGGAGGGAGAATGTGTCGTCCACTAATCGGAAGATTGGTGGTTTGATTCCTAGCTCTTCGATGTGTGCTTTGGCAAGATACTGAACCCCAAATCAATCCCGATGGTTGTGCCAGTACTCTTTGCGATAGCTTGCCGCCATCATTGTGTGAGTGTGTGCGTGAATGGGGGGAATATGGCTTGTAGTGGTTGAAAGACTAGAAAGGAGCTCTGTAACTGCAGCCCATTTACCATGTATCATTACTATGGCAGTACTAATGTGATAACAGGGGAGAGTTAGACTATTTCTGAGGAATAAAACCTTTGAACGCAACATGAATATCACGTGATAGTAGTTTAATGACTGTTTCATTTGGTTGTCCGGTGAACCAAGGCACATGGAAGGTTTATGGTGAGTGGTATCGGTTTCACTGCATAGACAGGCCTCTGGGTCTCTGCTGTTGATGGTTTTACTGTCAGGGGATGCATTCAAGGGTCGCCTTGGTTTTTTCATCCTTAGTAATATGTAAGGATTATTATCTACAGTACTATTCAAAAGTTTGGGGACGATCTCAAACATGTTCTTAAACTGTGGGCCATCCCAATATTTAGTTTCACTTTCCTCTTTTTAGATCATTCCTGCTGCCTTATTCTTTCTGAAGTCTAGTATATGACTCTTAATAAAGTATCACCATATTTCTTCAGCTACATCAGGATGCTGTCTGCTCTTATTTGTTTTGGACTCATTTCAAGTGCTGCGCCACATGAAGCTACTGATTCTCCCTGATGAAGTTTTCAAGATGCGATTTTTTTAATTATTTATTTTTTTCCAAAACAGTTAGCGAACTACAACGACCATAATTCATTGGCGTCAGTGATGGAGCACATCTGTTCTCCCCGGAGTTTGACTGCATCTGTGCTGACACAGACTGAAGGGAGACTGCTTCAGACGACTCCCCGACAAACAGATGGAAGTATAATAATCAGCTATTGTCGCAGTGCCATCGGCTTCGAGTTGTTTGACAGATTTTAGTGCCTGGAATGAAAATATGAATTACGGCGCTCGGCTAAATGAAACATCAATATCAAGTCTTCAGTGTATCCCGCTCCTACTGAAGTGAACTGACAACCTGTGGGAAACATATAAAATCAGAGTGGGACAATCATAGACATTCACTGCCCTCCTTTATCATATGCTCCTCCTCCTCCTCTTCCTCACATGTCAGTAATTCAGCAGAGTGTCTTAAGCTTTTGATACTCTGACATCAAACATCACTTTTCCCCTTCTTCTTTCTGCATCGCTCCTTTGGTTTCTTGATGACAAAGGGGAGAAGTGAAGAAGGGGCATTTAAATGTTAACTTGAACAAATATGAAAAAAGCCCACTTGACTGGCTGTAAATGATGAGAGGACACTTGAGAGGAGAAAGTAAAAGAGAGAGGGATGAGGCGACAAAAAAGACATCTACCAATATTATGTGTGTGTCTGTGATGACAGACAGACAGAGATTGTCCTTGGCAGACCGGCACTGCTTCTTCAGCCAAGCCCATTCTGTTGGAGGTGTCCATCACATCACACAGACACATACACACACACACACACAGAGACACACAGATACACACACACATTAAGAATTGCAGTGTGCAATGGGGGTGAAAATAACACTAGCTGCTGCCCAGCTGTCATCCGACTCGGGGCGTCGGGCAGCCGGAGGGTTCAGGGTGACTTTAATGGTTGAAATTCTTAATATGTGAAATTAGTCTTGCTCTTTATTAAGGTCACTCCATAATTGGTGTTGAATGTCCGCGGGATTACCAGCTCAAATCCTCCTCACACCGCCGCCACATGTTCTCGTAGGATATGATGCGCTCCGATAACAGATGTATTGTCTGCTGGCTGACGCTGTGACATTCCCATGGTAGATTCTAATGTGACAGTGTGATCGAGGTCCACACGAGCGTGCTTTTGATTCAGTCCCGTGGTCTTAATGCCATTTCAAATGTCTTTCCACTCTGCCAAGGGTAAAACTCTAAGGGACAGTTTGTGTTCCTGTAATCTAGGGGAAAAACAGTTGAAATAAACATGCTTCAATTGGCAGTGTTAATCCCAAAATGTCATTGTGAGATTTCAAAGCCGCCTTTGGGTCAACCCTATTTGCTAGCTCTAACAGGCACAGTGTTTTACTCCTAAATGACTTAACCCTGGATCATTGCTTTGCCCCTGCCAAACCCCCTCTAAACAGGGGTGCTGCAAAACTCTGCATGGTTCAGGGGGCTTAGAGAAACCCAGGGACCCCAGAAAATCTCAAGAATTATGTTTTTTTTTAGAGGGCCAACAATTTCTATAAGGACCCATTGAGTTGTGATCCATGCTGTCTATCCATGCATGGTCCCCAGAGGACTAAAGCTATTGCCTTTGGTGACCATGAAGCTGTTCTGCGGCCAAGATTTCACAAGATCATTACATAAAAGACCTACAACAGTTTCTATGAAATGCACTGAGCACATTCATGCTTCTAATCTGGATCTCCCATCAAACTAAAGAGGATTTACACATACTTTGTACAACCATGGCAATAAAAGGACTTCCATTTTTTTTTTTTGACTCAAGGCCATTTCTCCTGCTTTAAGAAGCAAATTCTACATGGATTGAGTAAGAGATGCCGTGCATGAGTGTATGTTGGCCGTGTGACCAAAAGTCTTGTATGTTCTCGAGCAGCCTCTCCGCTGAATGTTTTGGATCACAGAGTCGTTACCAAACAGGGATATACGGAGGCGGAGTCATGCTAAAGGTCAACATCAGCCTCCGTTCTGTGTTTGTTGCTCAGCTCGGCGCTGCACTGTGGCAGATGTGTTAAGCAGCACATGGCCTGGTGTGTGGCTTGAGGCTTAATTTGGGATTAACACTCAGGATATTACAGATTACCACACTCCATGTATGACCTCCCTGCGTCTGGTCAGCCTACGATGGATGGATGGGCTTTTATCTTTTAGTAGTTACAGCAACTCCATCTCGCTGTTGAGGTCAGAGCCTCCAATGAAAAGCACTGAAACATGTTGTGTCAGACTGTCAGTATGAGGTCAGCAAGGCAGGATTACACACTTGACTAATTCACATTAAGGCTTAACTCAAAACTTAATGAGCTTCAATTCCACAACTCTTTGAAGTTTTTAAAAAGACGTGTTGGCTTTGCAACAAAAAAACCCCTCAATATTTACATTTTTATCTTAACATCCTTTGTCACTTTCACTTTGTCGGTTTGCCAAATTCATGATAATTCTAGTTGTTCGAGCAATTAGTAGATAAACATACACGCATATACCAGGCAGGGAGTGTCTAGTTTTACATCTACTGTAAATCACCACACAGATCATAACCAGAAGAATTAAAACAAGCAATTGGAAGTATAACACTAGATTTACTAGTATGAAGTATTGGTACTAGCATAACTATAGACCAAAGTGATGGACCAACTAACTGACTGACAAACACTGTGATCCCTAGTGCCATGTAGTTTGCATGGCTTAGACCTGGAGTGCCAGAGAGTGAAGACAAAAGTCCTGCACTCAGCTTTAAAAAGGAGATACATATTATATATGGTCAAACTCTGGCGTTTTTGGAGCTTGACACATATCTCAAACTCTGCTGCACCAATTCTTGCAGTTCCCCCATCTTTTGGGAGTGCAATAGTAAATCACTAGGGTGCACATTAAAGGTAAAGTACTGTCTATTTTTTGATTGAATCACAGAATGCAGGTAAAATAAGTCAATATGACAAATGGGACCTATGTTGAATGACTTCATTCGAAGTAAAACAATTAATCTTAATTTGAAGATAATTCCTTAAAAAATAAAAAATACTGTGTTGCTTCTTTTTTTTTCCTCGTGTTTTCCGTGGATAGTTAATCTCTCTCTTTCTCTCTCTCTCTTGCTCACACTCCTGCTGTCAACTCAAGGCCAACTGCCAGCTGCCCCCGTACTTCTCTGTCCTCATCCATATTTGATGCTTCTCATTAAAAGTTGATTGTGGAAACACTTCAGCATTCTGACATTCCTTCTGATCCACTATTTAGTCTTCCTCAGCACTTTAGAGTGAAAGAGGGCCCCCTCAGTCATGCGTGTGCAGCGTGAGAAAAGAAGCACACACACAAGAGGTTAGAGGAAGACACATCAACTTATCTGTAGTTTGCGTGTGTAGAGTGTTGGCAGATAATGAAACTGCCTGATTGGCTCATCAAACAACTGTCGTCATTTACTCAATGCCTCTGTATGCATGGAGTAAATGGCGACAGGACAACACCTCTTATGCTAACTTCCAGCTTCATACTTTTATTGTGGGACTCCACCAGAGAAGCTTGGCATGAGTCACAGTTACATCCACCTTCCAGAAAGCCTGCTGAGTGGCGCCTGAATCAGAGTAGTGTTAAGTTACTGCTGATGAAAACCCAGCATTTCCTGTTTCACTGCTTTTAAATTACTAAATAACAGGACACTTTTATCGTTTTGGCCCCCTTTAAACTTTAAGCTTGACAGTTAAGTTGTTCTTGGGTTTCTTGAGTTTCTTCCAACTCGCTTGCAAGCAGTTGAGCTTTCTGCTCTGTATTGTATAAAGCATTTAAGTCTCAAAAGCAACTTGTGTGTTGTATTTCAAGGTAACTGCCATGATGGTTTGTGCCTTTTTAAAGTGAAGTTATCACAACCTACTAACAGAAATAACCACACACAAACTACAAACCCAGGCCTATTGACTTCCAACGGTAGCCTATTAAATAAGTGACTTTAAATAACTGAACCCAGCATTGCAAAGATATGATATATAGCATTATAATAATGGTTTGCTGACGGCATCAGTTGCAACAACTGTCATTCATTCTTCACTTAGCTGTTGTCACACATGCTAACTTCAAGAAGCTACTTCTATCTGTTACTTCAAATACACTTAGTGTATTTGTATCACATATTTCCTGTTTGTATTATGTCCAGCCTAATTAACTGCAATTAGGCATTGAAAAGCCTTAGACTTATCTAGCAATCATACAGGCTAACTTCAAGAAACTAGTGTTGGCTGATACAACTAATTAGCAGTCTACAGCTAAGCAGTTAGCATCCCACGATTCTGCTTTCTTTGTGACCACGGAAAAAAAACTGTTGCAATAATCCACAGATCTCGTACATCAGTAAATGAACATGTCACCATGTTATTCTTCAGTTAAGTATTGCATTCAGTTTGATGCTGGTTCAACCTGTTGTGTTCAGTCCAGTACAAAATGCTAACATCATGTTAACATGCTCACAACGGAAATGATAACATTTAATAGCTTAGCAGACACTTGTTTGCAGCAGTTATCACATTGTGATTTTGTTTGTGGGTTCTGAGGCCTTTAAATAAGATTTTAACGGAGCGCTTTGGTAGTCGAGTGGTTACCGAGCATCCTGGCATAATGGCAGCGTCCGTGGTTTGATTCCAGCGAAATGCCTTTGCTGCAGGTCATTCCCCTCTCTGTTTCCCTGTTTCCTGTCGGCTTTTAACTAGAAAGAAACTGTGTGATGTTAAACATTGATTCATACACGTACCCAACACCTCAAAAGCAAGAGCAAAGACAACACTCACACATACACAGACACACACTTAGGTCACTTCATGGGTATTTACATAGACTACCCTTAATTTCCTGGAGACCTACCCTAGCCCTCATTATAACCAGTACTTGCCTAAATGTAACCTTTACCCTAACCTTAACCGCTGACCCAAAAATCAGTGCTTTACCAATTGATAACATGGCTTTTGTCCTCACTTGCACAAGCAGCCCCCAATCAACTGGTCTAAAGTCTGGTTTGTGTCCCTGAAAGTGACAACTCATAACAGCCCCGCATCTCCCTCCCACACACACACACATAAACAGAAATACACATACACCCACACACGTACACAGAATGAACAGCTTGCCTCCCTCACTTGAACCTGTCTGTGAAAGATGCTTCTTTTTAGCAGACACTGACGTCCCATCAATCCTGCTGAAGGCCACAGTCACACACACACACAAAAGCACACACACATCACTGTTTGACTATTTCGCAGTGTAAATATCAAGACCTTCCTCTTGTTTAGTCAATGTGCACGATCACAGGTACTGTATATGTGTGTATTCATGAATGTGGAGTGACAAGTGTGCATGTGTGTGTTCCTGGATGCTAACATGTGTTTAACCCTGTGTTTGCTCCACAGAGCCCCAGCTGAAGGGCATCGTCACGCGGCTCTACTGCAGACACGGCTTCTACCTCCAGATGCTGCCGGATGGCACCATGGAAGGCACAAAGGACGAAAGCAGCTCCTTCTGTAAGTGAACGATCAAACAGACACACACACACATACGCACAGACAGAACTTGTCAGCTAGATGAAGGTGTGTATTTTATAGCTCAGTCAGTACATGCACCACTGGGAGATTCCCCTGTTTCCATGCCAAAGGACATTTAAGAGGGACTTCCTGGTAGGACAGTCGTATATCTGATCCCGACAGCACATGAATGCACAATAACACCGCCATGCTTTCTGGTTTGATTCACACTAGGATCAATCAAGCTGAAAATGTATGCACGCTTGGCGAGGCACTCTGGGTGAGCGCCAGCTAAATGGGATTTGTTAACGTCACGTAATATATATCACAGCAGATCCCTGGCACAGATGAAGTTTCTCAAACACATGTTTTTAATTGTTTTGCTTACAATCATTCTGACCTTTTAAGTCACATTCCTTTAATAGATGTCTGTACTAAAGCAGGCAGTAGTATGATGTTCCTGACATCCCTGCTTATCTCAGGTACAGATGTGAGTATGACATTGTGATTGTGATAGAATATTTACAGTCCTTCCAAACCTAAATCACCACTTAGATTAGTTAAATCAAAATGTTCTCCTTCCTGTAATCTCAGTTTCTAGATAAAAAGTCTGTTGTCAAAAATGAAAGGTACAATAAAACAATCTAGTAGATCTCTAGGGCTTTTAAATGGTATTAGTTTACAGTATCAATGTCTGATGTTTGATAATGAAACCTTTACAACAACAAAAAAAGACAGAAAAGGAATGTAGAAATATATACATTTATATATGTACAAATATGGATAAATATATGTCGGAATACCAGACAAAGATGGTTCTGGATAGGTTATGGTTACTGTTGCCACCCGTGCTCTTCTTATGCTTAACTGAACTTTACTGGTCTCTGAGTACCCAGAATTATACACAGTTAGCCAATAGAAGTTGAGAACATTAAACCACAAGCTACAAACTGCAGTGCAGCCATCAGACAGTTCATAGTTTGTGATCATTCTGTCACATCTAGCATGACCCAAGTTTTCACCGACTGAAAGCACCTTAATACAATCCATAATGGTTACCTGAATCTGATGACAAGGCTAACATACTCTTTGCCCCCCAAATGCCACATTTATGTCCCCCACTCATATCACTGTTTGTGGATACACAGCTTTCAACTACAGTCTGCTGCAGTCTTCTAAAATCACCTAATGAGGATCTGAATCAAGACTTATAGCTCTTAAACCTGAGTCTTCTGTTGCTGAGCCTCCTTGCGCACACACACACACACACACCATCAACTCTATGTAAACACACACCTCACCCTCCGAGGGGTCATCACCTGGGTGATTACTGACCAAAAACATCATATCCCATGAGTTCCTGGACTCCCTCCAGCCCTCCCAAAGAGATCAATATTGTATTATAGGATATCCCTGACGTGGCAACACAGCATTTTTTTTTTTCTGTCAGAACACTAGTTTGAATGGAAAACATGAAGTTAGCACAATTTTGGATTTACAGTCTACTGGGAGGAAGGGGAGAGAAAAAAAATCACTCTCCCTCTGTAAAGTTTGTATTTCAGCATTTCATTGAGATGTTAAAGTACTTGTGGCAGCAGCGGGTTAAAAGAACCCAGATTTAACCTTGAGGCGTTTTATTGTGAGGTGTTCCCTTGGCGTTTGTCCTGGAAAGTAAATTTAACTGTATGTTTTATGTAACTCACATTTTCAGGCTTATGTTTGCTGATCAGAAACTCATAGCTGTGTCTGCAAATTGTAGTAAATCTCATCAAGACAACTTTCAAAATAAGACGATTTAAACTTCCTGGAATATTGGTGTAAAAAAAAAACTTCTGAGATATACCACCTGGGTAATGCTTCCTCCATTCACAGCTGTTTTGGTTAAATGAGGCCCACACCACCTCCAGAAAACTCCGGTAACTGATTAGACCTGCTTTCACCTCTCCCTCTTACACAACAGCACACCTACACCGAGGCAAACATCGCCACACACTGAACTTTTCAACATTCTCATGTCGAATCTGAAATATTCGCCGCATAATACAGCGGGGCACATCCGAAGGCGAACAGGGCTCATTTCCAGACGGATGTAAAGACTGCCGTTGCGTAACAGTGCTCCCGGTGTGTTGGGGGGCATTAAAGTGGAGGTCACCTGCAAAGTGTTTGCGTGGGTCTGACTTACGGTTCATTTTATAACAACTATAATTCCATCAATCCCCGGGATCTGGTTTAATGCTGTCCTGGGTTCTTTGAGTTCTCAGGGGACAGTGCAGAGGGTTTGACAGGTAAGTCCCATAAAACTCATAAATTGTTCACTTTTTACCCGAGTGGGATTATTTATTCATTCATGCAGATTTCGTTGAGTGATTGACATCATTGTAACCGAGTATCAATCAGCAGCACAATCATCTACCTGGCTGCACAGAATATTGAAAGGGTAGAAATAGCTGTGTGAGCATGTACCCGAGCACACTGCGTAGGTATGTGTGTGTGTGTGTGTGTGTGTGTGTGTGTGTGTGTGTGTGTGTGGAGCAGACTGTCAGGCTTATCTTCCGTAGTCTCCTTGGGAGCAGAGACTTTTTACTGTATAATGCAAATGGGCCTGAAACTCTACAGCTTTCAGTTTCACTCCATTTCAATCGTAGCTTCAATTTCCCCTCTAACATCTCTTCTTTTTTTCTTTTTTTTCCTTTTACAGCCATTAGATATCTTGTATTGTAAAAACTGCATGAACAATTTGTTTCTTGATATTGTCAAGGACGTCACTGACCAATTTCTCATGGCCGGATTAACCTGCTTGGGAATCCTGGGGGGCAAATATGAGCTGATCCCCAGGTTTGCTTATTAAATACAAATTCTTTTCGGGATATGCACTTTGTGTAGGCAAAATATAAGTTGAAATGTAGTCCTTTTAAAATAGATGGTGATACAGGGCCCCTCTTCAAGACTGGGTCTCAATTGGTAATCTTCTGCTTTTGTCATTTACTCAGCTTTGTTTTTCATGTTTCTCCCCTCCCGTGTGAGACAGTTATGTCTAATTAGTCCTTAATGACAATTTTGAGGAATGATTCCAGTTTTTACAACTTGAATGTTATGTTTGTAATGGCATAGTTCTACTAGAAATAATAAGGTATGGAGTGCAATGGATGGCTCTCATTTCTCGTGAGGTAGGACTTAGCTAGCATTTCTTGTAGTTTCTTTATGTGTGCACAAAGAGGCTCTGTTAAGTTACTTTTCAAATGCTGGCTGGAAAACATGAGCATTGAGACATGGGACCGATTGGTAACAAGTCTATAAGTTTATACAGTTTATGTTAACCACTTTATTCAGTGGTATGTTAGTATTTATCCCTTATTGCTCAGGAAAAGTGTACATGTGCATTACAACGGCATGTAAGGTAGGTCAAAGTTAGACCAGAGTTTTATCTCATGGTGGATGATTGAAAAGATCCAGTACCAGTGTCTTACATTAAGCTGACAGACTTTGATGGCTCCTCTCATTAAATCCTCATTTATACCTGGTATGAACAAATGATCTGATGATTATCTAGATAATGACATCCAATCCACAGGTCTTTGCATTTACAGCTGGTATTAATAAGTGCTCCTTTTTCTTGATTCTACCCACTTGTCCATTATCACTTATCTTGATTCCACCCATTGGGATCGGTCCTCAATATACCAACTAGCTAGCTGGGGTTGGCAGACTTCTCAACAACCATGCTGTGTTCCATGTTCAAGGGAAGCAGTGCTGTAGATGGTTCTCATTCTGTTTTCATGAGGACTTACAGAGGAATAGAGGACTACATTTGCTACTACTTTGAGGTTTTGTTGGGCTTTCTTAATCTGGCCTTTCAACTTGCTGGAAGGCTTTTGTTCTTAATTATACGGTCACGCTCTATAAATTGCATTCAAACCTGTTGGAGATCCAATCACAATGTGAGACAGACCACCTAAAGGTGTGGTCTTGGGGTGAGCCGGTCACATTCTAAACACAATGCATTCTGAACACATTAACACCTTACATTATCCCATGTTGCACTGATATCCAGATACAGATTACATGTTCATGTTCAAGGTTCAAGGTGTAAATGGGGTTCTAAATTCAGACTGTTCCACTGCAACACTGGACATTGAAATAAGGATGGAATGGGTGAGATTCTGCACTGTAACACAAAAAAAGATTTGGTCAAACATCACTAATTTACTTATAAAGACGGAGAAAACATGTCTTTGTCCTTACATAATTTCACAAAGTGCTGTTTCATTCCTCAGACAGCGTTTGGCACCCCTTACCCTCCTGCATTAGCGCACATAAGACGATATCACAAGTAACATTAACTATCTTTTACTTTCTGTATTTATTTATTTTAGATCTATGAAGGACTCGATGCTTAGCAATGTGAAAAAATACACTGGCATATTCTATTCTGATCTACACCACAATCATGAGGCATGCAACTTCAATGCAACATGTATTTGGTGTCACCTCTCTCTCCCCTTCCATCTCCAGCCTCCTAAGAAATATGTGTATGCATGTGCATTCAGTAATTATGCACCCCGCTGTGACATACACTGCAAGACCCAAAAAAAAGGGGGAAAAAAGTGCCAGATCAGCAGCAAACATGATAAATAATTAAGGGAGCAACAGTGCTTCATATCTGAGGCCCTTGCCCTGATGGACTGATCTACACAAAAGTGTTGTTTGTATGCACACATATGCATAAATACTGAAACATAGAAATTCTCTGAAGTACAGATGACCTTTAAAAGACCTCCCTCAGGATGGCTTCCTCCATCCTTTTTTTCTCACCCCCCTCTCTTCACACTTGACCCTGACTTTGCTCTCTGCCTCTACCTGTGACCTGATGTGACCTGGTGTAATGACACTGAACAAATGACCTCCAGGGGGCAGGAGGGAACATGGAGGAACAAGGGGACTGGATACATCTCTGCCTCCCTTATGTCACCTCTCTTCCTGGGATGCCTGACCCTGAGCAGCTGCTTTCACCTCCTGGTTCTATGACAGACAGAAACATGTGGGGAAGGCGAGACATGGAAGGGAAAAGTTGGATTAAGGACAAAAGTTGGAAAGAGGTATGGAAGCCCTGAGGGGATGTAGTGGAACAAAAAGAGACCAGAGTGGCTTTTGTATGGCTTCGCAATACTTTTATCACATTTTTCTTTTCTTTTTTTTACCAAGCCCCTCAGGGCCTTCATAACTAGGAAGTTGTCACAGAGCTGGAAGTGACTGCATATTAAAGCAAAAAGCGACAAAGGGATGGAAACAGAGAATGAGAGGATCAAAGAAGAGGGAAGAAAGAGGCGTTGTCAGTGGAAGACAGATGGGAAAACGTGAGGACAACCGAGAGAAAGATAGGGGAAGGGAGGGAGCGATGGGGAGCAGGACGAGCAGCTGGCACGCAGCTGATGGCTCTTCAATCACTGTGTCTCCCCCCTCTGGTGGGAGGTCAGAGGAGCTGCCATCCCCCTCCTCTCTCCTTCCCCGTTCTTGGCTCTTCTAGGTTGTTATGTAATAAAGCTGGGAGAGGATGGTGAGGGAGATTAGATTTATTATCTATTCACTGGAGAAGAAGGTGCTGTTAAAGGACTATACCATGTTTTAGCCGCTTTACCATGAATCACTTATACTAAAGTACCATGTAGAGTTTAAATTTTTAATGCTGTTTCATAACCTCTAAGCATCCATATGTTTCCTTTCATTTCACTCCATTGTGAAATGCAGCCTGTAGAGACCTTGAAATATACAGTACATGCCTCTGCTTTTAACTTCATCAAAGTTAGATTAGATATGCGCGGTGATGAATTTAGAAACATTGATTTATGATTTCTGCACTTCATTACATGCATATTTGTCGTGATATGCTATTAAAGCCGCCAAGTGTAGAATATTTTATGACTCTTTCAAATTAAGTGTTTGAATTTCTGAACATACTGCAGTCAGTGGAAGCATATGGTAGATAAAAAAAGAAAAACACACTAAAGGACTTTAAATAGTGGGATATCCTTTGGAAAGTGTTTTACAGGAATAGGTTATCCGTTTTATGTTTATTATAATAGAGGCTTAAAAAAGTTTAATTTATTCCATATTTTACAAAGAAAAAAAAGATTTTAGTAACATCTGATGAGTATGATTTTGTGTAGCATAAATGTTTTGTTGTGACCCCTCATAAATATGTTGAAGGACGCCCTGCCTCTGGTTAGAAATCACTTCTTTAGATCCCCTGAAAACTCTTAAATATTTTAATATGACATCAAATATTCATGACTAAATAAACAACAATCAAAGTCAATGTTGTGACAAAAATAAATCCTTACTTATTATTTATTTAGACATTTGATTGACAGTGCTGGTAACAAAAGCAAACAACCACACAACTGATTCAAATGCTGCTAAACTCTGATAGGTGCATGTTTCCAACTGAGCCCATTTCTAACCAGTGAAAAGAGCAGACATAATAACAAAAATACAAAAATTACTCAAGCGAAGTAACTCAAGCTGTATTGAAGTAACTTTTTTTGAAGATGATTTTGTGTTCATAGTAAGAAGAAGCTAGAGAAAATAGTCATTTTAAAGCACACGTGAAGCAGAAACAGCAGTGAGATGGAGACCGAGCAAGATTTTGAGGGTTTTGTCACTAAACATACAGATTAAGAAGCAGACATGGAAGGATCTTACACGAGCTGAAGGAAGATTAAAGAACACATAAAAGAAAAGCGGCAAGAGAATAAACACACTGAGCGAGCGGCTGCTGTGATTGTCACTGGATTTGGTCTCTTTTGGAACTCCGTATCAAGGCGAGGGGGGAAAAAAAAGCGAGAGGGACCCGAGATGAGAAAGAAAGACAGACAGTTTTACAGACAAAGAGAGAAGTGGAGAGAGAGGGGGGGGGGGAAAAAGAAGGAAAGAGAAGTTCAGACAGACAGAGGGAGATGAAAGCTGTATTGACTCTCAGTGTGTACATCGGAAAGCCATAAGGAAGAGCTTGATTTTCTGACTTTTATCCACTGTAATTACCATCTCCCACTGTTGGAGGGAAATTTTACTTATCTGTCTCTTTGCTCTGGAACAAGTTTGCTCTCATTCTCTCTTCCCTCTTCCATCTAGCTCTGTCTGTCTAACTTTCCCCAGCGCTCGATAACGCTCCTTCACAGAGGGCAGAGAGTGGAAAAAAAAGAAATTCAAAGACTTGAAAGGCGGATGAGGGAAACTTAGCTGTGTGTATGAGCCGCTGCATTCAAGGAGGGGGGGAAAATATGAACATAGAAAGCAAAAAAAAAAGCGTCCTCAGCCAAGATGAGGAGGAAGGTAAAGGAGAACAAGAGGGGAGGCTGGCGAGGATGAGAAGAAGAGAGACGAGGAATACCAAAACTAGGAGAAGTGAGGACAGACAGAAACATGGCAGGGGGGATACAGAAAAAAGAGGAGGCAGAGACAAGAAAAAGAGAGTGATGAAGAAACAGACAGATAAGGCTGCGGGGTAAAATAGGACAAAGATGAATGGACGCAGATGCAAAAGTATCGGTTTCACAGGACGGAGAGAACGACAGCAGGCGATGAGGGAATTGAAAGGGAACAAATAAGGAAGACAAATGTAGAGACGTATAAAAAAAAAAAACCCAGTGAGATAAGAAAAAGGTTGTTAATTCATGACAGGGAGGCACAAAAAGACAGAACGCACCAGGGAAAGAGAAAAGAAGAGGAAGAAAGAGGAAAGACAGATGGACTAAAAGGAAGACAGATAAAGGCATGGAGAAATCAGTTATGGAGAGGGAAGCCTTGGGGACGAGGTAGAAGTTAAATAAGAGGAGAGTGGAAGGTAGTTGTCTTGTCATCAGAGTCATCGACCACCAGGGAAATCAGGCGTGAAGCACAGCTACAAGTCATTTAATACACTATTGAGTCTTTAAACCTCATCTTTTTACAACGCCAATGACAGCGCGTGAATGGAAATGCAAACCACCTTGTTTTCCTACAACTTAATTATTTCAAGTGTCAATTTCCTGATCCCAGAGCAGCAGTGGTCTGTCTTGTTTCAGGATGTATGTGTCAGGCCTCTTTTTAAATATGAGGAAAAATGTGGTTTAACCAGTTTTTCATTGTGTACACTAATCATATTATCTTGCCAAGTAGATTATACTTTCAGTTTGGATAATTAATTATACTTGACAGATTAAACCTGCCATTATAAGTAAAGAGACAATAGAGTATGTCTATAATCTATATCTGAACCTATAAGAGCCAGACTTATTGTTAATGACTGTTAATTCTGATTATTTTTAACCTTCACGCAACCTCAAGTGTGTAATCATACAACTGCCATGAGTTGCCTAATGAGGTGAACGCATGCGAGACTCCGCCATCCATCACATGTGACCTTATTACCGAAAATTCAGAGGAGGTATGGAGTTTGTAATGTTGCCTGCATACTGATCACCTCTGGTTTTCAGGTCACTCTCGAGAAAGAGGTCTTAAAATCGATTAGTCCAATAACGGTAATTTTACTTTGGCGGCTGATTCAACAAAAAGAAACATTAGAAAGATAATGCATGAATAAGTCAATTTTTAGATGTCTAAGCAACTGTGGCATCACACTGTTCTTATCCAGTCAGCTTCACTCACACAGGAAACAGAATAAAGAGCGTCCAGTGTCTGTCCAGGAGTTAAACTCTGTGTGACTTCTCACAGATGACTATAATCCTCTTCTCATTCCAGTGGAGACCAACTGGGCGGCACAATACAACACTGCAGAGCAGCAACGCAGCGTGCAGGCCTGCAGATGCCCTCTGCACAGCTTAACTCTGTGTCCTGCTACTGCGTCCCTCTGCTCGGCCACCCCTTTTCCTCCTCCCCATCCCATCTCCACTTTCTCCTTGTTTATTTATTGTGCAGATGATCTCAAGCCACAAATTGACTTGTGGGATTGATTTGGCAACACCCTCCTCCCCTCCTTTTCATTTCCCAACCCTTCTTCTCCTTCACCCTCCTTCTGTCTCTCCCTCAAAAGACTTTTGATCAATTAAGCAGCCTCCTCTGTTGCAAAGAAAGAGAGAAAAATGCGAGTCAAATGTGGAAGGGTGGAAAGAGAGAGAGAGAGGGATGAGGGTAAAAACAAAAGAGATGGGATGCCTTTATTATCCAGGCAGTACGTTATGACAATCCATGTGATAAGCAAAGCTCTTTTTAGTTTGAGGACAACAAAGGAAACTCTGTCTTGAAAAATAGAGATAGATGCCAAGAGAGAGACAGGGATAAAGGGGAGACTTAAGCTAATGGAGAGACAGTGAGAAGTGGGAATTAACTGACCCTGTGCCATGAAAGTATACAGTATGTAAGAATTAGATACAGTGTTGAGGCCATGAAGCCAAAAACAGTGGCTTCCCAGAAATGACTGGGATGCATTCATTCTGTAGTCCAAAGTCGTCTTCTGTCCGAGCAAGTTTAGCCCTCCGCTAGCTTGAATGGGGATAAAATAATTGAATTGTGCTGCACTTCTAGATATTACAAGTGTTATTGGACCAAGTAGATTGTCATGCTTTTTGGGCCTGTGTAATATCTGAAAGTTATAATTACACAGTTTTGCCGCTATACAAACTGACTTTATAGCCCGGCTTGCCATATGCTATCCCCCATTACTCTTACACTGCTCAAGCTTTCCATTCTTGCGCAGTATATGTGTAATCAAGATGATAATTAAAATTCAAGCCATTTTTGAAGCTATATGTCAATGTTTCCAGGCAGAAAAAAACAGTTGTCTCATTTGTGGCAGCCAACCATTCATTTTAGGCTGAAATTACAGGCATTAGCATGTTTCAGCTGTAGCTAATGTTAGTTTCAGGAGCTGGTTGAAAACACAGATTTGTTGTTCCAGCAGAATTGTTTTGAAACCAGAAATCTAAAAGTGTCTTAGACACTTGCTAGCTACATGACAACTGGTGTGGCAAATGTAATGCTATCTTGGATAGGTTTGACTAAGTTGACCAGAGTTTAAACTACTGCAAATTCAATAAAAAAGCAGGACTAAGCCGCAGATGTTAGCTCAACCTATACAGTAGCATTCATGCAGCGCCGGCTGGCTCCTATATAGTGTGGAAATACTACACAGGACATGTATGTAAAAATATGTATTGAGCTGTCCTTTGCCTTGGAAATAAAGCAGAGTTGATAGGTATTAGGCTAATTAGCTAGACATGCTAACGTTTACAGCTTACATTACAGCAAACACACACCATTGAATCCATTCCTTACACTTTTACTCTTATATTTTTGGGTTTGGAGAGTGTTAAAAAGAACCATCTAAACTCTATGTATGGGGTACAGCTCCATTCACACAGTGCTTGAACCTGTGGAGAATTTGAAAGCTAGGCACTCTAGGTTATGGTTGAAGCTATGACTGGATAACAGAGAGTATGAAAAATGTAGAGGGAAGTTTTATTTTGGTGTGTCTAAATGTGCAGAAGGTTATTGTGGAGTCACCAGCACCAGAGTGAGGCTACTGGTTTATGAAAGAATGCGAGAAGCAAGAAGTGAAAGAGGGGAGGGCTAGAAGCATGGAGGCGATGTGTGTGCCCCGCTCTATTTGTCATCCTGGCTGTGGTCTTTGGTGACACCTTGTTCATTTGCGAAACCGACTGTTTGAGATGCAAAGATCGATCGAGCAAATAGAAGCAGGGCCCTCAAGAAAGAAAAAGAGGGAGGGAGAGAGGGGTGTGAAGCATGAGCAGTTTTCATTACCAATATCTGCACCTTCAAACTGGACCCACATCACTGTCTCTAGACTGTGTTTTGTTGCTTTTACACTGGAGTAATGGTCAGCATGTTTAATGTGAGATGACAGTAAAATGTGACGACACTCACACTGGCAATAAAAGTTTAAATTTTTTATCCTTTCTTCCCAAATGTACCTTTTCTCAACCATTTCCAAACAAGATTCAGAGATTTCAACTGGTTGGGAGCTTTTGAATGTTGATAGAAAAAGGACGAATAAATGATGCACTCATAAAAAGAAAAGAAAAATCTCAAACTATAAAACTCAACTTTTTAGTTGTTTTTTTTCATCTAATAACTTAACTTCCATCCATTATGTTGGCAGAACCTTTGATTTAAAATTGATTAGTCTAATAGCAGCTAATAACTCCATGAATCTAAAACATGCTCCTGAGACTTTTTTCCATCTCTATAAGATATCCATCATCCTGACAGCCATGATGTCAATTTATAATGCACGCTTGTAATTGGTACAGGAGGGGGGGGGGGAACACTCACATATGCCCCAAAGTGCATTGCAATGATGCATGGTTTGGTATTTTCACCCAGAATATGATGCAAAAGCTGATTTGAAGGCAGTTAGTTATGTAAGTATGATTTAAACTTTCATTTTAGGCATTTTACACAAACAAAAAGGGATGAGTTAATATAGATAATAATAGTTTAGTATTAGCTGTTATATGTTCAAGATTCTGAAGCTCATCTGTTTTGGTTTTCTTTCTCTTCCCATCCAACCGAACTGCTTCAGGGACTGTTATCGTCATGGTGATGATAATGCGACCACGGAGCAGCTGGCAGCCACAGGCCGTTTTGTCAGTATCGCTCAAGTTCCAACGTCACGTCTGACAGGGTGCTGTTTTAGGTGGTACACACACTCACACACACACACACACACACACGGTCTGAGAAAGATGAACACATGTGCATGTACCGTATACACACAAGCAAGTAGAGAAATTCATGTAAATATACTTGCATGCATGGACGGAGAAGCACCTGAGCAAATTACATGTGCAGGCAGCTTCACTGATGATAGCAGATTCCAACACACACACACACACACAAAAATACACAACGTGGGTGCTGCTCCAGTGACCAGGTTGAAGTTAGTTTATATGGAGAGCTATGCACATAAGAAATCCAAGGTTCCACAGGAGCGGATTCAGTGAACTGCATTACAAAGTGCTGTTTACTGTGTCGGGACGGAGAAAATGAATTCAAAGCAGGCTCAGGAGATTCTCTAATGTACTGTATTCTTAAATCTCTCTGCTTAAGCTACGCTCTCTCTATCTCTCCAGCAGGGGAATTCTCCATACTGTCACTCCCGGGTTTGTCTGACCTCCGCTGTACCGGCAACCAGAGTTTATTCCTCCTCCTAAATCTCTCTCTCCTAATCCCTCCTTCCCTCCTTTTTCACACACACTTCCTATTCCACGCCCTATGACAGATATACTGTACAACAGGGAAGGATGAAATAGGAGACAGCTGGAAAGCAATTGTCTTTTTCATGCCATGAGGAAGAAGTGTGAGTGTTTAAGAGAAAGAATGATTGTTGTAACGCTACAACTCTCTCTCTCTCTCTCTCTCTCTTTATTTTTTGCAGTGCAGTTCAACTTGATTCCTGTGGGGCTCAGGATAGTGGCCATCCAGAGCACCAAGACGGGGCTCTACGTTGCCATGAACAGCGAGGGCTACCTCTACACTTCGGTATGTTCAGCATGAAACACATTATTTATTATATATTCTGATATTAGAGATAAGATCTGTACTGTAACTTACACACACACACAATGTAATTTAAATAAGATTGCAAACAATAGAAAAAATGATGACAAAGCTGCTCTAAAGTTTTTAATTCAAGTGTGATAAGCTTGATTTAGATTAAACCAGGCAAATTGATGTACTGTATCAGATTGCCTTCATTATTCTTTATTCACAATAAATGTGTTTTATATTAAGTTTTTATGGCATAGAAATGATCAGCATTTAAAGAAAATCTGAATTTACAAACACACTGAATTAGTCTTCCACCTAATTAAAGATGAAGAAAATGCTGTAAAAGCAAATTGTTCAGTTCACCACATAATTTCATAATCAAGTCTCTTTATTCAACAGTCAGATAAGTTTATTTTTAACAGAACAAACTCAAAGGTTGAAATGATGAAACTTGTTATTTTAATGAAATACGTTGCTTTCAAATAGTGAATAGTCTCTACTTGTATGCCTGGTTGGTCAAATTTAACACATCTCTACATTTGAATAGGCACAAATACTTTTCATCTTACCACATATACATTTATTTATTGAACACCACTTCAACATCATACAAACAAGTTGATACAATATAACACAGTATGTGAGATATGTGCTGGATAAGATCTCACTACAGTATGTTAATCTCACTAATTGTCTTGTTGGAGCTTTCAGTCTGCTCATTTGCAATTATACATTTTTCACAAAAAATGTTAAAGATTTTAGACATTATATTTTAATACAGTTTTAACATCAGTCAGTGTACTGTAACAATTGTTTTTAAGTGTGTTTTGGTGACATCTGAAACTCTATCCGTAGTAAAGTATCTGTACATGAAACTCTTCCACGGTCTCTGCGCTATCTCATGAAAGAGCTCACATAGTGCTTCCTGCCAGTTGTTTGGCGTTGAGAGAAGCAGCAGAGCCTCGCCACAGATTTGAGAGGTAGATGGAAAATAGATGAAGAGACAGAGGGATGGATCAGAGTGCACTCGATCAGGATGCGTAGAAAAGCTCTTTTTTTTCCCACCCTTTTTTTTTTTTTCCTCCTGGCACACCGGCAAAGTGTGGGAGATCTTGTTTGAAGTGCATCGGTGCGCTCACTTCAAAGTCCACCTAATGCTGCATGCATGCATACTGCCAGTATCGAGGAGAAGAGATTTGAGTTTTCCTATCAGGTGGAACAATGAAAATCAGAACAATGGAGATGCACACCAAATCCTCTCACATCACACAGCATATTACCTAATATCTGTCTTTAATTCTAGCAGCTGCTTACAGAATTCACAATTATTAGAAGTTCAAAGCCCGTCTTTGCCGCCCAAAAATCACATAACATGACCCTAACCCTAACCCTAACACCTTGGGTTCACCCCAAGTTGCACTTCCAAGTTGTGTTACATCATGTTTGGTGAGAAAAATGTCACAACAATTACAATATAAGAATTCCTAAAAGGTGAATGTACAATCTAAGAGCCTCATTTTCAATCTGCTCCTTGTGAAAATGAATGGTGTAGTTGTAACTGTCAAACTGTAGCCCCAATCCATATTTTACCTAAATACTGCTACTATAACCCCAACCCAAAAAAAACTAACTTTTCCCCTAATGAGCCCCAGAAAATGGTCCTTGCACATGACTTTTCCAGGGCTTGGAACCCCTCTAGACAGTAAAAACCTTGCACACACACACACACACACACATAGACAGATATGGAGGTTATACTTACCCAGGTATTCTCCTGATAGAAGAAAGGTGACCCATTTTCACTAAGGGAAAAAACTACAGGGAGAGAGAGAGAGAGAGGGAGAGAGAGAGAGAAAGCAAATGTTAGAGAAAATCCCTCTGAGATGAGAAGAGAGGGAGGACAAAGGAGAAAAGGAAGATCCCCTCCCTCCCCCCCACCACCACCACCACCACCACCACCACCACCAACTTACCTTAAACTACCTGCTCTGCTATTGTTCTGCGCAAATGTGAGCGCTGGAGTGAAAGATAGAGAGAGAGAGAAAGGCATATTTTGTGCTTGCTGCCTCTAGGGTCCAGAGAGAAGCGGTGTGGAGCGTAACACCCTGTTATGCAACTGTTCACATGTGCAGGGACCAATGCCCCTGCGCCTCCCCTTGAAGGAAGGTTTTTTTTTTTTTAGCTTTATTTAATATAAACATGTACAATCGTCAAATTAGTCCACGTGTCATTTCAGGACATAGATACAAATAGCCTTGTGTTGCAAATTCTCTTATTTCCTGTTGATGTCTGCACAATCTCAGCAGTTAACCGTGGTGGAGACTGCACGGTGGGACTGTGTTGTTTCATTTCTCATGTGCTGTCTTTAAAGATTTATAATGTGGGAGATTTTTGAGATGATGGTTGGTGGATGGTCGGTGGTTCTCGGTTCCGCATTGCAGGGAGATGAGAGAAAGGTAAGAGCAGCAAAAAAAGGTGACATGAATAGGGTTGAGAGGGGTTGACCATCCATGCACTGCAAGGTGATTAAGGTGAAAGGGTTGTAATGTTAAATTATACTGCTATTCTCATGGTCTGATCAATATTTATAGCCATGGTAGAGGTATGAATCTAGGGATGGTTTTATTGGTTGGTTTTCTACTCTTCTACTGCCACAACTTCCCTTATGGGGATGACTGAAATTTAATCTAATCACCTAATCTAATTTAATAATGACATCTTCTTTGCAATGATTCCAAATGTTTTTGTGACCTCGGGTATATCTCAAAGAAATAAAAGCTTATACATAGACACAAGGCAGTGTTTAGCTAGAGGCAATGCCAGGCAGTCTATAGATTGACATGTCATTGTGTACACCTATCCACAGTCCCCAGTGGATAAATCCCAATAACTGTAGTGATACCCTGACTTTTCCTCTAGGACCACCGGTCTAGCAGGTACAAATTTTCCCTTATCCTGTGAAATATCTCAACATCTACTTGATGGATACTTGATGGCAGTAGAATCCTTAACTGTTCCTCTAGTGCCACCATAAGATTCAATTTTGTGGTTTTGAGAGAAAAGTTTCATTACTATTGGATGGATTGCCATGAAATTTTCAAAAGATATTCATGTAACCCTCAGAGTGAGTTGTACAAATTTGGGTGATACCATAACTTATACTCTAGTGCCATTATCTGGTTGAATGAATACGAACAGTAACATTTTTATGACCTATCTGCCTCAGTTGTACTTTTGTTTTTGATGTTCTTGATGGCAATTAGCAAATGTTACTAATGCTAATCTAAGATGGTGAACATGGAAAACAAAACACGATACCTGCTACACATCAATGTGTTAGCATTGTCATCGTGAGCACGTTAGCATGTTGTTATCAGCATTTAGCACACAGAGCTGCTAGCATGGCCTTGTACGGAAAGGCACTTTCTGATACTGATGATGTATTCTTTTTTTTTTATTGTTAAATTTTGTGACAGGTATATGAGACCTCAATCGGTTAACATAGCCTCAGGTCCTTTAAGCAATTCTTAGTCAAGGTCAGTAATGCCAATAGAGAAATTCTGTGTCCTCCACGGGGAGGTCAAAGGTCAGTGGAAGCTATAGAGCAGCAATCCTGAACTGTAGCTGGTAGAGATTTAGCTTCTTGCTCACTGATGCAGGAAAGGTTTGAAAGAGGGTCCACTGGTAGAAATCCAGTTTGGAGTCTTTATGACTGTGATTAAAAGTACCCACGATCACACATCCGATACACAATAAATATCTATGTGCATGGCGTTTGATTACTTTAGTTGGCACTGTGGTGTCTCCCCCTGCAAACACAGCATGAATTATTGATCACATACAAGTGCGGTAAATCCCCAACTGTCCTCTCTGGCTTCACTTAACCAGACAACACACTCAAACCTCTAGACGCGTTACACACAGAGGCAGTGAAAGCAGCTCCTGTGAGGACAAAGGCACAAAAAAAAATAAACATGAATTATTTCAGCTAAAGACAAATGGACTATTTTTTGCCTCTCTTGAGCATTGATTCACCTACCTTTAGTGAAGAATTCGGCTGCAAAAATATCCCACTTTAGCCCTGAGACATATATAAGTATCACCCAAGTAACACTTTGGTGCTTGTTTTAGCACTCAGGAGAGATGGAGGCAGAGGAAGAAGAGACCAAATTTTATGTGTTAGCACAAAAGTACTCCAAGTAACATCTTAAACTCATTGTGGATTTGTGAGTTGTTTTGGGCGAGATAAATAAGAAGGGATTTAAAGGCTGAATGATGGAGCAAATGTCCTTTTGTCCTTACATGAGCCTCTTGATTCGGGAGGATAAGACGACATGATAATAGAGGTGAGAAGGAGAACAGAGGACTGAGTCACTGCAAAGCATCGTTTTTTTGTGCATTTGCATAAGAAATGTGCAGGATGGAAATGGGAGTTTTGGTTCAAATGAAGCACCTGCTGACAATGAAGCTTCACCGATTACAATATTAGGAATTTAACATGTCATTCTGCACGTGCAATGTAAAGCTCCTTAGTATGCATCCATAAAAACACACACGCACACATGAGAATATCTGTATTCAAGGCAAAGGCTCCTCAGACTCCTTCTAGATAGGGGATGGCAGGGCAATTTGATTGACAGGACAGGCTGGATCTTCCCACTAGTAATAACAAACAGGGCTGATTGTTGTCACTGTTTCAAGAGGAAGAAGACAAGAAAGAGAAGGGTTGGGGGGGGTGATGGGAGGGAAAGGGGGAGTAATGGATGTTGGGAGGAAGAGAGAGAGAGAGAAGGATGGCCTGACAGGCTCAGACTCATAGCGAACATAACGTCTCCGCTGGGAGCAACAACCGCCGCCATGCTCATCTTTCTTTCACCTCCCCTCCCCCCCCCCCCTCCTCTCTGTCTCACTTGTACAGCTTTTACTCGCCTGTCAGTCTGTCTTGCTCCCTGTCCAGCCATTTGTGTCTGTTGGCCTCTCTTGTGGTTTGTCTTTTTTCCTCTCCCCACTTTCCCCCCTCCCCTTTGCTTTTTTGTCACTTCGTGAACCTCTTTTATTCAAAAAATAAATAAATAAATAAATATATATATATATATATCCCTGTCTTGATGTGTCCCTTATCGGTTGTCCTTGTCCTAGCTCTGTCCTCTACCCCTCTTATTCTCCCTTTCCCTCTCTCCCTTTGTCCTCCGCCTCCTCGTCCTCAAACCTTTCCCTCTCACAATCAGCTTTCCTCTCTTACTACCCAATCCCTTTTTCTCCACTTTTTATTCTCACTTACCTTCCCCCTTTAGAGCCATCTGATTTTTTGAATATCTATTCTTGGACGTAATCCATGTCCTAACCCAATATGAACCGACCGTGATATAGACACAAATGGAGCAGTTTAACATTTCTGCTTGTTGTGAGTACATTTCTGTTCCAGTATATACTTTTTGAATTCTGACTGAAATGACAGTGAATCTCCCCAGATACCAATCTAGTGATGTTAGCTGATGTCGTCTGTGTTAATGCTGGCTCGACAAAACTGTTGTGGTGCCAAAATAGTGACAGCTGTCCCAGGTGAATGTTAATTGTTAGGGCAACATCCAGCAAGTAGAAGACACGTGTAGGTGGCATGCTTTGGGATAACATTATACAGCACAGCTCCAAATATGTGACTCAGATAAATAAGATACAGAGGATAGACATATTAGTATGAGCACCCGTACAGTCAGTGTTGGAAGTGGTGTGACGTTGGTGTTGCTAGGAGACGCACTGTCAACCTTTGCGTTATGCTACTGACGTGAGAACATTGACGCATATAACTCAATTTAAGATGTCCCTTAGTAACACTGAATGTTTACCTTGTTAAAATTAGCACTGATTCCCACTTGATGCAAAATGTTCGTCATGTTATTGCAACTCCTGCACACTCATGATGCATCTGTCCCATATAATAGAAAGGAGGCGTTCTATTCAAGCCCCCAGAAACAGCGCTAGGCTTTGAAGCCAATTTGACATAGTAGCCAAACTGTGTATTACAACATGACGTGATGCTATTGGGCCCAAAAAGACTTCTCCCCCATAAATTTACATTGTGAAAGAGAGGTCTATAAATCAGTAGATACATTTTTCTGAGCGTCACAACCTCATTCAAGTTAGCTGGAGAGCTAACCGGAAGTAGCCAGCTAGGCTAGCTGAAGTCGCTGGTACGCTTGTTCTATGGGCCTAATGATGTGGAAGCTATGCTGAAGAGGATGAACATTTTTTGGCTTCATGTGCCACTAAGTAGCTTTCATAGGGATGAACAAGACCGCACCTCTGACACTATCCTGTTCTCTTATACATCCGTGGTTCTAGCTAGTGGCTAGCATTAGCTGTCTCTCTTACATGACTCCAGTTGTGCTGATGGCAAGTGACTATACTTTTACATGATGATATTGCAGCACAAAAACTCCCAATCTCTGTACATAATCAGTATTTCTGTATTAATGGGAGATGTGACACCTGTGTTCTGTAACCAAGCCCTTAAACTTGAGCTCAGCCAGACGGAGACACCAGTGTTCATTAGTGAGTTCTGCACTGTATTCATTATTTAAAAGAAGGTCTGCTTTTATAATTATGCTGCTGGAGGTTTGAAACACTCAGCTCTACTCACAGGTTCCCATACAGATGTCCATCTTATACATTTACACTTGAGTGAAAATAATGATCACTAATAACTGATGCCTGACTCTGTGATGTTAATATGCAAGAGCAGAAACATTTGCATCACAGCGCCGGATAGTCCAGCTGTATGAAGAGAGAGGCCAGATGGGCTGTGTGTATCCATCTGTCTTTAAATATCCCACCAATACACACCCTCCTCTTCACCCCCCCCCCCCCCCCCTTGCCTTTACCTCTGTAGTACCTTTATACTCTCAGTCACTATGCATCCCTCTTTATTCTCTTTTCACCATGACTTACTCACTTACAAATCCCAAATCGTAAATACTGAGAAAGCATTAAGATGCAAATAAGAATCATCTGGGGTCTATCAGTCGTGGATCCATTTTATCTGCAGGAATTTAGGGGAAAATAAAGGGGTGTTGCATTTTGTTATTATGCAGGAACAGGGAGCAGGTTTATGCAGGGGGCTGCACAGTGTTCCTGGAGCACAGGGACATTCGGGAGTTGCTCAGCAGAGGTTAATGGCGGGGGGAAACTCCTTGTCATGGCTCCATTGTCTGAGGCGCTGGGACCCGCTTACCTGTGGGCACTTCCTGAAAATTGCTTTCTGATAAAAATAGTGCTCAGCCGTGGACCTGGCCCACTTTATTAGTCGTGTGCTCTGGAAAAGCCTCCCGGGTAGAGAGATGGCAGTCGAGAGGGAGGGAGGAGGGATGTGGTGTGGATGATGGGGATAGGGGGGGGTTGCAGTATTTTGAGATGTAGTCAAAGGCACACACACACATACATACACACACACACAATAAAACCTATACACACACAACACAGACACACGCAACAAAAAAAATGAACCTGTACAAACACATTCCCTAGTGCAATTTAGCCACCCTCCACATCCTCACAAACACACATGTGCAGCCAGGTATAAACAATCTGACAGAGGCAGGCAGACATAATTGGGCCGGACTCCGATACCCAGGACCAGCTCTGGACAAACTCTCCGCAGTTAACAGGGGAAAGTTGGGCAAAGTAAAACTTTACTCCACTGGATGACATTGTGGATCTACACTCAGAGGATAACAAAGAACACAGCCCCAGTTGCAGCCCAGTATTGAGTGGTGGGGTGGAAGTGAGGGGGAAAATAGCCCCATTTTCTGCCTCTTTTCACATGCAGGTTCAGGCGAGAGACAACATAGCTACTCAACAGTATATCAAAAATATGAGAGGCTTGAGAAGGTGCAAAGGGTAAAAATGTTCTATACTTAATAAACACAGTTGGTGAGAGAAGTTTAAAGGCAAAAATCAGACCTGTAACAATGTCTGTCTGAACAAGTTAGATGAAAGACAAATTCTCCCAGCCCTTTTCTCCTGGCCCTTGAGTTTTGTTTCTCTCTCATCATCTTTTCTTAAAAACTTGGTCGTAGCATCATTAAATATAGCTCATTCATTTCAATGGAATTACCACATCAGTTCGCTTTTCTGAATTGAATCCAACACTGAGCCGTAAATTCATGGAGTCCTGACAGCATTAACCTTTGAGCGTGCAGAGAACTCAAAATGAAGCAAGCTATCATCATCCTTTTTTGGCTAGTATAGTTTATACGCTGTGTTGCACCGTAACCACTTTAATTTAACCTCTTTCGGAGTATAAACTGCTTCCATAACTGATAAAAGGTTTGCAGACAGTTATTAGAGAAGAACTGTTGGTATAAATATATAAATAACTTGGTAGCCTCGATTAAACTTGTGTGAACTTACTTGTCTCATTTGTAGCAAAAAGTAAAGCAAGCTTGAACTTGCATTTAGCAGGCAATTAGTAAGCTCATTAGCTTGTAGTGTTTTTTTTTCTTTAGTAATAATGCTTTTCATTGACTGGCATTATGTGCAACCCCAAAAACAAAGTGCCAAAGGGACTAAACAGCACACATGTCCCTGTGGGGCAACTGTGGGCAGAAAATGTAGCCCAGCCCATAGGGTGGATGCTGGCTGTCCCAGTGGGGCATGCTGCATGCCCACAATGGGCCCCAGTGGGTGTGGATTGGACAGACAATACTGATTTAAAATACTATAAAACCAATTTCTTTTTATAAAACCGAACAATGGCTACATAGAACCACATTAGAACACAATAAGTACATAATAAATCAGTTTCCTCAGAGGCACCAGTGGATGTCTGCCATTTATCTTCTGGTCCTTCTGGTCTTTCCACTGTCCCAGTCTGTAGCATTGTTTTAATCGAAGCTTCCACTTCGGATGCTGTGGCTTGGCAGCTTTTTGTCACAGCAAGTGAGAAAGAAAACAACAATTGAAATGTAAATGTAAAAAACAAAACAAAGATTACCCAAATGTCAAGTATACACTTGTGTTTTCCCGACTGTTTCCACCTCAGGGAGTTTCCCACACAAGACTCTTTTGAGGAACTCAGGAAGTAAACCTGCATTTTGACTGGAGGATTTTGAGATTGTATAACTTGAGTTCCTGGAGGATATTTCCAGGTGTTGTTTATTACAGTAATGTAAAAAACAAAGTTAGGCTTTGTTTTTGGCAGACAGAGATGGGGGTGGGGGGTTGAGTGAGGGAGCAGCATTGAGAGAAGACAGTGAGTGAATGATTGGAATAATACTTTATATAGAAACAAAAGTATGTAGGTAAATGTATGCTAACGGCAGCTGGAGTGCAATTCGTCAACGATAACAACTGCTTGGTAACAGTCACCTCTGACTGTCATCTTTGAAATGTTGAATTATGTACCATTCTGTTGCTTTTGACACAGTAAGCTATAACATGTTATATATAAAAGGCCACTGTATTGTCACAGTAATAAGCATAGCAAGCATAGGATTTACTATTGCAATTTGACAAGTTGTTTGTAAGCTCTGACTCTATGTCCATGCATCAAAACTGCTACTAGGTATGTCAAAAAAAGTAATTACAGAATCAGAAATACATCACATCACCTCAACTCTACAGAAGAAGTAAGTTTTCATTTACACAACACAACACATGATTCATTTCAGCCTTCATTTCTTTGTAATTGTTCTGGCTTTCACTATCTTAGTAAACAGTAATTTTAAGTCCATCTCAACTGAGTCATCAATCTTCCTCTTCCTGCTTACATAAATATCTTAGTTTGTTCCAAGATAAAATTCACAAGTTGACATTTGGGTATTGCAGACTTTTTCTATCTTTGTGAATAAACCTCCCAACGTGTACAGATGCAGCCCAAGTGAACAGTGGAACACAGTTTCTTTGCAAGGACAAAAAGGACATTTATCACTCACTTTTTGATTAACATTGACTGCTACAATCCAATGTAAAACTCTCCACTGTGAGTCAGCTACCTTTCTATATAAAAAACCCTCCAAGCAGGTTTGACATCACATCCCAAGCGCAGATGGTCTCGCTAAGGTCTGTCAACCCAATTGTGCAGCATACTCCTATTTATACACTTAACCATCATTTCATACAAACATCATTATGTTCTTCCACAAACTCTTCCACTCAAACAAGTACGACTTTTCTCATCTTAAAAAGAACCTGTACAGTTAATGAACTGTGGTGAATACCAAAACAAGGAAAAGGATCACCTGTATGAGGCACAATCAAACCATCACTGTGTTCATTCAACAGGAGGCATTTATGCCCAGTCAAACAGCGTTTCAAGTATTCAAGCAGCTTGCTGATGATCTGCACAAATCTTACTCCCAGGCCAGCTGCTTTAGCAGCTGGATTATCCAATTCAGGTCCAGCAATGTTCACTACAGATCCAAAGGTTAGAATCCCTACCCTGCAGAACACCTCTGCAACTGCTGATGCTGCCCAGCAGGGGGTGTTCAAATGCCCTCCATACACCACAGGCTCCCACAACAACTAGTATAAGAAGTCTCTTTGCATTTTTCTCTCCTTCACCAATATTTTCCACACTGAGAAAACTCCACGGTAGAAAATTGACAAAGTCAGAACTTCAGAGTCCATAAATTTATCAGAAACGGTTGGTCATGCAGTCCTAGACCACAAAACTGTTGCAGAACTATGTGTGCCAGTGGTCTCAACATCATGCCTTTAGGGCCAAACCGCAGTCTCTTAATACACTGAAGGCAGAAAGCAGCACCTCTGCTGACCAAGTGTGTAAGCCCTCATCCTCCTCCTTCCTTTTGAAGAGAGAGAACAGTCTGAGGAATCCAATGCAATTCATTCCAAAAGAAATCAACCAAAAGAGCTTCAATTCATGAAAGCAAGTTTGTAAGAGGGTCCACACAAACAAATCTATGCCGTAATGAAGAGGACACTAGATTGTTAATAACAAATGTCTTCCCTCTGTAAGCCATGCTTGAGAAGAGCCATTTCCACTATTTAAGCCAGCTTTTCTCACAGTTCTTTCTAACACAGGTTCTTCACCTAAAAACCCTCCAAAGTACTTTATCCCTCCTTCTTTCCAACTTAGCCTTCCTGGCAGAAAAAAAAAAATCTAGCAACTTTTTCCCAACCATCACAGCTTACATTTTCCCAGTTCACCTCATTACAAGGAAATGTATTTTAAAAGGACTTACGTAGAAAATAGAAAGAAGCCCAAGAAGCGACTGTGACTGACTAGTATTCCCAGGTGGGTATTGTTGGAACCAAGTATTTCATGAAGTTGAATGGACGCATTTTGTCGTGTCACTATTAGGTGTGTCTACCTTCAACTTGACTGATCTCACCACGTTATCTTCATGATTATTCATTCCCCGATTGTCTTTAACTTCCGTTTATCTCCCCCACTTGTTCCCCCGTACCTCTTATATGCTTGTTGTTCGGTGTTCCTCCCTTGTTTGTTCCCTCCACCTCCCTGCCTTTTCTCTGCACTGTTTGTGACCTCCTCTCAGTTGGGGATCCACTGGGAACTCCTTTTGAGATGCACAGAGGCAGAAATAGGGAACACCTCTGCTCACAAGGCCAACCTAGGAGAGGAGAGAAAGAGGGAGGGAGGGATGGGAGGAATGAGAGAGACAGGACGTTATGATGCAGGAAGGGAGACATGAGGAGGAAATGAGAAAGAAATGGGTAAGGGAAGATGTAGGACATGAGGGAGGAGGGAGGATTAAATCTCCACCTAAAATGCTGCAGCTACATTCAGAGCCAACACGATAGCCTTGCTGCATTTTGACAAGAGTTACAGCTGTCCCGTTGAGCCGAGAGGGTAGAGCTCCGTCATGCATTCTGATGAGTACTAACAATCCATAGACACTCGCACACAAGGTCACAGACGCACAATGAGATGCAGAAGCACACATATAGGTGTATTTGTTGGTAAATTTAATGTGATAATTAATAGGATTAAAAACAGATTACATGTATGGAAGCAATCCAAGTTTTTACTGCAAATTCCAATAACAGAAGTTGGACTTTACGAACCTCCTGCTGTGGCATTTTGCTGCCTCGTCTTACAGAACTGGTTAATTGGGATGGATGGTCTTTGGTGATATAGAGAGTTACCACATCCATCATCACACTGTTCTATAACAGCGAGCAGTTACTTTCTCTGTGGAGACTGGCAGAGAGAAAGTGTGTGTGTCAGAGAGAGAGAGTATGAGGACACTCTCTGTTCAGGATATTTAGTTCAGAGATGTTGCGAATAGTAGGTCACAGTATGCAGGACTTTTCACTCAATCTTTTAATTTTCTATTAACACAGGATAGAACACTAGTTATGTTAGCTAAAGAGAGGCAGTAATGTAGCCAATGTAGTCATGGTGACTGTTTGTGTTGTTGCAACAAAGCTAGCATGTATTCATCTACTGTTCTGTGTCACTATGACATTTTTTGGCATGCGCCACTTCCTGTAATGCGCCAACTTCGCCTAATGTGTTAGACATTCGCAGCAGCAGTTTGTAGCATTTTCGGGGACTTCTGGCTTGCGTGGTAACAACATTGTTTTCATTGTGCTATGTAGGACATCAGTGGTTGCCAACCTTTTTGGTATGATATACCCTTGCACAGCCCTGTCACATCGTCATCGACACCTACTGTCATTTTCTAAATGCTCCCATTTGAATTGATTTAAAAGAGGGTGGTGTTTTCATACATTTGAATGGTCAATATTCCGGTTGAATAGTTTTGCAGTTGTACCAGGCCGACCTCTTGGAGAATTAGAAGCCAAATATTTTGACCATGTATATATAACTTTTATCCAACTATTTTAACCATTTACCCATTACTTTAAGTTATTTCATACTCAAGTACTTTCAGCCAACTGCAAACATTTTACTAGTTTTTCACCATCCACACAGCGTCCTCAAGCTAACCTTTTCAACTGTATGTTCCTTAAAAGTTTTCACTCACTTTAATTGCAACATGCAGTGCTTAAGTATTACAACAGTCTCAATGTGTGGATATATTTGGAAGTCGAATCATATGTTTTATTTTCTTCAAATTGAGTTGCTCTTTTCATGCAGTATTGCCACCAATCCTGCAAGTGTCACCTTTTCTAATGGCATGGTCTGCATCTTGTGTCACCTGTTTTCTTCTTATTTTTCATTTTCTAGAGTTTTGATGGATTGGTGATTGGCATTACCGTTAGTGGCATATGTGTATTGCATCACTTAGAACACAAGATACAAACAAAACAGGGTCCTGCTTATCACAACATTGCTTTATAGCACCTCAAGTGATGAAAAGCTACACGGGGCACCTTTAAGTTAAGGTCAATCAATTGTTAGAGCCTGTAGGATGAGTTTTAACTGTAGGTTCTGTCACCTAAATCTCATCATGTAGGACTTTAAGACTAAAAGAGAGGCCTCCTGTAAAAGCAAGAAATAGAATTGCATTAAGTTTAATCACACAAAGCAACACAAGTTGGCTGCTTGTCTTTTAAAATTAGTAACCATTTGGCTTCAAAAGCAGCTTCCTCTGCAAAAATGCAAGGGACCTGTCGTTAGTTATTATTCTGTCATAATGCTTAAATATTAGCATGCAGCATCAGAGCTACTTCCACTGAGTCATGAATAATCCTCACATCTACAGTTCTCACAAGTGCTGCGGACTGATTTGGAGTATGCAGGATAACAACAACAACCAGAAGAAGTGAATACAGGAGAAACATGGTATATAAGTCTTCCTTGGCCCCTATTTCTCACCATATATTGTACACATACTCACATTTATGTGCCCACACACGCACACACAGATACACCTGACAGGTGGCAAACTGGCAATTAGTGCGTTCATTCAACAAAAGCCTTCAACAAAGTCTTCCAGTATGACCTGAGAGGACCGCACACACACAGACACACACGCACACACTCCTCTCCTCTGACCTTCCTCACCCGTCCATCGAATCAGAAACTGCTTGTCTCTTTTTCTTTGAGTCAGCATTCTTGTTTCCTTTCCTACACTCTCCCTCCTTTCTCTTTCTGTGTCTTTCTCCCCCTCTCTCGCAGTCTGATTGCCTCCCACCACCCCTCCTCCTCCTCCTCCCTCGATCTCACACACACACACACACACACACACATATACACACACAAACACAGGCACAGCATCTTCCTCCTGACGTGGCAGCAAAAGCGTGCAGGCACACGTGGCCCGCAAAGGAAGGAGATAGGAGGAAATGTGACGGATGACAGAGAAAGAGAGGTAGAGAGACGGGGAAGGTAGCGGGGGAGGTAAGGCAGGTTATCTCTGGTTCCCTTTGGAAAATCCCCAAATGCACAGCGAGGGTCTGGCAGTCAAGGTGAGAAGCAGAGGACATCCCTCCCTCCCTCCCTCTCTGCTTCTTTCCCCTTGTGCACACGCCTGCACCCTCTCCAGCTGTTCTCATTACGCTGTGTGTGTGTGTGTGTATGTGTGCCTGTTTTTTTTTTTTCCTGCGTGTGTTTGAGCAAAAGGGTTATTTCATGCGTGTGTACTGTTTATTTGCCCTTTTGTGCAGTTGTGTGTTTACATACATGTGTTTGGATGATTTTCTCCCGTTTGCATGTGTTTTTCTTTAACACACACACACAGACACACTCACAGAGCTGCCTTTTGGCGTAAATGTGCCTCTGTGTGTGTGTGTTTTCTGGACGCTGGGCGCGTATCAGCCCTGGTCGAGCTCCAGCGCTCCTCAGGGCGTCCCTGTAAATGCCAGAATGTTGGCACAGATGAGGACCCCTCTCTGCCCGAACTGCTAAAAACTTCTTTCTCCTCTTCGTCGGACAGCCACTAGCACGGTACAGAAAAGCACAGAGAGGCCAAGAGGTGGAAATCAGACAAAGAAAGGCAGCGGAAAAGACCTTTAAATCCAGCAGTCAGGCTTTTGTTAAGGCCAGTTTGATTGATGGTGAGGTGGAAGTCCAGTCAGATTGTAGAATAAATGCTCCCAGAGGAGGAATATGCCATTTTTGTTAACTCTGTGAGTCCAATATTGAATATGTGTTCTTGTCCTCTTTATTCCAAACCAGTCATTTCAGAGTTCATTTTTGGATTTCAAAACAATCCCACCTCATCACGTGTTCTGCAGCTCTTGACCGTACCACATGATCTTCATCATCTGACAGAGTTTGCATTGTCCATAGAATTGTAGGTGTTCTTTTTGTCCATGTTAGCTTAAAAGTTCAAGAAGCCAATCCTAGTCCAGTATTTAACTAGCACCATGCAGAAGCTTGAAGCCTCCAGGGTACAAACACTGAGAATGGACTTTTCAGTTAAGCAGGAGACTTTCTTTTTTCTTTTTTTTTGTAAGGTAGGAGTAGATGTCCTAGATTTTATGGATAGGAGTAGATTTAAGAACATCTAACTTTTTTTAAAACCACATCAGACACAAATAAGCAGAGTAGTTTTATATATCTTGGTATATACCTGGAAGGGGTCATTAAGGGTGAAGGTTCATTCTTGACCTGAGATATCTCAAAGTCTCACCTCATACCTGCTCTGGAGCTTTTTATCATACCCACACTTAGTTTTCCATGCTATGATTGCTATTTCCCTTAATAGGACAGAACACCAAATGTAAAAGTTCTTATAAATATTTAATAAACACCTGTGATGACTTACGTCCATGGGATCTCATCTAGAATACATCCCAATACTAAGCATTTGCAGGTAAGGGGAACTCTCTGGGAAATACCTGAGATAATTTGACTTAAATTTTAGTCATTTAAAGCAAAGACTGAGCAACATAACAGCTCATTTACAGGTATTATTGCTTTCTGATGCTGCTAAAGAACAAGTCAACCACATTAAAGAACCAAAACCTACAATGTCTAGATTTCAACTTTGCTAGCATGTGTGCAGCTCTCAATCTTAAGGAGATGCATTTACTTGAGACTCTTTTCAGTTCAGAGTTAGAGAGTATATCTGGCACCAGGATGATGTTGTGGGGATGACTCACAGTAAACTATAGTGCCCATGTTCATAGAAACAACATTTCAATTACAGTATTTGTACCTGTAACATATGTACAGAACAGGGTCCAAAATTAGTATGTGGCCCATAAAATGAGCTTGAACGTGAATAATAGTACATCATTTTCCAACTTATAGATCTACAGCAGCCTCACACACAGCTCCAGTGAAAATGAAATGTCCCTTTTTCAGAGTAAAGCATCTTTGTCAGTGAAAATCTCTGGAAAAGCACTGCTTACCAGCTGTGTAACTAGTCAACCAGAGAAACATTGCTTTGAAAACAGACTACTCTCTGTTGCTGCTGCTGCTGTGGGACTTGACAAAGCTGCTCTGAATGTCAGAGGTTGTTTATCACTTAATGGTTGTAGATGTTGATGTGTTTCTACCACTGGAGCCGGCCAGTTTATCCACCAGAGAACACAACGCTGGCTCAGAAAATGAAAAGTTTTAACTCTTGTCGGCTGCTGTGAGTTTTCTTCTTCTAGTGATTTATACAATTTATTCAGGGCTGATGATACAACAAAGACGCTACATGTTGTCCACGCATAAATTAATAAATGATAATTACTCCTATCTTCAGACAATTATCGTACGAGCTCCTGCGATGCTTCCTCAGCTGTTTGTCCTCAATTAAAGTTGTTTTTTCCCGCTCATTTGCTCAGATAATAATCAGCTTTGCTAGTAAACAAGCTTTTATAAGGCTAACCTTGCTCTGAGTGCTTTTAGTGCTGATTCTTATCCTTTTGACAAGAGTTGCTTCTGCAGGTAAATATTTAATCATTGACTGTACAGGGACAAAAAAAATGCCCCACTTTACTTTCACTTTCAGGTTTATCCTCAACCAAAATCCTGTATTCCCCACCGCTTTGTGTCCGTGTACAAAATTGTAGCTCAGAGCTTCATTAACTGACGATTTATCACAAAGTAACACGCTTAGCTGATACAGATAATTACTTATATTAGATCTTCTGATGTTCTGAAGCTATGATAATAAACTCTTTACATAGAATTACATCATCTCATCCACAAAATCTCTTCTCGGAGCCATTAAAGTAATTTTTTTTTCAACTTCTGCCTCCAGTATCACTCCAAAAAGCTTTTTTTATGAAAGAAAACATCAATCCAATATTCTTTTATAATCCAAGGCACCCCCCCTTTAACTCTTTTTTTAATTTTTTTTATGCCAGTTTCTTTTTTTATTGGATAATGAAGCAGAGAGACAGGAGGGGACAGGATGGAGAGAAGGAGGCCGAAGATGCGATCTGACAGACGGTCGGTTGACAGACTTGAACTCGAAAAGCAAAATTTTGGCCTCGTGACCTTTGTCATCATGCATCTCATCCACAAGCCAGAGAGCACATTTGCCCTTGCAAAGATGATTTAGGGAGCCGAAATTCAATTCAGTGTAATAGATCTTTCTTTAAAAGTTGCGGTCAATCAATACTCGTATATTAACAGTGGATCAGATTTCACAGTTCTCCTCAAATCTGGAGGATTTTTGTGTTTGTTTGTTTTGGCTCGTAATTCTACTGTTTCAGCTCTGTCTCACTGCTCTCATCAGCATCATTTTCAATTGTAGCAGGCAGCCCAAAAAAAAAAAACAACCCAAAAACCCATCTGTCAATCAAGCATGAACACATCTTCAACAACTTCTTTCTAATTATCTTGCAAAACAAAACTTTTTGTACTTTTCTGTACCCAACTTTTCCTCCCATGCTGTTTAGAAGATGATGACATGCTGTTTCACTGGTCCCACTGAAGATTGAATCATAGTAATTTATCAGTGTTAAAACATTCTTAACTCTACTGAATAAATGACGTTCATTCTAAGTTATTAATCATTTTTTTCTGCAGTCAATTTTTCTTACATCGGAGTCAAGTTTTAAAATATTTAATGTCAAAAAACTGGCAGAAATCCATTCAACATGCCTTATGGGTGCAGTTAAAGCACTGAGTATAGATAACATGTTATACAAAAAGACAGCTCTGTTATCAAAATGTATAATAAGTCCAAAATGCTAAATATACATGATGCATACATACTGGTTAGGTTAGAAAGCATGAACAAATTTCACAATCAAATATACAACTTTTAAAGAAATATTCTACCACTTGTCACTAAATATCTAGGTTCCTTGCTTATATTGTACAAGCAACTGGATTTCAGCTGACAGTACTGGACAGCAGATGTTTAATATTTTCATCATTTCAATACACATTTATTTGTCAGCTAAACACTTCTGGAGTTGCCTGCATTGCCACGAGTTTGGTTTCATAAGACTGAACACTGTTTGTGTATGTGTTGGGGGATTTTAAGAGTAAAAAAAAAATTAAAATATAAATGACTGTAAGAGTGTTTGCTGTTATCACTGAAAGATGGCTTTTGCTTCTACTAAGCTGAGCCACATTCATCTATGCAGCCCTGACCAGGCTATGCATGCATAAGTAACCATATTGCTGATACTGTGCTGGAAGTCACAAAGAGAGCTCATACTGTACCGGACTATCAAAGTCTAGTTTGTTTGAATTAAGCCATCCAATCTCCTAGCGTTCATTTAGACCTGTTACACCCCTGACAGGGAAGCTAGTATTGATCAGAAGCTGCTGACACATGAAAATGCAAACATAATCTACTGAAAGCTGTAAAAAATTGAACACATCTCATGTATTTCACTTGTCATTTACAATACAAACACACACACACACACACACATACACACATATGAACCTGCTGGTACTGTACATACATCCTATCGACGGTGTGAAGTACATTCGTCCTCTGGGACACGGTCGATAAGTGTCTGCAACTTAAAGCCGCTGGATTAACCTGTGGTTGCCCGATCGCAGCTTGTAAATCGTTTTAAGTTCTTCACGCTCGGTTGCGTCGCCGTGCCGCGCGTCCACTCCAAAGCTAATCCAGGTTTTTTTTTTTTTTTTTTTTTTTTCTGGTCTAATGCCTATTGACTTTTCACAGAGGTCTTACATAGAATCAATTCCCCAGCTGAGCGCACGGGAGGCTCAATGGTTAACGGCAGCTGTTTGCCCGCCAACAGGACTGAATAATGTCTTTAGGTGTCAACGGATGGAAATGAGACATGGACGTGTGTGTGTGTGTGTGTGTGTGTGTGTCATTACTGTAGAGTACCACACTTTCTCTCTTCTTTTCCTCATCTCGCATGTCGCCTTCTCCCCTTTCACCCTGCCCTCTTTCTTTCTCCTCTTTTACCTCTCCTTCCTTTCATCTCGTCCCCTCCTCTTTTCTCTTTCTTCTCCATCCCTCTCTCTCTCTATTCCTCTCTTCTGTCTGTGGGGAGTGAGTGATGAGGGAGGCGACCGATCCATCCGTCACTGTTGATGTTGCCAGTGTGTGTGTGTATATATATGTATGTGTGTGTGTGCATGCGTGTCATCTGGCGCCGGGTGGCCTCCCACTGATGTAAGAGGGATCCGTCATGTCTCTCTGTCACAACAGCAGACACGCATGAGTGGATGTACACACACCTCAACACACAAACACACACACACACACACACACACACATGGTCCTGTTGTCTCCTCTAACACTCCTCTTTGTATGTAACAGAAGATTTTAGTCGTCTCGGTGTCACAAAGTGTTTGGTTCATGGTTACATTTTATTGATTCTGACTTGATCTGATTAGTAAGTGTCTGACTTTGTTTATCTGTGACTTTGTTGTCTCTTTTATTTCTCTCTATCTCTACATGACCATATTATTGATGCCTCTTTCTTTTCCCAGCTATTTGAATGTAACACTGCTGTCCTAATGAAGTAAAATGCAATAACTGTAAATGAAGACCAATATTTCTAACTTAAAATCAGCTAAAAATATGATTTGAAGCAGTAAATAGGCTCTGGTGTGGTCCAGTTTATATCTGCTCCTACATCCTAAATCATATAATACAACATGATGGCATGTTTCAGCCAGTATCTGCTGAAAATATCACCAACAACATGCAGTTTAGTGCATAGAGAGAGAGAAAACCCTTTATGTGGATGTGTGGCTGCTTTACTACTTGAGTGTTTTTCAGCGTGCTAAAAGAAGCCAGTCGTGGAGAGATGAGTATTATGGAGTGGCAAACAGACACAAGTTAATTTTGGAGAATCAGCAGCAGCAGCAGCAGGAGCAGCAGGAGGAGAAGTGACAGGAGACTCAGGCTGCCTGTGTGTTTGGAGCAACCCCTGCTGCTCAAAAGAGGAACTGCAGCATTGATGTTAAAATCCACTTTGTTTTTGTTTTTTCCAGATGAGGGAAATTAGGTTTATTGGACTAAGGTGACACATAGCTCTACTCTCTCCTCTGTGTTTGATAAAGAGGAAGAGATGAAATCAGCTTGAAGTCTCTCAAAGTGAGCAGCAGATGTGCATGTGTCCCCTGTGTATATGCGTCGTGTGAATAATGCGTCTCTTTAAATTGACTGCTTAACAGTGTGTTATCCTATAAAACAACATTGCTGATGGCTTCCTGAGAGTGTGTGACTAAGCATGTGTAGCTGGCTTCTGGCTAAGATAAGCAATGAAGGGCTTATTCAATTTAAATGAATGTAATATCATTTAAATGTACTATACAGTATTTATAAAGGAGTCAAAGTGTGTTTCTTTTTTCAATTATCTATAAGTGCCAGATGGGGGGGGGGGGGGGGGGGGGAGTAGGATTATTAAAAATTGACATCATATTTAGATGCTTCTTCTGACAGACGTTGAATTGAATGGTGCAAAAAGAAGTAACCACCACACTAAGCATCACACAGTTAAATGACATCAAAAATTAAAGATGGGCTTTTCAAGGCAGGATCATAAATTAATGATTCTGTACAAACAGAGCTGATTGCTGCTCATGTTTGTTGCTTGTTGCCTCATGATGTTGCTGACTGGATTCATGTTTTACCAGCTCTGAACATGTAAGATTTAGATTTGAAATGTGATACACAGTAAGACATCGTCAGCCTGGATGTAGCTCATTTTTAAAACTACTGTCTTAAAAGTGTCTATTTTCCACACCAGTGTTTCACGGGACACATACTTGTAATGGAAGAGTTTATACTTGACCAAATCTGGTGGAGCTTGTGATTGTTAGGACTTTGTGTTCGGCTGCTGTCACCCTGCAGACGCTCAGATGAGATGACAGATGAGGAAACGGCTCGGCTCAGAAAAATAACGGATTAAACATCAGATGGAGGCATCAGGAGTTTGAGCGGAGGCTTTGACACGCTGATGGGGTACAAATGCTGGTGGGAAAAAAAAAGAAAAAAGAATCCAGTGTGCAGTGTAATTTGATGGATTAGAATATGTGTATTACGTATAGACGCATAGGATTTTGTAGATTTAAAAAAAGGCTGTTAAAAGACAGACATGGGACAGAAAAAATAGTACTTGGCTGTGATGGAATATTGTGTTGTTCTCCTGTGCTGTCAGCAGTGTGACTGAGTGTCAATATGAGATGCTGTGTATCAGGATGTTCTAACATAGAAAAAGAAGAACATTTTAATATTTAAGTTGCACCTACTCTCTAAAATCATTTAGGGCAAAAAAAAAAAAAAAAGCATTATTTTTCTGATCAATTTTTTTAAATTAATTTGTTTATAATTAACTAGTTTCCCTTCCATCGCCCTTCTAACCCTTGACATGACGAGCCAAGGCAGAGTGCCAAAGAAAAATAAAAACAAAGTCCCACGGCCTTCACAGATTTCATCATAAACAAATATTATACTGACACAACTGAATTGCATCATTTTGCTGATTTCTTCCATCATCCATGATGATATCCACAGAAATAGCCAAGCAAATACATAATGTGTGTGTGTGTGTGTGTATGTGTGTGTGTGTGTGTGTGTGTGTGTGTAACCAAAGAGTGTACATATGGTATACACCTGGACCATACTTTAAAACTTTTTTTTATGCCAGTGTGACTCAGATTAGATTTTCTTTCCAAACGTGATGATGCTAGTTTTGTTAAATAAAGGATAATCATATTTTTTACAGTGTTAATATCTCTTAAAAAGCAGGATCAACTTTGTGTCTTTGACCTTTGGACCTTCTGTCCTGTCAGTTTAAAAAGAACATAAAAACTTGACCAGTGAAGTTCAACTTTGCCTCAATCCAACCAGCGGTGGTCTCACAGCATGGTAATGACTAATTGAACCCACCTTCTCTGCATGCGGTTGGTCGTGGATCAGTGATGATACATCCTCAACACACACTCATTCAGGAAAAAATCCACACACACACACACACACACACACTTCTTACACATTACAGCCAGACTCAGTTTAATTCACATAATTAATCGATTCATGAACTTTAGTGTGTCTGTCTGGTGGTTTTGTGTGTGTGTGTGTGTATGTGTGTGTGTGTGCTGATGATCACACAGAGCTGGATACAGTACAAAGCAGGCTTTAATCCTGTAAAGTTTCCCCCAGATCCACACACACACACACACACACACTATATAAAGGATAAGACACAATACACAGCAGTGCAAACACAGTTAATGATAGCAATCTGATTACACCTTCCAAGAGGCTCCAGACCTTTGGATTCATTCTGTGCTATTAGAGTGAAGTTAATGGGTAGGCGAGGAAATGAATGGATGCCTAAGTGAATGGACGTGTAATTAAAGAATGGGCGATACAGTCAATGTAATTAGCTTGTTTATGTGTGCTACGGTGGTTATAAGGCGGGCTGTATCCCTGCGCCTGCGCTGGCAGACATGCACAGAGAGAGAGAGAGAGAGGAAGAAATAGAAGATGGAAAGCAGCAGGAGGAGGAGAGGAGGAGAGCGCCTGAAAGAGAGAGAAAAAGAGAGAGAGCAAAGTCCTTATTCAGGCCTTTCCTGCTCACCCGTCACATCAAGGCTCCAAATCAATCCTGCAAATTGGTTTGTTCCTCGACAAGGTTACCAAATGACGGAGGGATGGAGGGAATGAAGTGAAGAAGGAGGAGAGGCGGAATATGAGATAGAGAGGGAATATGTGAGAGCTGTAACGAGAGAGAGATAGAGGAAGGAGGGCTGGGGGGTGGGTGGGCGGGGGTGTCCCGGTGTTGACGTATTGTCTAATGCAGAGCTATGCACGGTCTCTGTGTGTGTGTGTGTGTGTGTGTGTGTGTGCGTGTACCGAAGGCCGCCAGCAGGGTCGTTAAACTATGGGAGAGGGTGAAGGATCCGCTTGATTGTTGTTTGTTACAGGTAAACCGAACCAACTGAATTATGGCATCCTGGCTCAGGAACTACTTTGTCCATGTGGTAAATAGGCGTGTGTGCATGTTGGAATGAGTTTGTCGGTGCGTGTGTGTGTGCGTGTGCGTGTGTGTGTGTTACAGATGCTCTTGTAACCCTGTCACAATGAAATGTGGGGCCCATTTCCTCCCATTCCCAGCTGAGCCGGTGGAATTGGGGAGTAAATATATAAATAATAGAAACGGATAAAAAATGGCAGACTTTCCAAATGTGTTATTCTACACCTCTCACTTGAGCTCTCTGTGTGTGTGTTTGTGTGTGTGTGTGTCTTTCAGGAACACTTCACGCCAGAGTGTAAGTTTAAGGAGTGTGTGTTTGAGAACTACTACGTCACCTACTCGTCCATCCTGTACAGACAGACCCAGTCGGGGCGGGCCTGGTACATCGGCATCAACCGGGACGGACAGGTCATGAAGGGGAACCGTGTCAAGAAGACAAAGGGGGCCGCGCACTTCCTGCCCAAACTCATTGAAGGTACTACAGATTAATATATACTGTACATGCTGTTCCAGAGGCAGAGGCCAGTAAGTCCATTTCCAAAAAGCACAACAACTATCAAATGTTCTCTTCTGTGGAATAAGTTTATATTGTAGGGACAACTTTTTTGGGGTTTGCTTAAAGGACAAGTTCATAGTTTTTGAAGTGTGTTTTAAAACAACAGAGATTGTCACAACCTGGCTCAAAGGTAGGACAAAATATAGAGAACACACATGACTTTTTAAACTATGAAAATGTGTGAATGTGTGTAGGTGTAAGAAAAAAAAAAGACTAAATAACCCAAGGTCAAACAAACCAAGCAACTCAGAGAGGAGAGAGAGGGACTGAATGATCAGACCCCTAGTTATGAAGTAGTGTTCACACCAATTCAGGTGTTGGCCATCTCTCCTAATGAACCACTTCCCAGATCCCAAGCAACCCATAAGAAATAGGCCTTGGAGCTGTCAGAAGTTGTCCATATGAACACCCAAAGAGGGGCTTTGGCACTAAAAAGACTATAATGTTGAAATATATCTACTTTATTTGACTCATTTGGACAGCTGAAACTTGATATTAGCTTCAGATCAACTTTTAAATAGTTATTGTACAGACGAAGGCTTGTGGACTTTGGCCCCCATCACTAACATTGTATTTTGAAGGGAACTTCTATAGACAGTATGAATGAATGTTTATTTAAGTACCTGACTGTTGTTCTTAGACAGATTCCAAACATATAGAATGTAGAACAATGCTTCCTTTATTCTAAGTGATTGTAACCAAGCATGTTCTTGCTATCATAGGATGTCTGGAACAATAAATGTCAAATGTCATTCCACTTTTGAAATGTGTATTGTATGTACGGTATTGTGTTATGTTAACACCATCGGCAAAACAGACATTGGCTTGAAGAAACAATCTCACCACAAGGCAGCTATTCTGGAGCTTTCTATCATATTATATGATTTTCTTCATTGTAAAGAGTTGACCAGTTTTAATGGAATGACAACTTCATTCCAGAAAGCTCTAGAACAGTTACTAGTGGATCTTGCTGTAGTTAAGTATTTTTACAGTACATATAATCTCACATTAGCTGTCTGATATTAATAACATAAGCACATTGACAACATCAGTACTGACTATAGTTAATGCAGATCAGTTTGACATTAGAAACTCCTATTCATTTAGCTAACACTGAATGCACCTCTTTGGCTTGTAGGGGACAAAGATGCAAACCTTATAACTCACTTAAAACATGCTAAAACAAGTTACGGGACAGTATCCACAGCCACTTTGGATGCCCCCCCCCAAACATTAGTTGTGTGCTACTGAGCTCCGTCAGCTACAATGGTGGGAAGCTATTAACACTATACTAATATAAATTCTCTGTCAGCTACACTCAGAAACAAGATGAGGAACTGAGTATATAGTTTTGTCATAACAGGAATTTAGGGGTGCTTTCTTGCTAGGAGCCCAAATATGCAGATGTTCAACCCCCCTCTGAGGTCTATCTATTCAGGTGACTATTTCTAGTGCTGAGCCATATGATAATTTTATAATAGGCATATTCTTTTGATCTACTGGTTACATAAAAAAATTTGATTAGTGCACCTTTAAAATAAAAAAGCCCTACATTCATTTTTCATTCATTTCCACCACTAGGCTATTCTTTCTATTAACTTCCATTGTTAAGGTCATACATATTCACATTGTTGAAGTTACTCTTTGGACTTTGGCGACTTCAGTTTGCCGCATCAAAAAAAAAGTCACGATGACTGACAGAAATACCAAATAAACAGCTGAAAGCAACATCTAGACTTCATTAATTTCTATCTAATGCCATAAAAATAATTTTTAAGACCCTACATAATTCACTCACATAAAATTCAACACCTAGAGGCTTTAAATACTCTGGGAAATGTATTTTGTTTATTCATGGGGAAATAAAAAGGATAATAAAAAAAGAGGACATTCTCAAAGTGAACCAAAGCAGCAGGGGAGTTCTGTTTATATTTCCTCATCAATCAAATATACAGTTTTGTCATTTAACCCTTTTGTAACCTTCTCCCTCCCTCTAGTGGCCATGTACAGGGAGCCCTCTCTACACGACGTCGCTGAGCAGAGTCCGCCCAGGAAAACGCCCAAGACCTCCAGTGACTCGCCCGTGCTCCAGAACGGCAAGAAAGACCCTCAATCCAAAACCAAAACCTCCTCCTCCTAGCGCCTAGAGACACTGGGGGGGGGAGGAGGAGGGGGTGGAGGCCACAGGGGGGGGCACTGGCCAGCGGACACCTGAGCACGGTTGTATGAAAGACTCAAACTACCACAATGCAACAGGTCTCAAAAAGAAACTTCAAAAAAGGATTTCACTTTGCTCATCCCTCAATGCTGGCTAATTGGAAGGAAATGAAGGAAGCCCCTTTTACCTTCACAGCCCCCTACACCTCCCCCCACCACCACCACCACCACCACCACACCCCATATCCACACCAGCCCGCCGCCACCTTCTTATTTAACAACCTCTGTGATTATCAGAGCCTGGGATATAAAAAGCAATAACTCCATGAAGAGGTGAACAGTCGCCTTAGCATCGTATAGCATGTCAGCGTGTTTAAGCAGCTGGAAGGAGAATCCCCCCCCACACGCCTTCTAGCCATAATCAGCGGCATCTTTTTTCCAGTCAACCAAATATCCGAGCAAAGTCTTCCTGGTTTCTTACCAACGACGGGTGCAAACGGTCGAATACGGCTCCCTCCGCAGCAGCACACGTGTTCCAAATGGGGTCGAGTTTTTATTTCCCCAAAGGGTTCCACGCTAATGTTAGCCCGACGTAGAGCCATGCTAATGCAAGGCTTGTCACAGAGACCCTTGCAGACTTTTTTGTTCTGCAGCCATCTGCTCGGTCCACATCTTCTGTGTGTGTCAGCAACTTTGTGAGATGGCCTGGATACTTGTCAAGCCCTGTTTTGTGTGTGTGTGTGCATTTATGCGTGTGTGTGTGTGTGTGTGTTCCCTTCTTCTTCCGTTCACCTTTGGCACGATTTGATTAGTTTGTGACACGGACTCAATTTTCCACTCGGCGGCACAAGAAAACCCCTCCCGTCCCTTCTCTGGCTCTGTTAATGGAGTCTGGGGCTGATCAGAATCTTTCGACCCTTAAACGAGGGGCCAAGAGCTCCCTCGGCACACTGCGTAACCATACACACACACACACACACACACACACAAAATCATTATTACACTGACATTTACACACACGCGTTGAGGTGTGTGTACTCCGTGTGCACACATTTCAGCGCCCTGATATACATGAGCGACGACCGCTGAAAATAATCTTGCGACTTACCACACTTAACACAATGACACGCATTAACACACTCACAAAAACACACACATACACACAGATGCAGTCTTGGTGGTATGAGTGTGTGTGTGTGTGTGTGTGTGTGTGTGTGTGTGTGTGTGTGTGTGCAGGTTTATGATGAGGATATCATCAGTGAGATGGGGTACTGATGGAGCCTGAGTGTGAAGCTTGTGATTGCAGTGCAATAGCTTTTGTTCACTGTGGCTGGCCATGCACTGCATAAACCCTGAGGCCCACACATCATCTGTGGACCTTCTTTAACTCAATGTGGTTTTCTTGACTAAAAAAAAATAAAGACAACAATGTGTTTTTTTTAATCATTGCATCCAAAATGTGCTAAATCCATGTATGAGTTTATGAATATGATAACAGTGTCTGCAGACTCCATGCTACCCCATTACTGTCCAGAGATATTCAACATACTGTATTCTTGTCATTGATTTGTATGCCTTTTGTGTCATTTTTAAAGGGGCACTCCACTGATTTTAGCAACAAAGTCTATTCATTAGTCAAGAGGAGCACTACACACACTATACCTGTGAAATTAATTGTATAATATCTTCTATAGATCAGCTTTCCTCAAGTGACATCATTTAGGTCTTCTCAGATTGGGACTGAAGATATTAAAGTGTAACAGGAAGTGAGTTCTACAAACTATGTGGACAGGCCTAGAACTTACCAATGTATATTCATGACTAAATAAGTAATAATACAAAATTTTAAAACAACTTTATTCATTTAGGTCTGATTCAAGTGTTGCAAAATTCTGACAGGTGGAAGTATGTGATGTCACAATTTTCCAACTTAGTCCCGCCCACTTCAAATCAGAACAACAACAAACAAAAAACAAATATAGAAATGTATCATGTAAAATAACCAATGCTGTTCTGTATTTGGCACAGAATGATGTTTTCATTCCTGTCTCTTTCTCTCTTCCCACTGGGTGCTGCACATTTACATGCAACACATGGCATTCATAGACACAGACGATGTACCCAGTCAAAGAGAGAGAGAGAGAGGGAGAGAGAAATGTCTTAATAAATTCCATTTTAAAATCGTGAAACTCATAACTTCACCAAAGCTTTATTCAAAGTAAATGGCCTGGGTTCAGTATCAGAACTAAGACGTGGATGTGTACCAAGAAAGTAAGGTCAAATAAAAGCCACTGTGGAATTATTATGGAAAGCGTTTTTTGGAATTTGATCCAGGCTAAGGATTAAAATCAAGATATCTCAGCCTGTGCTACATTTCTTTTTCAAAATCAGCCTTTTGAAAGTCTCCCAACTTTATAAAAATGCATAAAAAAATCACTGGAGTGTCCCTTTAAGTCCTTATTTACCAACGGTTCTGACAATATAGAAGCTTTATTGATGCCATGTGTAACATTTGACATGTTTTCATGAATCATCACTGTTCAGAATGATCAGTTTCTTTTACTGAGCAGCTTCATTGAAGGATATAGGAATAAAAATGTTTAAAATGTTTATACAATGCCACAGAATTGGGTTAGTGTGCTTATATAAAAGTGTTATTGGATTAGAATACAGTAAATCTCTGATAATTCATAGGTTATGAGCTGTTTTGTTAAGAGCAGAGACAACAAACCAATGTCACATAGAAACAATGGAGTCAGGAAATCAGTCTGACATAATGAGGATGATTATAAAACTGAAAGGATAGTTTTGTCATACTAATATTTACAGTATTTCACTCCTCCACATTCAGAAGAGATTTCCTCCCGTTCCCATTTTGTTATTTCCACTCAACACGAAAAGCAATCATTTTTCATATCAAACTTTCATGGTACAATATGCCAGGCCAGGTAATTGTTTCTGCCTAATGTTTATGTATTGCGGGGAAACGAGGGAGACCTGTGTGCTCAGGAGGTAGAGGCAATGCTAGATTGATGATCGGAGCTCAGAGAGAGGAATGCACCAAAGAAAGGAAAAACAGAGGAGGAGGAGGAGGACACTAAAGAAAAAAAAGTAGTAGTGATGAGCTTGAACAAAGAGAGTTTTAAGAGGGATTTATGGTAATGCGGATAGCTTTTCCCCTGAACACATGCATTTACACACACTTCTCCTTCTATGCATAATCCTCTTCTCCCCTGTAACCCCGTGGTTGTAAATAATAATAGTCGATAACCCGCGCAGAATAGAGGCGAGCCGCTCAGCAAAATAATCTGCTACCTGAGAGATACGGTAACGTTTTACCTCTGATTTCCCGAGGAGAGACCGAGGGAGTGGAAGCGATGGCTCAAAGGAATGGAGAAGATGTAGTTTTAAGAGGGAAAGAAAATCAAGAAGAAAGAGGATTAACAAATATAGTAAATGCGGGACAGGAAACGTTTAGTTCATTGAATGCAACTCATTAGCGAGTTATTCCCATTATCTCTAGATTTATTCTACACAAGCTACACTTAAAACACCACTTTAAAGACAAAAGACCTTAATTAAATTGTTAAATAGACCTTGAGGTTGATGTGTTTGACCAGTCACCCCCTATGGATCAGTAAATCCACAATGTTTGACTATTCTTCTCAAAGTAATTACACAAATGTTTAATTAAACAGGGCTCCTGCTAGACCAGAATTAAGACTGGTACGACTGTAGATAGACAGATAGCGTTAGATGGGAGGAGAGGAGGATAACTGAAAGATTTATGGAGGAAAACAAACATAGCCATGACTCCTTTGACTATATTTTAAAAGGGCTGGGAAATCTACGTTGCAATATTTTTTTAATGTATGTGGCATGTTTGTTGTTTTTTGGAATGTAAACGGAAAAAGAAGGAGAGGTGTTGAGGAGTGTTAAGGGCTAAAATTGTAGTTAGGGTTAGGTACCACTTTAAAGTGGACTATGTAAAAGATGAAATAAAGTAGGTTTGCTTTAAAGGGGCACTCCACCAAAAGATTCTGTAAAGCTGCATTGTGGGAAATGTAGGATCCAGCGTTTTTAGGGGTGTGGCTTATGTTACAACCTAAAAAGTCAGTATATCTCAGCTTCTGCTGCTTCGATTTTCACCATTCTTCTTTATTTCAGTTTCTCCTCGGCTCCTTTACCATATTTAGGTGTAATCCTAAATCGCTGGAGTGCCCCTTTAATTTAGTGACAGTTAATATTAGAGAAATAGACGATAAGCGAGTATAGAAAACCCTCAAAATGAATGCAATATAATTTTCTGTTGATGTATATGCCTATACACATGCAAAAAAAAAGAAAAAGAGAAAAGAATAGCACATGATAAGAGGACTTTTTTTTTTTGTTATTGTTGCAAAGTTTATAGGGCTACGAACATCTCACTAAGCCACCAGGAGCTCTTTTCTCTTTTAGGGATCCATGCAGGCAGGCAAGCAGTCAACACTGACATTTAGTGAGCGATGATTTCATATCTCAGTTTACTATTGAGATATTCATACTGCATACTGTGTGTGTGTCAGTCATCAGTATCTCACCTTTTCCACTGGAATATGCAAAGAAAATAACTTTTTTTTTTTTAAATTCCAGTTTGCAGACTGTTATTTGAATCGTCACCCTCGCTAATGTTCTGTTAGTGCATCTGGCAAAATGTTCTGTTATTTGTTTCAGCCACATCTGTATTGTAATTACTGTATTTTTACCAGAAGCTGTTAACAGATATTTTGTAATCAGATGAATCCTTATAGATGTTATACTTGGGCAACATGGGGGAGTGAAGAATTTTAAAAGAGGAAGCGTGGAAAACGTGTATCCCACTCTGTTTATTGATTTCACTTTTACGGTTGCAGAAAGGTAGAGAGGCAAAAAAAATCATTTATAGAGCGTGGAAGGTTTGCATGTTTGCATGTGTGTGTGTGTGTGTGTGGGTGTGTGTCGCTGATCCATGTGTGTGTTTTGCTGTGTTTTTCTTTTTCCTTTTTTTTTTTTCTCTCTCTCTCTCTTTTTTGGCTGTAAGTCCTTTGTGAAGTCTGAAATCAGCTCCTCTGTTCCAGCCTGTCTGCTCTCCGGCCTTCAGGCTTCACTTCAAACGATTCTGTGTGAATTACAGGATGTAAAGATTGCCATTTATCTGAGCGGCCGTCTATCTGAGCACATGTTTGATTAGTGACACACACACACAGACACACACACCCACCATGGATGAATTTACTGCTTTGAAGTCACTGATAAATGTCTCTGAATTCAGCTCTAAAGGTTAAATATGGGCCCTTTGGAGTGCTTGGCATCTCCATTTCTTTGGAGTATATGAAAAAAGATGGGAGAGGTGTGACTGTATATATATGTGTGTGTGTGTGTGTGTGTGTGTGTGTGTGTGTGTGTGTGTGTGTGTTGATATCAAAGGGGTTAAATTATGTATATCTGATTCAACTGCACGCTTCACACCATCACACACACACACACACAGACTTCTCCCCTTGGGGACTCCCTTCCCTCCCATTACTCCCGAGTCAGGGCCCTCCCTGCTTACTGAGCGAATTACAACTGCAGAGAGGGTCATCCGGGGTTGTGAAGGACTCGGAGAGAGAGCGAGAGAGACGGAGAGAAAAAGAGAAAGAGAGAGGTATGTGTCACATAATGTAGTGTAGCTAACTCGTGCCCTCACAGCCTCGCTTTGAAGCTTCACTTCCTCTCTCTCCGATCCCTTTTGCAAACACAACTTCCCTTTCACCTGGAGGCAGTATGTATGTGCGAGCGTCTGTGTGTGTGTGTGTGTGTGTATGTGTATATAATATGTGTGTACGTGTTGGTATATGTGTGTTTTCAAGCTCTTACTCATCAGCTTTGGTCTTTTGTGTGTAATATTGTGCAACTGTGAATTATCTCTGTACGTCCATTATGTGTATCCAAGAAGAGAGGGAGTGAAGTAGAGAGGGAGAGAGAGGAAAATAGAGGATAAATCAGAGGCCAAATCAATGAGCACGGAGTCCTTGGGCAGAAAGCAATAAACTCCATTAACAAGGTGCAGCCACATTATCTGGGTGGGTGTGAAAAAAGGATTAATATTGATATAGAAACCAACTGCGTGTTTTATTAGAGTTTTTATTTTTCTAACACTTTGCCCTTTTTGTGAGCTGGGTTTGCTATTTAAGTGTGTGTGTGTGTGTGTGAGTGCATTACTTTGAGGTGGAGTCCCTTCACCACATCTGCAATGCAGCAGAAAACACAAAAAAGAGAGGGAGGAAGAGAGAGGCTCACGTGCTCCGACAAAAGAGTGACGCCGTCCTCGAACGGGTTTGCCTCTTTTTTTTTTTTTTTTTTTTTTTTTAGCTACTTAATAAAACTTTAACATTGGAAGCTAGCGCCCAAGTAGCTCACACGACATCCTGTTAAGTATTAACCAAGATTAACCTGGTGTGCAAAAATCTGTCTTCTTTTTTTTTTTTTTTTTTTTAAAGGCACACCCACAATCCCTGGACACATCTGCATTGCACACACACACACTTACACACACATACACGCAGCACCCTGCACCAAGCCAACGCAGATGTGGCTAAATGGGGTGACCTTTACAAACAGATCATGTAGTGTATGGACTTCACCTCCCACAAGCTAATGCACCACCCATATTTTAGTGGTGACTTCACTCTGTAACCTATGCTAAAAAAAAATGTGTTATGTTATTTATACTTTTTTTTCCAAGTGTATTTAGATTTTTTTTAAAGTATGGATTGTGTTTTGGGGTATTCTCAGTGGAATTACTGTGCTTGTTAATGAAATATGAGGAAATCTGTGGCCCTGAGTATTGGTATCCATTGTATCGCCCTTTATGAATCACTGTTCATGTGTTGTTTGTTGATTTGCTGTGTTTATTTTGCTGTTTTTAAAAATGCATATCTGTGTCTATAATTCTCATAATGGGGGATATGGAACAATAGAGCTCAATCTACAAAAAAAAGAGGAAAAACTAAATATGCCAAGACTAAAAAAAGGATCTCACTCTGTTTAACCCCTTTCCTCCTGATCCCCAAGAATCCTCTGGCACTCACCTGTCAATCACAGACTGACTTGACTGACCTCCGACCTTTGACCTCTTAACGGGATTTTAATCGTCTCACCGGCAGCATGTGGACTGCTCATTCACTGTCTGTCCCTCCCTCAATCACACGCTCAAACATCACACACGCTAACACACCTACTTCTGTGTGTGCGCGTGTGTGTGAGAGTCTGTGATCAACCTTTTAAGGATTTTTTTGCCAATTTTTTTTTTTTTTTTTTTAGCTCTTCTTTGTACTGCATGGACGATCCAAGTTATTGTGACAAAGTCTTCCAGAAAAGATTTTAAGGAAATTACCATAATCTTTACTTCTTGTCTTCCAAATGCAAAAAGAGTGCTTCAGTCTTCCAGCTATCAAAGCCACAATGACACTATTTTTGTATTCAAATGGGGCAAAAAATATATCTATATATAAATATATATAAATATATCCATGCAAATGTGGTCGGGGTGCAATAACTCCCCCTGTTGCTGGCACGGTGGAATAACACAACTACTATACACCACCCAAAGCTGATCATCAGACCCTTGGGTCACCTGGAGAAAGGAGCTGAGAAGGACAACAAAGAGTCGTTGGTTTTGCGGCTTTGAAACTCCTGGGCTGAGGCGAGAATCACAGGCAGGCGGGACTACAAGCATGCATGCGCCAATCATTTACTGGACACCTTCAAAGAAACAGTCTTTACCCAATATTTACTCTTTAACCCCTTTAACCTCTCAACCTCCCCCCATCCTCAACACTCTATAATCCCAAACTCTTGTCTCTGCATTTGCAATATGATCTGTATTTATTTCTATAATAACTTACACAAAGTCAAGGGAGACGTATTATTGGATATAATTGAATAAAACAAACTAATATATTTGTATGATTGTAAAGCTGGTCTCTTGAGTGTTTTCTTCAGTGTTTTGATATCATTCCTACTATCTACATTTATACATTAAAAATTGGGCTTTTTAAAAACCTTTTATTTTATAGCATCTAGTACTGACCCAAGCAAATACAATATGTTATATTAAAATATGTGTACTTTTTCCCTAGGGCAGTTTTCCATGGTTTGGGCTAATTTGGTTCAATTAGTCAGGATCAAGGAAAAAATTATACATTTTTGCCTTTTAGAGCTCATTCATTTCACACTAGCTTTAGATACAAACCAACTACTACAATTTTAAAATCCACTGGCTGGTCTTCTTTGCCTTCTCACCACTAATAGACCACACCAATCAGGTGAGTTGGTTTTAAACGATCACCACTTTTCTCAAGGTGAGGTGGTACACTGGCCATTATAAAGAACAACAAGATTTTTCAAATGGAGACAGTATCTTTTAGAAGGTGTTTGTCGAATTTGTTGTGGTAGAATTAGTTATGTAAAGAATGAAAAAAAAAAAGATTCAAAAACTTGCCAACTTTCTCAGCTCCACATACATGGCCCATCACTACATGAATGTTTCAAAAATTGTCCCTCCTAGTTCAGATTTTGGGAAAGTTGGTGGGACAGGATTAACTATATGAAAGAACTTAGAGCATACCGTTACTGTCCTTGTGTAGCCATTACGCTCAGTTTTAATCAGGTACGATATTTTGCAGACGATCTTGCACAATTTCCTTCATAACTTCTACGGATAACTTAAAGTATTGGTATTGCGCAGAAAGATAAACAGCAGGTGGATGAATTTATGCCAACACAGCAATTTGTGCTACCAACTGTCACCAAAGGGTTGGTCTGCTTTGCTGTCCCACCCCACAGAGATAACAGGTCCAGTACCCAACATGTTTGCCTGATCACAAACCTTTTGGTTCTAAAGTGTACTTTGATGACTTTCAACTGAAGTTCGTAAAGACAATTCCTGTTAAAAACTTTTGGAAACTCAGATAAGATCAAGTTTATCTCTGTGAGGTAATTAGGAGAATAAATAAAAAAGAAAGTGATTACACTGATGCATTTCAATATAATTAAAGTGAGAAAGAAAGTGGGATCCTTGACACTGTCTTGGAATAAAACATAATGATCGCCAAAGTGTGTTTACAGTGGCAGCATTCACTTTTTAAATGTAATCTTGTTACTATAATCTTGTTATGTGTCATCTGCTACGTCCTACCTATGAAAATAACAATCATGACAAAACATCAAATCCAATTTAAGTTAACTACTTACTTTTGAATTAAAGTGTGATGTATTGTGGTTGCTCTGGGGAGAGATTCCTGACTTTGAATGGCTGCCAACAGGAGCTTTATTCACTCCCTCCTGACCACCAATTTGATGTGTGACTTGACACGGGCTGCTAGCTGTTAATAGTTAGCTTCTATGGTAATTAAATTGGCGGCAGACCAAATGGCAGTGACAGTGGATCATAAATTACAGTGGCGTGGATGGCCAATGAATGTGTGTGAGAGCACAGTGGCATGAAGAGATGAGTAAAGGGATGTAGGGAGGATAGAGATGTTTTACTGCAGGAGCCTTCAGAAAATACAGCAGTGGTGGCAGTTTCAGGGTTTGATCATTTTAGTGTTATACTGTGGAAATAATGGCCGCTGTATCACCTCTATATGTCCAGTAATTTGTTGACAGGAATATAGCCAGGGTATTTTTTATGATTAAATCAAGTTTTATATCACAGCAGACAAAACAACAGTATACACATTGTGTGATATACCTTTTTTTAAGTGTTACCTTTTCCATCAATGTTGAGGAGTTACAGCCAATCAATCTCCATCAATCTTAGCTATGTTCTTGAAAAAACTGCTGCTACATTCCAGCTAATTTATAGAAGAAACTGGAAAGTTAAGAGCCTTTTGTATTTGTAGAGGTGAGAAACCACCGTATGCATGAAAAGTAGCCAATGTACATCCACTGTATGTGGCAATAATATTGGTGATTTCCCCCATAGAATACGCCAAATATGGAAGGTCTCCACATTTGCACAGCAGGGTTCAATATGAATTTCTACCAGCAAAGATCACACCATTTACTGTACAAATTTTTTTACTGGAATCAGATGTTTCAGGTGAATGAAGGTACAGTAGGGGTATTCTCATAGTTGGACATCCTGCAAAAAAAGAAACAACACAATACATTTTCAATTGAGACCATATTTACCTTAATACTGGGATGAGTGGAAGCTGGCATGCTTGTCCTTGACTTTCTTCATGTTGTATTTGTAGTTCTGCAATCACAGTGAGGCATTCAAGATGAGCATGGGTCAGTCGGGACATCACTTTCTGTGCAAATGGTTTCATCTCAAGCAGCAGGGACAACTGCACGAGGACGTCATAGAGCGATTCATCGCAGGATGGATTTAATCTACAAGTAATCGGTGAGTGCTAGTTTTTTAAAATGTTCTCTCAGTTGGATTTTGGTGCTGGTCCTGATTGAAACACCACCGCGCTACTGGTTATAAGCTACCATGCGAGCCACCAATTAAAGCCTGACGAGCCGCATGTGGCTTGCGGGCTTCGCAATGAGTATCTCTGCCTGAATGATTGAAGGTGGAATGGGGCGAAAATCAAGTTGTGGTTGAAATAAGAATTTAACTAAAAGGGACCATGGATTGAATCACGATTGATAATAGGTGTAGAATGGTAGGTGTTATGGCTACCATGTCTTGATGAAGCATCAAGCAGATAAGGAAGCAGAAAATCAGATTTGGGGGCAATGGAATAAACAAAGACAAAAGGAGAGCGAAAAGAAGTTAGACCCACCTACGTAGGTTGAAATACAGAGCCGTACTGAACCTGGAAACATCTGTAAAAAAACCCTCCCATTGACATTTGTAATAAAGCAAATAATTATAAATCCAACCTTGGAATGTTGTTCTTATGAGTAGACTATGTCCTATTGTTCAATTGATATGTTTAGATAAGGATGATAGATAATATTGTTTAATCAATATTTCCGTTTTTAGCAGTCTTCAATGAACACCATTTCCCATAAGTCTGTGGCTTTAAAAGAAAAAAAACTAATGGCGATCCCAGATATTTTCAGGTATTGATCTGTACTGTATTGTTGTGTTTTTATGAAAATGCGGTTACATTTAGAGCTGGTTTAACTGTAAGTAAAATTCTAATATTCTTATGTCACTCTCCTATCACTAAATATTTGTGAAACTAAACCTTTACTCATTTTGCTGGAACCCCTACAAGACCTGTTACTGGTACCACAACCATAGCTTGAGAACCACTGGGTAAATAAACTGTCATTGGCCAGAGTCAGGCCTGGTCCACACTCACTGAGGGGGTGTACAGTCACACACACACACACACACACACACACACACACACACACAGCCACCCTCCCCTCCCTCCACGAGGTAATTGGAGCAGACACCAGTTGGCCTGACTGACAGACAGCAACAGTTCAAACTGACCATACCAAAACTTACACTGAAGAGTTCCTCTGAGCTGCGTCAGGAAAGGAAAAGAAGTTAAAAAAGACATTGGATTAACCCATTGAGGATCTGTTTTTAGTTTTTGTGAATCGCTATGAAAAGCGCGGATCTGTTCCTGCTGGCATGTTGTTTATGCAGCCTGAGTGCAATGGGAGGTAAGACACAACCTGACACAATATGTCCATGTAACACAGCTATAGTAGTCTTGTAATACGTCTTCTATGGACACTATACTAATACCATGTGTAGTATATGCTAAATGGAATGGAACATATCTTTTAAGGCCAGTAATTACTAGATTAACACTAAGGATTACCATATTTAGAATTATTATTGTGTCTCTGAGACGTAAGCTCCTATAGAAGTACTACTACTACAATAGTAATGTCTTTTTGCTGGACAAGGTGTAGAGCTTGGCTATACATAATCCATAGTGTTTGGTATGCAACACAGGCCTGACCCAAGTGCCTTAACCTAAACTGCTTTATTTAATTTACATGCCAGCACATGCTTTCCTTACTGAATGCCTTCCCGCACAGCCTCATTGATAAAATGGGATTAGTAAATTATGATATATTAGGTGTCACAGCACTATATATATCACAGATAAGCAACAACAAATACCACTAACATGGTGGAATGGTAAGTGAGAGGAAAAAGGAACGAAACAATGCCGAGATAGAAGAGTTAGATGAGAAGATTGATACTGCTCTCAACATCATAAGAAACACTGAAGCCATAAACAATCATTAGTGGTTAAATAACATCTATTTCTGCAGAGAAATCAATGGCTTTCTTTACCTCTTGTGATTGATTTGATAACTGACCACTGGTTTCTGTATAAGAGTGGTGCACTTAAACCACTTTGAGGAAGAAGAAGCTCATATTGAAATGTATTGTTGTCAGTTTGAATTTTAAAATCATTGCTTATAACTGCTCAGCAAATGTGCACTCACTTGTGTTGAGTGATGATTTCATGTGGGAAAAGAACTGAAGGTATACTTTAAGTGCATTGTTCAAGCATAAAGACTTATATCTTCTTCTCCGAGGGTGACATCAGGAGTGCAAAGATTATAATGACTGTTCATATTTGCCTCTGTGTTTGCTCCTATTGTTATCTTACCTCATGTGATATGTAAAAGTGGTCCAGCTCGACAGTTAAGATGTATTTACAGTACGCTATTTTATGCATATGTATATAACTCAGGCAAAAACAAAAACAAACAAAAAACCCCACAAGAAACGGACTAAAATTAATTCATAATAAATCAAACAAAGGCATGTGTTTATGGCAGCATGGCCTCCACTCTGTCTCCAGTGCCAAAACCCCAACTGACTTAATAGGGTGTCCAATTCACACCTTAACTGCCATAGCAAATAAGGAGGACCTACACATGAACCTTAATGCATGGCAATCACAAGACGTGCTTAATCTCCTTTACAAGCTCATTCACACATCTAAACAGCTCAAAAAAGGTACATTACCCCTAATATATGACTCCAGAAGGCATTAAACAAGCAAAAGAAACATTCTTAAACAAACAGGGGAAGCCTTCCACTTGGTTTGGCCCAATGATGTCAGCATGATGTCACCAATACTATAACAATCAGGAAATGCTGGGCTGACTCCACCCAATCAATAGTCCTGAATGCAGAGTATGACCAAAGGAACAAACAACTGCACAATATTCAAACCTGCAACATAATAAAGAGAACTAGCAGTGATTTATTGCTAGTAAGTGTTGCAAAATGAATGCATAAATAATATAATATGGTGTAATGGACAAGATGAACACATAAAGGACAAGTGGTGAGTAGAGTTCTTACCCACTTTGTCTCATAATGTACTTGATTGTACTTGAGTCTGACTTATTTACCAAGTCATCTGCACTTGGCCGAGAGAAGAAAAATGCCTAATTCCAGCCCTCCACAGCCACCTCCCACACCCGCCTGTCGGTAACCATGCATCCCCTTGCCTGGCTAATGGGGGTGCCTTGCTGGGTGATTGTTGTCATTTATTCCTGTCAGGTCAGATCCTACTGGGGCCACGGCTATGCCAAACGTGATAAATGCTGCATCACCGGAGCTGCTGATTATTAATGCTTCTAACCTTCCAACACTGAGGATGTAGTGAGTGGAAATAAAAACCAGAGTTAGGTATGAAATGTGATAGAATACAAGGATTTGGTTTTTGGTTGGTTACAGTAGTAAAGGCCTTTGATTCAGACAATACACAGACATCTGTTAGGGGTTTAGAGTGTTTTATGTTAATAAGAACAAAGGCACCTTTTTAAGCTTGTAATTGATTGTATTTCCTATGTTATCTGTTAAATCATCATGAATCTCCAATTTATGTTGCAGGGACTATATAGATGGCTCCAATAAAAAGTAGAATTTTTGTTTGATATATTTTATTGAACATATTTTACAGCAGAAGAACATCTGGCTTTTATTTGTCCATTGAATGCTATGCCACATCATTGCTCTTAAACAAAAAGTCAAAATCAACTTCTGTTACCAAGACACAAAAATCCTCCCACAAGGCACCTGCACTCCACTTTCTTTCCTCTTAACACTCATTTTAAGTTCAAGTGTACCTGTTGCTTTGTGTGTGTGGGCTCTGCAGTCAGCGTGAGTGGGCTGAGAGGTGCATGGTTTGATTTTGTCTTGTCAGTTTCCAACCAGTTACCACAAGAGCTGAAGGAGTGGGAGGATGTCACATTGAAGATGTAGGTGTGAATTTCCAGAGGTTTTTTTTTAATTTTTTTTATCTCTTATTCTTCTAACTTACCTTCAGCTGGTCTGGCTGTCTTCTTCTGGGTTTGCTTTTGTATACTTTAGTTCTTGCACTTGTGCCACTTGAGTTGGAGGGTTTGGCAGTTGCCACATTTGAATGCACAACGCTCTGTACCTACCAGTCAGCTGTATCTTCACTTGTCACATAAGAGATTAGTGTTGCATTGATGACCTTTGCATACATTTCATAAGTAGCCAAAAAGGGAAACAACAGACAACAATATAAATGGGCATTTGCTGTAAATTGGTTTAAAATTGTCACCACTTACCTGCTATTACTGCTGATGATGGGTGATGCAAGCATGGTATATATGCAGCTGCCACCCAGGAGGGGAGTTCCGGCCCTCTGTAATGAGGCCAACGCGGAAGTAACTTAGAACTGCATTCTAGCAAAAGGCCACCAGGGGGCGACCATTTTGGTGTCAAAAGGACTTCCGTCTCAATACAAGTCAATGGAGAATTCACCAACTTCTAACTTGAATATTTTTCCCAGCATGCACCTGATATTTTCAAGATGGCGCTGCACAGATTCAAAACTATTGGCTTACGAGCAGCAGTCCATAAACCAATGGGTGACGTCATGGATGTTACGCCCATTTCTTTTTTACAGTCTATGCTGCCACCATGCAGCACCTTTTACAGCAAAAAATTGAATGAATGATGCAGTGGCAGTCTAAAATGGCCCGTGATTTTCCAAATTTCTGAATAAAAATGGCTTTCTCTAACTGTTTTTTTTTTCATATTCCATTGTGAACAAAAGTAAAATAGCTTGAAACTTGACGTATTAACTGAACTCTGTTATATAAGTTCTTTCTTTTTGTCATTCAGGTGCCTCTGACATGGAGAAGGTTGTGTTTAAGAAGATCCTCCAAAACTACAACGTGAAGGTTCGCCCTGCGTCTACCCCTGAAACGAGGGTGGTGGTTCGTGTGGGTATGGTCCTCTCTTCCTTTGTTGGACTGGTAAGAGACAAAGCGCACAACAAGAATATAACATAATAGTGTCACATATGTGAAAATATATGAGAAAACAGAGACCTAGATATGACTCCCACCAGCTACACATCAAATTATATCTAATAGGATATAAGTTCAGCATTGGATGTCAAGCAACTTATACATATCATATAAGGGTTGATGTCCTACCAGGGCTGTTTTAAAGGTTGAAATAGTCTTACTGAGTATATTTGAATGGGCGATCCAATAAATCATTACCCCCTATATCTCAGATTGAGATGCAAAAACAGTCATCAACTCTTATGGTTTAAACATCAAAGAAGGTACTCCTGCTGTATTACTTTTATTTCCATCATGAATCTACTATAATATTTAAAGTAATGCACAAGATAATTAGATAGTACTGTAGCCCAAGGGTAGTCTGGCAAGCTTGTTGGCTTACTTCAACCTAAAAATTACTTTAAACAGACAAATGTATAGCAGATAGGTTCATTCACATTTTTGAAGGGTTTCATTGAGCAGCGAGAACATGAAACCTCTTGGGATGCCTGCCTGTATTTCACTTTCCACTCTCATCTCATCTCATTACATTTTACTAGGCTTCAATCTACTGTACTGTCACTTAGCCAGAAACATTAGGATTTTACCTCAGGTTTGCATCTGATAAATACATATTTGAAAATCAAGAACACACACCAGGTTACTTTATCTGTTCCTAAATTTCTCTTTGGCTCTCTTCTCCCATGTACACACACACACACACACACACACACACACACACACACACACACACACACACACACACACACATATATATATATCTATAGTGGGCATGCTCCTTATTCCTCCACTCAAGGTCAGTCTCACTCAGGAGAGGAAGTCACATGGGGCCCCTTAAGTTCTGGTGTGGAACGATCTTGAAAACTGTCCCACTAGGGCATTCAGTCCTCCTCTGCCCAGAACTAGTCAGCTGGATAACTGCAGTGATATTATTAACACTCACCCCCAAGAGGGATATCATTTGATGAATTTAAACAGTTACAGGAAGTATCAGTAAGTGATAGGTCAGTGATCAGATAGGCATCTGTGTGTGTTTGTGTGGGAGCGAGTGAGAGAGATGGTTTAAGTAAACTTCTCTCACCCCCCCCCCCTTCTCCTCTCTGTCCCTGTCCCAGCTGTCTCTCTGACATTCCTCCCGGCGTTTTAAATAGCAGGCCCGGCTCAGGGAAGCTCCACCCTCCTGCTGGAGACAATCACACGTGCACAGACATGAACACACACACACACACACACTCACAATCACGCGTACATTTATTCACTACCTGGAGATTTACTCATGCATAAGCCTTCATCATGAACTCTGTTGAGGAAGTAGCTGGCTGGTTGTTGTCCATTGCTGCCATACCAGCTAGTGTCTCCAGTGACTATCAGCTGTTTTATATGCTGGTTTTGAACTACTATCAATGAGTAGAGGCTGTATTTCTAGCATGAAGCCCTAATGTTTGATGTCATTTGTGTCATATTATAATAGTAGAAGCTGAACTAAAGGACTGACACCTAGATTAAAGGTTTGAGACAAAAAAACTATGTTGCAAAATTTTAATTTCTCAAGTAAACTAGAACATCATCAGCTCAGATAAAGCTATTTATTGGTTGTTTTGTTGTAACAAGGTAGAGACTACTTTAGCATAGCAACACTGACAACATTTTGACATGGTCTCTGGTTTATTTTATTATTAAATAATATTATTGTTTGTATGTTTATGTTTATTTTATTATTAATAAACTGAGAGTTGATAAAGAAGATTGATACCACTCTCATCTGTGCATTGAGTTAGATCCAAGAGATTATTAGCTTAGCTTGGCCTAAAGACTGGAAACATGGAGAAACACCTAGCTTAGCCAAAAGTCAAAAATAATCCTCAACATCTCTAAAATTTACTAATTAACACATCAGGTTGTACTGTCATTACTGTGAGGTTGCCATAGCTCCTGGCTGTGTTTCACCAAGAAATAGTGACAACATGTAACACTCTGTTAAACCAGCACTGAAGACAAAACCACCACTCCTGAGCACACAGTATTTTTGATTTTTCTCACTGTTGGATTTCTTACTGTGTAAAACTTACACACTATTTGGTGCCTTCAAATATTCCCACAATGGAATGACAAAAGTGCCATGCATAGGGGTTCAATAGCATTTCATCAAATTCAAATCCAGAATTCACTCATCAAATTTTATTATGTAAGCTCAGCTTAGCTGTGTGGTTATTAAAGTGAATTGAATTTGCGAGCAAAAAGGCTGAAATAGCAACAATTCAAAGATATCTAATCATTTTTTGTTGGCAGAAACTCAACAGTAAAGGACACAACAAGCAGCCTAATTAAAGGATGGATTCACAATTTTAAGTCTTTATTAAAACAACAGTCAGGAGCCCAAATGAATAATGCACTTACAATATAAATTGAAGCCAAAGTCCAAAAGTTTTTTGTTCAACAATATATTCAAAAGTTTATCTGAAGCTTCAAATGAGTCAAATCATACAGAAATCTTTCAACGTTGCAGTAATCTTAGTGCTAAAGTCCCTCTTTTTGTTTTTACTATACTTCCACCACAGCTCAACAGAGAAACACTGTCTGAGGAAAACACAAAAAGAAACTGTGTGGATTTTGGCCCCCATCACTTACATGAAAAATGCATTTGAGGTGGATCTTTTAATAGCCAGTACAATCACAAGGCATTGCTGCAGGGAGGAAAACCTCTTTCAGGGTTCATACAGGCACCTGACTGTCTTGAAAAAACAAAAGAAATGACAGTGAGACGTGAGTGGAAGTGGGTGTGATTTCAGACACAGGCTTTTATTGCCTTTTATTAACATTGTGTCTACCAATAATCATGACTTTGACAGAGGCAACAGTATAACACAGATACTTCTTTCTATTTTCCCTTCAGAATATGAAAAATGAAGAAATGAGCACAGTTGTTGTCATGAATCTGGTAAGTGTGTCTCTAAAGTACTTTTTACTGCATGCAAGTTGCACAGAGATGACAAACTGGTGTAAATTAAAGTAAAAGTCCTGTCTTCACAACACACAATGAATGATCTATGTACAGCCTTTTGAAGGGATGTGACAACTTGCTGCTGCATTAAAACAGAATGTTGAATAATGGATCATCCGTGTACACATTCTTCATTAAAGCAGAGTGCTTTAAGTGAATTACTTCCTATAATTTCACATCATCTTGACCAACTCAACCATGTCTCCAGCTCCAGTGGAAGTAACTTTATTAACATAACACCTCCTTCTTCATGTACAGCTCAGTGCCAATACACACTACACAAATAACCAGGCAAGAATGCTCCGAAGAGTCATAATAACACAGAGCATATGCAAAATGAAAAATTATGCAAATTGTGTTTTATTATGCAGGGACAAATGCAAAGGGAAATCATCCACGTGGAATCTAATTACAGCAGTGGGAATGTGAAAAAAATAAACTGATAAAATGACAAATTGGTTACATTTGTAAATTCAAAGTTTCATTTTCTGTTTGTCTCTTGTCTCAGCTGTTTTTTATGTACTTTTATGTAATCCCCACATTCATGCATGGATAAATAAACACCTAACTTTGTTTAAAAAAAATGTTTGAACAGGAATGGACAGATCATCGATTGACATGGAAACCCAAGGAACATGATGGGATTGAGGTGATGCGTATACCTGCTGCGAAGGTTTGGCTGCCTGACATTGTCCTCATCAATAAGTAAGCACACACACACACACACACACACACACACACACACACACACACAGCACTCACATTGACATGAATTAATCAGTACCACATATTTCAGTGGATAAACACTTTTCTCCATTTTTCCAACTTTTAGTTTTTTATAGGACTCATCTCAAGGGGCATTTGATTATCACCATCTGAACATATTGTTTAGATTAGATATAGATTCACTCTGCAAACCCTTGTCACCTCTCTAAGACTGAGCTCCTTGTCATTCCAGCCAGTCCTTCTATACAACAACAGATCCAGTTTGACTTGAATTTGGGCATCATAATCGTTGACCAATTAACCTTTAAAGTCCGTGTAAAGTAAGAATAAATATGTGTTCTGAGTTTGACATACCACAGAAAAGTGTGTGGTTAACCACCCTGCCAAATTTGAATGATTAAAACAATCGCCAAATATATGAAATTAGGCTTCAAAATTGTATAAAACTCAGCCTTTTTCTCTGCTACCAAACGCTGTGGGAGTGCCCGCCAAGTCAGCTGAAACTCCGCCCCCTACCAAACGTCACCTGTCAATCAAAGTCACCACCTCTACCTGAAACATGGACGCTACGTCAGAGAGCTTTCTGCTGCTAACTCAGCTGCTAGCTCGGCGGCTAGCTCAGCAGCTAATTTAGCTAACTGTAGACTGTCGTAGTAGTAGTGCGCTGAATGTATTTATACCTCTACAGCAGCAGGGTAGGGTTTATGCTAACGCACTGTGATAAACATGATAAAAAGTTACAAAACTTGAGATTAACATATGTAGAAATGATCCCTGTAAGACAAAAGCCAGGGTTTCTAACGTCCCTATACAATTAGCTTGGTACGTTTATTCTACCTGGCTGAGGACCTCATTCCAAAGGCTTTGTAGCTATGGTTGTTACTAAGGTTTTTCCATGTTTTTTTTGGGTTGCTGACTCACTGTTTTGGATCAGATGCAGGCTCAAACATATACAGATGTATTTGAGAAGTTTACACTGTGAGAAAGACAGGATAAAGAAGTTCTAACCTACTAATATAGTGTGTTTCATGGTTTATTGACATAGTGTCGGAGCTGGTGGATGAGAGGCAGCTTTTAAAGTGGGCTCCCTATCGTGGGCCTTAAAGAGACAGAAGCTAAAATGGCCTGTTTAAGACAGAGGCTGAACTTGGGCTGCATTAAAGAGCCAGTAAAAGGAGTTTTTTCAACTATAAATCATGCAAAATTCCAGTAGAGATCCAGATTAAAAATATAGACCTGGAAGCATGCTTAATATGTCTCCTTTAAGGTTAAACACCCAGTATAGATACAGTAAATTACAGTACAGTACCTGTGTAATAGAAAAAAACTTCATGTCGCAGCATTAAATTAAAAAATGTAGATAGCAAGAACACTAAGTGTAGTCTTTTTTCTTTTACCCCTCGCACATACACACACTCCCATTAGCACCACTGTAAATATCCCCACTGCTCCATTCATCAACACTTTATAGGCAATTAAGCGGCATGGCTAGCTTATAACGGAGCTGTTGGCACCGCTTCGCTACTTCAGACTAGGAGTTGCTCACTTGGAACCACACACATACACACAAATATGTCCACACACACCAAATGCAAAAGTGCGTATACCCTTTTCTGTGTGTGTGTACAATCAATGCTGTTCTTTTTTAGCACAGGCGGCACCTTCACAGGGACAGGATTTTAAGAGAACCAGCTTTAAGGACACAGTCTTCTCCCTGTTAAACTGCCAGAACCATAAAAGCGAAACACTGTGCCCTGACAGACGGCTAAATCTGTGTCTAATTGACTTGATGTCTTTGTTGTGTATTGTGTTATGAGCTGCTTAATGGCCAAAAACAGCTTTGTATACATTCAGTGTTAGTGCTGCACTTGGAAGAATCCTGTGAAATGTGTCAATTTCCTTCATTTCATCCATGCCAATTAAAATGTTTTAGTGGGGTGGTGTAGTACGGGCCTGCAGCCAAATGTTGTTGTACTCTATTGCTATGGTGAGACAATGAAATTAGCAATGTGACTGGAATAATCAGACAACCCATAGTCATTCAGATGTAACTCATTCTGACCAGAGATGAATGCAGAATGAGTCATCAAACATTTGAAAGGATGCAACTTTTATATGATGTGTATAACTGAGTCGGCATTATAAGGCTTTTATATTGCTACAATCTGCTAATAAAGGCTTCACTTTTAAACTGGGCCCACAAAGCAAAGCTTTACCGAAGATCAAGAAACACCATAACCCTTAACTGTACAACTAAACATGTCCTCCAACCTCAAAAAGAAAATACGTTGTTTGTCATAGCCTTTGAAAACAAATATGAGTAACCCTTTTGGTAGGAAAACATTATTTGTCATTGCCAAAAACTGTTTGAAACGACAAAAGAAATTTGTTTTTTAGGTGATTGAACAAATGACTAATGCTTTGACACTAGCAATGACTTTGCTAGTGTCAAAGCTCAGTTCAACAATACACTTAGATCTGATCTGATACCATAAGATAAGATGCAATATGATATGATAGAATGCGTACGATATGATACCATATAGTATGATGCGATACGATACGATACGATACGATATGATATGATATGATACAATATCATACAGTACGATACAATATCATGCAATATCATACAGTATGACACGATATGATACAATCATACAGTACGATACGATACGATATGATACTATACATTACAATGAGCTATCGGTCCCATGCAATATGATGTGACACAATGCAAGACGTGACAATAGGAGATTACACAATATGATATGATGCAAGACAAGATGAACCAGTATGTTACGAGAGAATGTGATTTGAGATGATACACTACCATACGATACAATACAATGTGAGACGAGACTAGTACTAAACAATAAGATAAGATGATACAAGATGACGATGTGATGATGCATTACAGTATGACATGATAATTGGCAAGATGATACAATAGGTTACGAGACAATATGATATGAGACAAGACGATGCGTTACAATATGACAAGATATGATACAATATGAGACCAAACTACAGCACTATTCCATCCCATACAGTACCTGTCCACAGTTCCTCAGTTTACTTTAAAACTCTGAATTAATTCATGACTTTTTATGTATTATTAATCTAGAGCCTATCCCAGCATACACTTGGTGGAAGTCAGGTATGCACCCATCACAGACCAAATATATCTCCTCATATCTCCAATCCTTTTTCCTCCATGTGTTTGTACTGTGGGATGAAACTGTCGGCAAATACACCACAACCTCAGACCACGTACACTGAGATAGGAAGGTCAGGTTGACATGTATATCACTCAGTTTAGCCCTCCCGGTCTCTCCGGCAAAAACTGGCCAAAGTCTATGCAACTGTACAGTGTGTTATTTACAATGATGACCCAATATGTTATCTCAATTTCTATTTGCAGTAACGATGGGGTGTTTGATGTGGCCCTTCATGTTCATGTTCAGGTTTATTATAATGGAAGGATAACCTGGACTCCCCCTGCACTCTACTTGAGCTCTTGTGGAGTTAAGGTGACAATACAAATATTAACTAGAAAATATTTGATTCTTCTTTTTACTTAACTTTGTTTGCTTTTTTAATTTTTCCTTATAGCTCTCCTCCTCTCATCTTTTTTTCTCTGTCTAGGTAACTTATTTCCCATTTGACTGGCAGAATTGCACCATGCAGTTCCGCTCCTACACCTATGACTCAACAGAGATCGATATACAGTATGCACTGGACGCGAAAGGCAAAGAGATCCGGGAAATCCAATTGGACGAGGCTTTCAGCGGTGAGGTGCATCCTCTTTCTTTGCATTTTTCCTCACAACATAAGTGAGGGGAGTCAAGGAATGAGGAAGAGATGCTAGATGCTTTCTTTAGAAAAGTTAAGAAAGCATGAAGTGGGAATTGGGGTGCTTTCCATCCTGCTAATCATGGCTAGTTACTTAGTGGGGATATATTCCTTGATGTGCCTCTCCAAAGTATGTTTTTGGTTTTTAATTACCTCTGACTTTCTGTTGAAATAGTCATTTTGCTGATCTTAATTAAAATCTTTTCTACATTGCGTAATATGGGAATGTTTCTCCAGAGAGTGGCGAGTGGTACATCAGACACAGGCCGAGCAAGAAGAACATGAATGATGATCAGTATGAAGACATGACCTTCTACCTGATCATTGAGAGGAAGCCTCTGTACTACGTCTTCAATATCATCCTCCCTTGCATCCTCATCACCATCATCGCCATCTTTAACTTCTACCTGCCTCCGGATGCAGGTATACAAATGCCACGGAATAATACAGCATGTGAATGTCTATAAGCCAAATATTTTGTGCTTTTATGTTACTGAATAGGGTCAGTCCTACACAACTCAAAAGTAAGCACAATTAGGAAGTTTTAGATCAATGCACTCATATAAAAGCTCTAGATAAAATGACACACACATACATTCACATTTACACAATGAAGAAAAGGTTTCCAGGTTTTTTGTAAAATTATTTATCTCAGAGTGTATAGGACAAGTTTGGAGGTCCGATGGAATATGCTCCATTATTATCCTATACCAACCAGAAATTGTGGTAGCCTTAAAGGAAATCCACTTGAGTTTTTTTTTTTAATCTTTTTAATATTTGGAGTTGTAATGCCCTGGTTTGGTTACAGACTACTGTATATTCCCAATTCAAAGGAAGAGATACCCTTCATCCTAATGCTTGAAACCTGATCCTAAGACATCTGGCAGAAAGTCTGGGTTATTAATGATTAGATTGACCCTGATTGTCCTTCAATAAGTTGTACTCCCCTCCAAGCCCTAATTGTCTTAATTGTTATTGGGTTATCGCAGCAATCTTAGACTCATTTCAGATTTCCTAGCAAAACTAAATTTCACATATTGTAAGAGGACACTTAACTGATATTTATTTACATCTGACGGTCTGAAATATCCTGACCACCCACCTCACTTGGGAGCTACAAAATTTTCCAGATGACCTGCAAAGACTTTGGATATGACTTTGAAGTCAACTTTAAGCAACAAGATGGGTCTGTAGGAGGTGCAAATTTATGGACACATCCCTTATTTGAGAACTAAAGAAATGTTGGCCTCTTGTACTTAAGGGGGCAGGATGCCAGTATCAAATGATTCATTTAGCATGTCTAAAAAGGGATCTGTTAACAAATCTCTGAATTCCTTATAAAATGTGGTAAAGAGTGAAGTGCACCTCATCTTTAGAAATTGGAGCACTAAGGTGGGACTTATCATCAGTGGCTATGTTAAGAAGATTGTGCTTGGAAAAAAAAAAAATTATTGTTTGTGCACCTTCCTTGATAAACATCTTTGGAAATGTCATTAACCACTGTAGGGTTAGTGGTACGGGTCTCTGTTCCACCCACAACTGAGGCAATGGTGTGGGAATCTGCTACTTTTATGTTAAATATGCAAAATATTTCCCTGATTTATCTCCATGTTCAAGCAGTGTTTGCTTTGTGAATCTTAATTGGTCTGTGGCAGTTTGTGTTAATAGTGAGTTTAATGTGCAGCGAATGGATGTGATTTATTTCAATTTGGAGCCAGTGGGTTTTCTAATATATTCCTTCTCTGCTGTAGTATGTCTCACCTCTAATACCTTCTGTTGCTCTGCAGTTTTGCGTCTCTTGCTGGCTATGTAAAAAATTATAAACCCCCTCACATAGGCCTCAGAGGTTTCCCAGAGCAAAGATGGGCTAATGGCTGAAGGGAGAGTAGGGAGGAAGAGAGGCTTTGAATTCTGATATAAAATAATCTATGAATTTGTGATCTTTTTCAAATGAAACAGTTCATCCTCCAGTGCCAAGATGTGAATAACAGCATTGTCCCTTCGCTTTTTTAGGTTCAGTATCTAAGTACACAGCTGCATGATCATAGTTAATTCCACTTATGTGGGTTAGAAAAGAAAGTTTATTCTTTATCTGCAGTGAGTGTTCTTCACACATCCACATAACCCAATTCTTCGCAAAGACCAGCTATAAGTTTTGTCTGTGGAGAGGCAGACAAGGGACCACTGGGAAATCTATCAATCAACGGGCTCACAAGGCAATTAAAATCGCCTCCCATAATAATATTCTGTGTCGACAAATCAGCCAACATCGACACTGCATCTGTGAGAAAGTTAAGGGGGTGATCTGGAGGGCAATACACGTTTAGTATATCATATTCCTCTCCATGAATAACAGCCTTGATAAGCACAAATTGCCTATAGCTGTCCTTGATACAATCTATATAGCCAATCCCCTGCTCTTGGTAGTGAAGGAGGAAAAATACACTTGTTCAAAATCACACTGTTGCAGTTTTAGATGTTCTATATCTGTCAAATATGTCTCTTATAAAAGTAAGCTATATCAAAGTTTTCCTTTTCCTTTTTCAAAGCTAAGGTGAGTGGCTTCCCTTAAGTTGCCAAACATAGTATCTTATTGTAGTCATGAAAACGGCCATAAGATGAACTTTAGATTCCTTGTACATTGGAGCCTGTTTGTCAGTCTCACTGTGTCTAGAGGCCTTGGGTGCCCTCTGTTTGTCACCGTATTTATGGAAGCTGATGAGGATGGGCTTACGTTGCTGGTTCAGGCCAAATTTAGGGACTAGTGTGTGGTGTGCTTTCTTGATGTTAACCTGCCAGCCTTGGTCTATAGGTAAACAAAATCAAGTAGCCAGCTTGATGGTCAGGTACCTTCTGGCAGTCCAATAAAATGTATATTTTTCCTTGATGTGTTTAGCCATCTCCTTGTCAACTGCCTTACTCCACTGGTAGGCCTGGTCAGAAGCCACCTCTGCCCCTGAAATTCTTTCACTAGCCTCATTGGCTTGCTTTCCACAGTTTTACAGTTCCAATGCCTGAGCCTGAAACATCTGGGTTACAGGGTTCAGCTTTTCATCAATGACTTTTAATATATTTTCTGTCATTTGAATAGCTTGACGAGGGGTAGGGTTTAGTGCACTGGTCTTGCTAGTAGGTGCTAGCTCTTCTGCACCTGGTGAGAGGTTAGGACTGCTCAAGCAGCAATGTAGACCATCCTCTATGCCATCATCTTGAATCCCCCAGCCCCATATTTTTACTATCCAGTCCAACATGTAATTGCGAACTTAATGTTTTCATTACCCTGATTTAGTCCTAGTAACTGAAGGAAGTTTTTTCACTGATTACATTTACAGTCCCTGCTACACTATATCTAAATGTCTTCACGGCAATGCTTCCCAATTAATTTGGGAATAGATATGCAATATGTGTGGTCGTAGCTGTTGTGAGCTTTTTTTTTCTTCACACTTCTTAGTCCTGACAAAACAGAACTGTAAAAAGTCTCCTTGAACTTTCTTGAAATTCAGGGCAATGGAGTTAGTGAAGGAAATCCCCCAGTTTTGGCTGTTTTCCCCCAAGGGAGCATGTACCGCTCTAATTCACAGCAATTTCTCATTGCGTACCAACTCTAACCAGTCTGTGGTAAACACAGTTTGTAAGTGACCACTGAATACACCAGGGAGGCCTTGCTCTATTGGCCAGTCAGCTTCACTTAGAATGTGAAATGAATTTTCTATTAGAGTCATTACTGCTGAATTGCATGGGCCAGCTGCTGCTAAAATAGTTGATCTCAGTCAGTTGAAGGAGGAACAAACCTTGTTCTGCTAAAACTAGATGAGCTCTAACAAGGTCCCAGAAGAATACAAAACAAAAGCTAGTACTGAACACCATCTTCAATGAAAATGAACTAAACAAAAGCAGGAGGATAGCAATTAGAGCCCTTGGTGTCCTTTTATGTTTTCCCAAAAATACAACAGCAATAATGTAAAGAATGGATTAAACACTGTGTGTCTGTCTGCCTTAATCAATCTGCAAATGTCCAACTAACTAACTCACCACCCACATTAGTAAGGAAGGACACAGCTACTTCCAACACCAAAGGTCAAGTCATCATTTACATGGGTTTACAGATACATTCAAAAATGAAAAGCCAGTTCACAATAGTACATTTACTGTTTAGTATGATTTCCACTGTGTGAAAGCCGGTCCTGGATGCTACTACATTGAAGTTTGGTGTAACGTTAGTGGCTCTATCCTGCTTGGATTTGGGCAGTTTACACTCCAGCAACCCCAGCCAAACTCATTATCCTAGATAGAGGGATGTTTGCCAAAAAACAGTGGCTTGTCCTCATCCTAAAAGCATTTCCTCTTGTAAGACTAAAAGTGAAATATGCTGTTTGAAAATGAAAACACTAAAGGATAAATAATCTTGAATGTCCAAGTACATAAGCTTAGCAGCCAAACAGGGTTATGTTGGAATGTATATACTGCAATACAACAAAGCTTTTTCATAATGTGCATGTCTTCTACAGGTCTGTCAACTGGTGAGGTTTTTTTTTTTGCCTGGGACATGTAGCTAGAACATTTGGGAAGAAAATCTATGTGTTATTATTGACTAAACTGCATTGAGCACCATGTGAAAGCTCGGTAAGCATAGTGACAGTAGCTGGTAGCTAGTGGGATGTGGCTATTGTAACATTCAATATGTTTCTCTACCAGGAGAGAAGATGGGTCTGTCCATCAACGTCTTGCTCACCCTCACTGTGTTCCTACTGCTGCTGGCTGACAAAATTCCTGAAACCTCATTGGGCGTTCCTATCATCGTCAATTACATCATGTTCACCATGATCCTCGTCACCTTTTCTGTCATCCTCAGCGTGGTCGTGCTCAACCTGCACCACCGCTCCCCCAACACCCACCAGATGCCCATGTGGGTCCGCAAGGTGAGTGTAGTGCCTCTGTGGGCCAAAGTGCAAAATGTCATGTCATGTGCTATGGTTGTACATGTGCATACCCTTGTTGCAGATTAATATTTAAACTGTAAGGATGGATGAAAAATGTCTTTCAACTTAATGTGTTACTGGGATCTCTGGCTCTGAAAACAAGCAGGGTGGCATTTTTGTCTCTGTTTGTCTGCATGTCATCGAAAATATCCAGGAGTTAAATGTCAAAATGTACTCATGCCACATATTAATAAGGAGGTAGGGTTCTGGCTCTTGTTGGAAGAGAGGGTGATGAAAAGGTTGTAGGAGGGGTATGAACTGCCCAGTACAATGCTGCTGACTCTGTGGATGCAACATACAAAGGTGTCCTGGATGGCAGGGCGAGGGGCTTCAGTGATGCACTCCACAGTTTTTAGGACCCTCTCCATCTGTTGTGTGGTCCCCAGAGGTGCATCACTCAAACCATGTGGAGATGCAGCTTGTAAATACCCTATCAATAGTGCTTCAGTAGAAGATGGTGAGGGTAAGGTTGGGGAGGCCTGTGTACTTCAGGCCTTGCAGGAAATAGTGGTGCTGTTGTGCCTCCTTGGCCGTGAATGTGACATTTCTTAATAAACTTATTCACACACAAATTAACCTACTAATGTATGTAAGTCTAAAATTAATTAAAACTGAAACCTAACATTTATTTCGTGGGTAAGCAACATTTCATTCCCACAATGTAATACATTGTAGCCTTGAAATAATTAGTTTAACATAATTTTTGTGTTAATTTTGGAAAGTGAAGCAGCAGTCATTCAGGCAGTCTAGTGAACTACGTCAACACAGAACGTCATGTTATACCATTAACCTTCATTAGAGGCAGTTGCCCTCACTATACATTATGTGAAATTAATTACAGGCCTGTGTTATGCTATGCTTTCAGGTTACATCCACCTTAGGCTCGCCAATAACTGTCAAAAGGTCATTTGGATGTTTTTGGGCATTTTTGCCTTTATTTGAAAGTGGCTGGCATAGGAAACAAGAGAGAGGGAGAAGGGAATGACATGCAGCTAAGGACCAGGGACACTGCCATTATGTGGCATGTGCAGTAACCACTTGGATACCAAAACACTCCCATTTGAATGGTTTAATGTAACTGAGCTGTAAAGGCCCATTTATGCTCAACGTACATATGAAAATGTATCCGTTCTTTTCAAACAATGTTACCATCACTGCTCTTATACTTTCATGCGTCCATGGATGTTAACCAATACATCCACCAGGGGGCAGCACAGAGTCAAAAGTTTATGAAAACAACAAACTCAAAAACAAACATGGCGACTATGGAGGAGATATTGATAATGTTCCTCTTGCATAAAAGACAAAAACAATGTTTAAAGTTTCTAACCAACTTGCACAACCTTTCCTCAAAAAGTTCCACCATTATTATTTCTTCTTCGTGTCTCACTCGTGCTACGTATTGAGTAGTGATAGCAACACTGCCCCCCCCCCCCCCCCATGGTTTCTGATGGTACTGCTCCGTTTGGTCCGTATGCGTAAGCTTTATGGAAACATGCAGAAATACGGATGAAATGAATGCAGAGCACAGACAGAAGGCTCCGTCCGTATCCATATTTAATGTTGAGCATAAATGGGCCTTTACTGGATTCATGGGGAAAACAAACCTTATAGACCGTCTTTTTTTCTTTCTTACTCTATAGACGATTGATAACATTATGAAATGTGGGAAGGAACAATAAGCAAAAAGCTACACTAATCAAGGTATTTAGGCCTACATCAACAACATATCAAATGACTGTAAAATATTATGTAATGTGTATTGTATTGGATCCCTGTTAACTTCTTCTTTAGTAGTCACCTATCTGCAGTTCAGCAGCCACAGCCCACTTAGCCCTGCTGAATATTGAAGCATCCTTCAACTCTTTTTTTTAATATTTGGTTTTACAGCCCACTAATGAATTTCTTATATCCAGTCTCTGGTTGGTAACTTGGGCGGTGGTGGTGTGCTGTGAGGCTGAGGGCTGAGTTATCTCTCCTCAGGCTGCTCTGGTGGCTTTCAGTACCTCCTTCTGCTCCATCACCCTGTCTCTCAGCTCCTTCAGCTCAGCCATGATGTTATTTTGGCTGCTCTTGGTGCTGTGATAATTTCATTGTGTATAAAGGTCATGTCTGCTAAAGTCCTGCAAAGACAGAGCAGCAACACTAGCTGAATGATATCAGCCACGCTTGTAGAATAAGGTCTTTGTAGCTGAAGTGGTGCTCTCTGTTGTGCAGTTTCCTCTTTTATATTCACCACTCATGGTGTGCCAAGCTGTGGGAAATCAAACAGGTGTTGAATGTCAGTGAGAATAATTCAAGTGTATCTTAAAACCAGCAAAGGCTCGAAATGTAGGCCACAGTGCTAATCGCCTTGCTTTTATCCTAAAAGCTCATTTTATGTCATTAAAAAAAAAATCACATAGCAAGTCATTCTGGACTGAAGAAAATTGTCTATTTAATTAAATTATTCTGCAATTCCTTAATCAGCTCATATTTGAGCAGGTGTCACAAATGGAATTATCCAAAGCTGAGGCAAGGGTGACGTGTCCTGGAGTAGTTTGGCTAAACATTAATTAATGTCAGTCAGATGGGCTCATCTGGATTTGGATTTAGAAATATTGAGGTTATAAGTATAAGTCTCAAAAGACCAAAATACATTTTCAGTCAGTTAAATGCTGAATTATGTTGTTTGTCATTTTTTCCAATGCTGTTTCAAACCCTTCCTCATAATGCCAAGAATAATAGTTATGAAGGAACATTCGGAATCCTTTATTCATTTATTGTTCAAATTCTACTTGAATCAGCCTTTGAAATATCCATCAAATGTAGGTGTTCTTTTACTCCCTTCAAAAAACATCTTTAGAAGAACCACAGCTTTGAGTTTAATGCAGAGCAGGATTAAATGAATAGAATACACAAGGCAGACTGTATTTTTCGGGGGGAAACAAACAAAATGACTTTTAACTGCCACATGATTGTTATACTCATCAATTTAGTTGGAAATATATTTTAGCTATCTATTTATATTTTAGTACTTGTGCAATTTGTTAGTTATTAATTTACATATATTATACATTTCATTTATATGCATTTTTACATTAGATTTTAAATGTGTCTTTATTTATTCTGATTCAGATATTTAAATGGAAAACATGTATTTACAGTTTGCTTACTGCCTTTTCATGACTTTCGATGAGATGAGGTCCTCGTTGATGTCATTGAAATCCAGGGAGGTCGTAAATCCATTCTCAGTTGCCAACAGGGCAAAGGCTTTCAGTTGTTTTACTGTCTCCATATTTTCTCAGTGATGCCGAAAAATCCCAAATGTTTTGACAGGTAGTCACAAATTACGCCGTCAATTTTGTTCCACTTTACAGGGCCAGATGATTAATGTTGTCTGGGTCCAGAGGTTCTATGTAAAAAATGTTTAGCTCACGTTCTCTGGCTGGAGTGGCCTGCTCTTATTCTATTGTCTTGTCCTGTGATGTTGATGTTGTTGTAGATATCATCAGTTGTCCGTCGTTGATGCTTGTGGTGCTTTTTTTTTTGGAGTGGTTGTAGAAGAATCATCCTCCGTATCTGTCAAAGTTGTGACCCGCTGCTGCTCTACTTCTGATATAATGTTAGGGCTAAAATCACCTGCCTCTGCTGTTGAATCTTCAGGTGCAAAATCTCTTTCTGGCTGTACTTGGGGCTGGCTTGTGGGCATGGAAATTACATGGCCTGAGAGAAACTTGTGCCCCTCTCTGTCATGTTCCTCCTTCCTCTCCATTCTTCTTTTATTGCACTGTGCTGAACCTGAAAGCACCCTGAAAAGCCACTAGTCTATATGTCGCTGCTTCTATCATACAAGGATGATCTCAATATTTAGTATATAAACATTAAAATAAAATCTTATACAAGATTTTTATGGTTTAAAATATATGTTACCCAATATTCAATGTAGGCAGTTGATGTTTGGACCAACTACTGCCAATGAGGCCCAAGGCTAGGCGTGTCCAAAATATTCCATAAACACACATTCCACACATGATTCAACCAATCAGTTGTCTTAAGACATTTGATGAAGCCTGTTGTGCTCCTGCTTGGTTGGAATGAAACTCTGCAGCCAAGCAGTCCTTTGTGGAATAGTTTGGACATTCCTGCTCAGCATATACCTTTTAACACCTGTGTGTACTGTAGATCCGGCCATATCTCTTACTGATGTTTAGCAGTTAATACCATCTTCAGTGACATCCATGAAGCCATTATCATGTGGCTGAACACTTTATGTTTGGTACCATACTTCTTATCCTATCTTATAATGACACACACACTACATCCCCACAATGCCCTGCAGCTTTTTTTTTTCATTGGCTGTGATCATGTGACTGTGTGTGACTCACTGGTCTGCGGTTCCCACACAGAGACGACAGTTTATAGGAAACGTGACAGGTGTTGTTGCAGACTTAGAAACAGGAGAGCAGGGAAAACAAGGTCAGAGGTGGTCACATAAGAACATAGACATTACTTGCTTCTGAATGAATTCAAGTCAAGCCTATTCACCTCACATTACTGCCACTATTGCAGCCACGGTACAATATGTTCCCTGCTACTGGGCTATTATTGACATCAATCTGTCAATACATGCAGACAGGCTAAGTACTCATTTCAAAATGATATAAAAGCACTTCAAACTGCAGATAAAAGGGCCATTTACAGAGGCAAACAGCATTTATGATATTGATCAAGACTCACATTTGGCCCACTGATTTGCTGTTTTATCTTCACGTCGGAGTCCTCTTTGAAAGGCAGCCTCAGCTCTTAAAGCCAAAGAGCAGTAACACGGTAATATTAAAAGAGAAGACACTTAATTTCCCTAATGTTTTATCCAACATTTATGTATATTTTATTAATTTTTCTACTATAATTCCTGTCCTTTTCTGAGAAGCTCCACTGAAGCATCCAGAGATTACAAACCATGCTCAAGGACACCTTGAGAGTAGACGTTGAGGAATTGGAGAGCATTACCCATTTGGTTTTCCCCACCCACATCATTCAGCAGCAACTGTTCTCAAAGGTTATCTCACTGCTAAATTCAGCATTTTGAGTCATTTCTCACCCTTAATAGGCAAATACAGGGCAAGTACATTTCAGCTGAACCATAAATCATGAAACCAAGAATCTAAACAAATGGATTTTTAATACCAGGAAAGACGATGGATTTCGGAGGTCTGCGAGAGGAAACCAGCTATTGACTGAAAGTGGAAAGTACAGTTAAATAACCCTCTGTTCTGTTATGTGGCTTTGAATGAACAAATAATTGCAAATTTATACATTTCCATTTTTAAACTCACAGCAACTCAACTGTGCATTCAAGTCAAATGAGAGATGAGCACAGAAGCTGAAATTGACTTTGCTGCTCTTCAACTGCTCTTCACCTCTTCCTGTCTTCTTAGATCTTCATCCACATGCTGCCTCCTTACCTGGGCATGCTGCGGCCCAAAGTGGAGACCCCCCTGTCCTTAGAGATCCTGCCCCGCCGGGTGAAAAAAGTGGTCGCCATCAGCAAAGCTTCTGATGAATACTTCATTCGAAAGCCTGATTGCTCCGTCTTGTTCCCCAAGCCCAACAGGTGAGGTCAGGTCCTGCTCTGGGGGTCAAGGGTCTCACTGTACTGAAGGCATACATATTTGTGCATGTGCTTGTGTGCATATATATTTTGGTCAGCAAGCATGTGTCTTCATTAAGTGTGTTGAATGAATCCATATTAACCCTTCAGTTAGTTACTCGCTAACAGTTCAACTTTGCTGACCTTTTCATGTTAAAAACACATTTAACATTTTTTAAATTCAACATGCTTAAAAATGTATTCCCATCATCAAAATTTCAATCATATTTAGTTAGTGTAATCTATTGTAAACTGGGATGTATCATGGTATTTTTGAATAAGATGGGTACATTATTGAGGATATCACCTACATTTAAACCATGTTGTTGCACAATGTCAAACAGAGAAATACATTTTCCAAATATTTCTACAGAAAACACATTGTATATGAGTAATATGTAAGATATAAGGTGTGTCATATTTTATACAATGCTCCACTGAATGGATAGAACCATTTGTTTTTTGCTGTAAAAGATGTATTGCAAAAAAGCACCACACATAAAAGTTTGATTTCAGTCCCATATCCACTTGTGATACATTATCCCAATCTGACTAAAATGTAAGTTTTTGTAGTGTAGTGTTAGATTGTACTATGTCATTGAATTCAAAAGTGTATATATAATGTCCTGTGTTTTTAGTCTACATAGACTTTCTATGTAGACTATAAAATGACCAGCAGTTACCTTTTTTTCCACAGTATTTGTCTCCCCTTTACATTAATAAAATCTACAGGCACACAGTGGTTATTATAAAGAGACAGAATCTTAAGTTTTTATTTAAGTTGCACATCTTCTAATGTGTCCTCTGTGTAAATATCACAGTGACATTTTTTATAAGCTTAAAGAGTAAGTACTGTGCACACTGACAAAATTTAGGCTGTCAATTTTTATCCTCATTTCTACATCGCAAGGTTGTTTGAGAAATATAAGTTTAGATATTAGCTCTTTAATTTCTGACCTTTGACTGTGAAAGTGGAATTACTCTGCTAAATTTTGAGCCATGCAGTATTTAAAATTGTGGGCATATCACGTAATCAAAATAACAAAACGAAGCAATTTCTGCTCAGGTTGAGCGGCCTTTAAAAACGGCATAAAGACCTTAGAACCCAAACACCTCCAGTGAAACGCAGACTGATGAGTTTCATCAAAAGTTTTTCAGAGCGCTGCCCCTGAAGCTGTTGAGTAAGGAGCTGGATTCTGGCCAACGTTGGCACACAACACGGCGACAAACTGTTCTATCAGTCTAACACTAGCCTCCACACTTTGTACACAGGAAATAGTTGACCTTGCTTGGGTTCATTTACATGGAACTGTATGTCCTGTATGTCAGCTACTAAGTGACATTCTTAACTAGCCTGCCTCCCATGCTGCTCTATTATTCTACACCAAAAATCTTTCCCCTCCCTCTCTATCCTTCACCTCCTCTGAGAAGTGAAATATGTCTACAGGGAGAGAGTGGAGGCGGCAGAGAATCGTTGCTAAAATAATAATGACCCGCACAAATCGACTCTGACACATTAGAGCGGGACGCTGAGTGTCTGGGTGAAAGAACGGGTGACGAAAGAGGAGGAGGGGGACTCTATTAGAGCAATTTGATGAGACAGCAGTATCTCTCTTGAGCCCACACATACACACACCTTCTTAATTGGGTTTAGTGCATGTCTTGGCACCAGACGCAGCCAGTTTTAGTTGAATTAGTCTCCTGAATAGTCATTTACTTCTCGCTGATGAAGTGTTACTTTGAGCCACGAAGGAGGGAAAAGGGAGGAGGGGTGAAGAGGCCAAAGAGTGTCTCTGTCACTCTTTCTCTCTCTCTTTCTTTACTTCCCTCTCTTATCTGTCTTTCTGTATCTGATGAGGCTCCACCTCTCTTAGGTCGCAGCCTCTTCACCTGCCACACTCACAGAAGCAGCAGCCATGGCAGCACTGCATTGTAAACCCCCCAAATTTCTGCACTGAATACCAAGCAGCTCTCTGCCCTGCCCTGATTGCCAGGTTACACTCTGTTTATGTTTCCCACCTAAAAACACAGTGCCACACTGCCATCTGGTGTTAAGATGTGGGACCTGCAATTCATCTTCTCAGTTTTTTATTTTTTATTTTAGGTCCTTAAAAATATAAATGAAAGAGGTGTTTCATATTTTATGTGTTTCATATCAAAACAGTTGTTTGGGAAAAGCAGATTGCTGCTGTTCAGCAAAGACGATTATGTTAGTTGTGTGTTTAAGGTCATAGCAGAAGATGTGTTTTTAAAGCTGGGGATACAGCTTAAAATGCAAAATTCATGCACGTTATCTCTTGTGCAAATATCATTTTCATGTTGTATGTGCTAGTACACACAGAAGAGGCAATACCTTATAGCTAATGTGTATTGTGTGTGCATGTGTAGTATGTATGTATGCCCTGTAATTTCATTATTAGTGTTCTGGTTTAAACTTTGGCCATCTGCACTTGCTGTACTTATGTACTCATGTTGTTTTTCTTTACAAACAGATCATCATTATTATTATTACTGACATTTTAGATACACTCATTTTGATTTGACCTTTAAATAAAGCTTTCTAGATAATCTTCAGGCTGGCTTGTTTACAACTTGTCTGACTAGTGACCTACAATGTCACCCTGTTCCCAGATCTCATCACTTAGTTTGGTGAGACAAGGCTTTCTATAACTGCTAACCCCTGTTGCAATAAAATAGAATTATTCTTTAATTTCAGAGGCAATGTCATTCCTCAACAAAGCATTGTTCACAGTCATGTCCTGCTGTCAGAGTCGTGCCGTACCACTACTTAAAGATGTGGAAGTATTAGAACTCTGTATTCATGTCTATCCCGGAATCAGCCAATGGAAATCCATGTGTTATTGCTCAAGGACATGTTGTGCAACTTTGCATAGAAATACATCAGGGAAAATCCAAGCAAATCAAATGAGTTATGTTTCAACTTTTCTCAATAGTTGCTTATTAAGACAGTGGAGCTGCTCAGAGGGGTATAATTTAATTGGCCAGCTGCCATGTGTGAATGCAATGAGGAAGGAACTAAACGATAAGAAAAATATATCTGGTATGTTAGAAAGAAGTGCAAGTCAAAAAATGTTAAAATTATTCTCTAATTCATGATACTTTGGCAGCACTGTGTGGCAGTTGAAAATTAGTAATTTTGCAAGTTTCTTCTTCTCTACAAAAAAGATAGCAGATAAACACTCTGAACTAAATGCAAAATTCCTCACCTTCCATTTTTGTGGCTTGCCAATTTATTTCTTTATTGTGATTTTATTAAATAAGGAAAACTAATTTCATGATACCACTCGACAGAAATAGAAAGCAACCTGCTCCCCAACTTCCCCTAGCAACTACTTGTACTGATGGTTGGTAACTGAGGGCGACAAGTAAACACAAAAACATGCTTACACACGCACACGCACACACATACACACACACTGAGGGTTTGTCAGCCAGAGCAGCCCAATCAGCAGATGCAGAGCGGTAGTACCACACTGGCAGAGTGAGCCCGGGGAGCTCCTCTGACCTTCTCTTTATTCCTCTCTGAATGACAGAAGAGAGCAAAGGAGACATGCAGGCTGGCTCATAAACACTTTCCTATTTTACAGCTTTTAATTAGTCCGAACAGACATCTGCTCTCATGTTGCTACATTCCACAAGCTTGTGCATTTGTTAAGTTTGGGTGTTGACACTAAATGTGCATTTGCTCCTTTGTCTAGATCAACATTTATTTGTGATATTAATATATTTGCAGTATGTGTACTGTTCTGCTATTATTTCATTGGTTCCCTCTCACGTTTGTGTGTTGCTGTGCAGGTTCCACCCGGAGGGAATGTGTACCGACCTAAGAAAGTTTATCGATGGACCCAGTAGCTACCTAACGCTACCTGATGAGCTCAAGTCAGCCATAGAGGCCATCACGTATATCGCCGAAGCCCTGCAGGCTGAGAAGGACTATACAGCTGTAAGTTTGTATGTTTTGTTATATGATCTGTTTGCATTCCTGTTCATTGGTTCTTTTTTCACTTTGTTTCTCACTTTTTCCTTTTTCTCTTTTTTTCCTTTCCTCCCTTTACCACTATACCTCTTCCTGTACCTCTGCCTGTACCTCTCCATCTTCTCCTCCTTCCTTCCTTTCCATTTTATTTTCACTTCCATCTATCCATCTTTCACCTTCTTCCCATCTATCCTCCAACCACCCATCCCACTACTCCTCTACCCTAATAACCTCCTCACCCAGCTGAAAGAGGACTGGCAGTACGTTGCCATGGTGGTGGACCGCATGTTCCTCTGGATCTTCGTTGTCTTCACCACTGTGGGCACCTTGGCTATCTTCGCCGATGCCAGCTTCAACCACACACCTACCGACCCTTTCAAATCCCCCTGAGACATCGGGACATTTGGTTTTTCTTGAGCCATCATCTTCTTGGTGTACCACCTAGGGAAATGGGGAAGAAAAAGTCACTGTATTATACTACCAAAGGTTATGCTAAGTGTAGCTCAACAAAGGCCCTTCATGCCAAGAATTTTGAAATGTTTGCCTGTATATACACTTATGCAAAAGATGGGAATACACTTAATGCTCCTCCTTGTTTTCTGTCAACTTATGTCTTGGGAAAGGAAACAGTACAAGTGTAATCATAGTGATAAGATGAATGTTCGTTTTCTCTGACTGGAAAACTCCAAAGAACCTTGAGATGTTGGTCTTTATTCATTTGCATCGTCAGGTTTAAACAGTGTAAATTCTTGAAGTACATATTGACAATATTCCATTGTAGTGTTTCAAATACAGCACCTTCATTCATGTTTATATGGAGGGAAAATCAACATTTTAACTTTTGTACAACCAGTTCTTTCCACCACGGTTTTTTAAGAGCAAAGTTGACAAATTTGACATACAAGGTCAGTTTTTGACTAACTATTGAGCAGAAGGACATCTATCTTTTATTCTACCTACACATAAAGCAGAACACGTGTTTGACCAGTTGAGGTTTGTCAGATAGAATGCCTTCAAGAATTCCTGCAAGCATTCAAACTTAATTTGCAAAGTAAATGCAAATGAATGAACATCTTGAGCTTTCTCGGCTGAATGAGCAACAGTGCTTAAGAAATTCTCGGCCTCTGTACTGTTGCCTTAATTATATGGAAATTAAATATTTGAGCAGATCTCTTGACACTCTGCCTGTGTTTGTCATATTTGCCATTACACTGTTGAAAAAGCTGAAAACTACATCTGCTGTATGTGTGCAAATACATTGATTATTGCATGTAGTATACCAATCTAGCCAATGTTACGTGTGAATCTAGTGTTCTCCTTGTTTTTTTAACTGTTCTTACCACAGTATCAGTCTGAAGAGTGTGGATCCGGCATTGGATATTCATATGTGGTGTTAACAAATAAACACCGAGACAAACCAGATGCTATAATGAGCAAGTTGTATGCCTTTCATTTCCCTGTGTCAGAATGTGCCAGAGTGTGGCACATGCTTTGTGGATATTTCCGCGACCGTAGTAATCCTCTTTGTATTTCCAGCACTGGCCTATGTGTGCATTTGCATGAAGGCTATTCTTATGTCGGAGTGCGGTGCAGCACGCCAACTCAATTCACCAGCTGCACCAATAGCCTGTGGAATTCTCATTATATACTGTTGGAGACCTGTGCCTCTCACTTTCTCGCAGACACCACATGCTTTTTTTGAATCTCCCCCATGACACCAACACACACCTGCCCTTTTAATCTCATGCTTCCATTTAGTTAGTAGTTTTTAAAATAAAGATCTGAGGGGAGAATATCAAAGGCTCCATCTGTTGTCAGAATGCTGCCTTGAGAGTTGTGACCCTCGCTTTGTCACCTGCCCACCCGACTATTAATAACCTTCCACACACACAAACACACTGGCACTGGTTCCCGGACACTGCAGCATGGGCTTCCCTGATATTTGTAGTATGTGTAAATACATTCATGCATACATGCGCTGTGAGTGCCATCAGCTGAAGCATTTGAAGCCTGAGAGTCTGCAGTCACTCTCAACGGCCCACTGTGGCGACAGAGTTGATAGTGCTTCAATATCACAGACCTGCCTGCTGAATTATCGCAGCACTACTGTTTGACACGCACTCATTTCTATCCTCAGCTCATGATCTAACACTTGAAAATGTGGTATTGAGAACACAGACAGTCTAACCAGTTCACAGAAACACACAGGGACCACTCAGACTGATGTATTTACACTGGGAGTAGTGAGAAGGAGGGCATGTCAAACATGTTTTCCCTCTCTGATCTATCAACCTGTTTCTGATTTATCGCCTGTTTGTGTTTTTGAGCTGGAAACCCTGACCAGCAGGAGGGAGAGAGGGTAAGTATGAACTAAGATACAACAGAAAGGAGGTAATAGAAAGTGAAAAGTAGAGACAGAAAATGTACGTGATGAAAGGGAGGTTTTCTTATCTTGTGTAACAGGAGAAATTACTTCATGACCTTTGAAATACAGACATCACCCGCAAGAAAAACAATCTGAAGGATCCAAGAAGCAGCTGTACCCAGAGTTCATTCCTCTGCCTTTACCTCATTGATCATAACACTTGTTCACTGACTCAGACATCATGTCTCAGAATTTCAGTTACCATCTCTATGGCAACAACATCCATCTCTATGTTTATGTCCTCTTCGACATAGTTAAACTCAATATCAGCAAGACTGAGGTGTTTTTTCTCGGTTGAAACCCCTATACGACCTCTCTATCACTATTGGCCACAACTTGCTACTCCTGTCAAGAAGTTTGGTGTAATTGTAGACTGTCTCTTTCAATTCCATTCCTGCAGGTATGCACTATACAAAATCTGTTGAATAAGGGCCTTCATCATCAGAGACTTTGCTCACCTGTTTGTACAGGTTTTTATTCTGCTTCATCTTCGTCTGGGAGCTGCTGGAACTTCTGAAGCACTCCAATCTCCTCGTACAACTCATTCAGAATGCTGAATAAAACTCACCTTTGTCCTCATGTTCCTGACATCCATCATTTATTCCACATCATTTATTACTTACATACAGACATACTTGTACATTAACTTCAATGCCTGAATGAAGTCTTCTCGGCTCCTCTGTCTGCTCACACAGGCCATAACCTCATCTCATCATCACTAAAATGTAAATTATTGCCCTCAACATTTCTTGGAATGAAAGACTCATTTTACTATTGCACCACATACATTTAAGATTTCATCACAGTTTAATTAATTTGTTTGTTGGGAACCTTTGCTGCATGTCATTCCCCCATCTCAGCCCCCCCCCATTTCCTCATTCATTTCTCTACTGTTGACTATCCAGTAAAGGCATGAAAAGCCATTAAATGCCTAAAGCCATACACATTTTAATGATAATATAATCTGTTTTGCATTATACAGCCAGAGTTGGTTCAGTCTGTGTTGCTTCAACCCATTCATCTCAGTGTCCACAGGATTGATCCTTTGGATATTGTCACAACCATTGCCATTGGTTCACCTCATCCTGTCCTCTCTGATGCGGTCTGCCACAGTGTCTGTCTCAATTCCACCACTGGGAGGCACCATAATTGTAAACCTTACAATTCTATACACGGTGGCTTACGTACATATTTGGATTTTGTCCACGCTGTTTTCAAAAGAACTGAAATCCACAAACTATTCAAAGATCAGTACTGTTAAATTATATTGATTTTGTTCAAATGTTTTTAATAACTAGACTCATTTTAATAAAAGATTAATATATAATAATAATTCCATCATTTTTCAGCCTCTATAGCAGAAACAAGGTAGCGCAAAGGGAATGACTGCCACTGCACCAAAGCAGGGAGGGTGGATACAAATGTGTGAAGGGATGGGAGAGCTTGAGGAATAGTGATTTAACAGCAAAGAATAATAGGAGGAAATGTTCATTAAAGAATAAAGAAGGCATTAAAAGTGAGATGGGCAAGAAATGCCATTAATCACTTAAGCTCCAAACCACCATCAATACTTTGTAGTCCACAGATAAAGTCAACCCCCCAATCAATTCCTTGGTCCAGTCCGCCCTCTTGCTCGCTTTCCCAAAAATATCCCCATTGTCATAACCCATAGCCTATTGCCATTCCTTCACCGAATCCCACCCCCTCAACTTCCTCTTCCTCCCACCCACCGTCCTCCCAGTCCCAGCCTCAGATTGGTGAACACCAACAGGTGCCTTCCCCACAGGCTTCCCAGTACAAACACATTCCGCCCTCTCGTCACTCCCAGCACGCGCACCCAATCACGCCGTGGTTTCACCCATGGAGCCATGGCCACAAAGAGATGAAGAGAAAGGAGAGAGAGCTGTTAGCTTAACAGTGTGTGCTGCTGAAGGTGCCAACCTGCTGTAATCCAACCAGAGGTGTAAATCTATTTACTTGAGGTAGAAAGGTGTGTGTGTGAGTTTTTGGATACGCTCATCCATCCCAGGTGAAGGTGCAGAGGGATCAAAGTGCGTGCTTACTGTGGAGAGGAGGGCCTCTGGTTGGCACAGGAAAAGTATAAGAAGATGTCATGACTGTCATGATTGGAAAAATTAACAAGATTAATGTGAGGATGAACACGTTTATCATCATATGCAGCTGCCTTTGCCTGGCTTTCACTGGTAAGGACATTTTAACAACTGCTGGTGTGTGTTTGTGGAGATGACTTAATGACCTCGTGATTGCACTGTTAATAGTTTTATATCAGCTGATACTACAAAAGTATTAAAATAACATTTGAGTTGTTTGAATATTACGTTTTCAAGTTTGAATCGGAATTTGTATGTAAGGTTACTAGTAACATTTTTATAAACACTGAAACAGCAAAAGTATTTTTCCTGTGTCAAATGAAGACATATGGTATATGTTGAAATGTACAAGGAAATGGATAGAGAGAAAGAGAGGGAGCAAAAGAAAAACAAAAGTGTTTTACTGCTGTTGACTTTGACCTTCGACCTCATATCAGACTTGGAAACAAATAGTTGCCCTTTACTTGTTGACGACCAGCAGTGCAGTGTTCTCATTCCTCTGTCTGTACTAACACTTAATACCTGTTTAGTGTAGTAATGCCAAGAAGTGAATCTTTTCTACCTTCATTTTCACAGGTGCACTTAGGCATTGAGGCATTTTTGTACTAAAGTCAAATATGATCAGATAACCAGACTCTGTAAGTTTGGCTGAATTGGTATTGATTCTAGTTCCTCTGTTTTTGTAAGAAAAAAAAATCATGATTACAATCGATTTGCGATGACAAATCCTTACCTGGACCCAGCTGAAAGGCTTTGACTTTGACCCTCTGATTCCACCGTGTGATTTGAAAGCAATGCACCGGCTGGTGACCTCCTTTGAGGTTGCGGTGTATTGTTCCTTTCCCTTTGTAAGTCCTGCTGCCAGTGTGATTTTACAACTACATTTCCCTAGAAAGGAGAGAGAGAGCAGAAGTGGGAGAAATAAATGGAAATCCAAATGGGAGCATATGATCTTCCTATGTCCTAAAGATATTGATCCACTTGAAAAGCAAGAAAACCTGACTACACTGCTCTAGAACATATAATGAATCATATTAACACATCATTGCGTGATAATCAGAGCCTATTTTTGTCGCTGATGGAGCTGGTATCCCAGTCATCCCTTTGATCTCATTCCCTTGCTGCATATCAATTACATTAGCTCAGTCACCTTTGCTACCCATCGTACACCTCATCCTTTCTGTCCTTCTTTGTCTCTTCCACATGTTGGTTTGTCACATATTTGGAATGTAGATCAGTGTATCGTCAGTCAGTACTGAGACACATTTTTGGAGATCTGTGTCAATACACTGAGTGCTTACTTCTGTTTAATGTTAAATTCCACAAATTTCATTTCACTGTTCTTGAATAGTGATTAACACTTTTTTTTTTGTCACCTTTGCATAGGATGGGAAAATATACATGCAAAATCTCCTTCAGCGACAGTATTTATTTCCAGATCAAAAAGTAATAATATCTATGACACTAACAGAATGCGTATCAGAAGACAGTGCACCAGTCCATCCATGCTGGGATGGCTACACATGGCTACACGGAGTATATTTTTAGCATGGGTCATCCCTGAAGGAATTGAACTCCTAACCACTGCAAGTCTGGCTTACTGATCCACCGAGAACAAACGTGCTGTGGTCTTGGTGTCAGTGACTTTAAAGCTGCCGATTGACGTGCTCTGGTTGCATTGTACTTTATCTCATTCTTCCAGCTTTGGTCTTTCCAATTAACTCTTTACATCCCCTGGTTTTGTCCATTCTCTTTTATCAATCAAAAATAAAAGGTAAAAGAATGGCACACCTTAAAAAAAGAAAATTAAATATTAGCTCCAGACATAAGATAAAACATACTCTGCTTTAAATAATAGTTTTTGTCTAATTGTTTTTCCCTACAAAAACAGTTCAAGTATGTCATTAAAAGTGTTGTTCATGATTTTTGTTTTCAAGTCTAACTGCTGGACACAAGATATCTCTTACTTCATTGTAAAAGTTCATTCTCAGTGTTTGTGCACTGGAGGTTTCAAGTTTCCACATCACATTTGTTTAAGTTGCATACTGGACCACATTTGGCTCCAGACAAGTGTGATGTCACAAATCATGCTCATAGGTGTGCCACTTGTACTGATTTAAGGTGAACACAGAGAAATGTTCAGCCTTCAGTTGATGAATGTGAAAACAAACTCTGCACAATGAAGCTCAAACTTTACTATTAGGTAACAAGAAGAAAACATATTTCTGACTACAGGGGCTCTTTAAAGCACTCTTTCAGACAAGTAGACTGCTGCAACACTATGTAGTCCATTATAAACTAATCAACGAATTTTAAACTAAATGTGTTTTTAAGTCTGATAAAAGTAAGTAAAACTAGGAATTTCATGTATGCCTTATTTTTTGTAAGAGTGTGTAAAATTTAGTCTCAAGCCAGTAATCATTTTATTATATTACCTTAATTGGATGATGGTGTGGTGGCTTTTGTTACTTAAATTTCTCATTCTATGTTCCATGTTATTTTCTGTGTCATGGCATCCGTGATTTTAGGAGCCTCAGAAATTGAGCGGAAGCTCCATCAGAAGATATTTCAAAACTACAATTTGAAAGTCAGGCCAGCACGATACTGGGAGGAGAGAGTGATGGTCCGTGTGGGGATGACTCTCTCCCAGCTAGTCAGCTTGGTAAACACACACACACACACACACACACACACATACACACACATACACACCAGCAGCATGCACATACACACTCACACATACAAACACCTCCATATGAAGTTATCACATCAAGGGTGCTTCATGATCATCCATACATACCCAATTAGTTTCCATTAAGAATAACAACTCTGTCATGCACAACAAAGACATTGTGGCATTATATATTTTGTCACCTTTCTCTCTCTCTTTCTTTCTCTTTTTGTCTCTCTATCCCACAACAGAATGAGAAAAATGGCGAGATGACAACCAACGTGTTCATGAATCTGGTATATGGATGAGAACATTCATCTTCATCACTGAGGCTCGCTCTACTGCTCTACTCTGACTTCTTCTGCTCTCTCCACACTGCTCTGTCGCTCTAATCTCAAATGGACTTGTCACTTTTTATAAACGCAAATTATTTCTCTATCTCTCTTCTTTCTCTCTGACTCACTCTTTCGCTTGTGTCCCTTGCCCTCACTAATTAGAGTTCAGGATGGCTGGAGTGTTTGTGACAGTAATGTGCAAGTGTGTGTATGATAGTGTGTCCACATCAGTTGGATTTAAATGGCTTATCAAAGACAGGAGAAACAAGGATGTAAATGACACAGACATCAGGGCACCGTGGTAATGATTTCACCTCTCGCCTGTTCCTGCTGTCTATATACTTTCTTTCTTTTTTTCTGCCTTTCTCCTTCCTTCCTTCCTTCCTTCCTGCCTTCCTTCCTTCCTTTCTAGGCATGGACAGACTACAGGTTGTCATGGAACCCAGAGGAATATGACAACATTGATGTTTTGAGGATACCTCCCAACAAGGTGTGGCGTCCTGACATCTTCCTCATAAATAAGTGAGTATGTCTGCACTGACAGTCCTCCACTTCATCCATCATGACTTACAGAGTGTCTGCTCTGAAAACAAAGTGGAAAGAAGTGTGTTTCACTTTAAAATATGTTCTGAAATGTGCTAAAACAATGCAAAAATATAGGAATGTTGTAAAACTTTGCATTTTTTCACAAAACTTGGTTGGGAGGGGCAATATAATAAAACATTTGTGGCCAATTAGCCCAATAGCCCAATTAGTCCTTATTTCATCTGTTATAGACACATTATTAATGTCACATACTGTAGGCCACAATGACTCCAAGATGTAAATGTGAAATGTGACATTTGCTTTCTTTTTTTACTCCTTGCAGTAATGACGGTCAGTTTGATGTGGCTCTGTACGTCAACGTCTTGGTTTACAGCGATGGGACGGTCAACTGGCTCCCCCCAGCCATCTACCGCAGCTCCTGCTCTATAGAGGTACAGGCTTTGAGGGTGATGTGCCACCAGTACATTCACTGTTAACTTTCACTTTCTTCTTCTTCTTTCATTGACTTTCACCCAACAATCCATAGGTTGCGTACTTCCCATTTGACTGGCAGAACTGCAGCATGGTTTTCCGCTCATATACCTATGATGCCTCTGAGGTGGACCTGCAGTATTATCTGGATGAAGAAGGCAAAGAGATCCAGGAGATTGTTATAGATGAGAACGCTTTCACTGGTTGGTTTCTGCACTAGCCTCTTCTTCTCCTCGTAGTTTTGTTTCATAGCAAAGAAAAAAACTGAAATTAATAACAGTCAAATCAACCTTTTTGATGGCTAGAAAAGGTTGATAAGCTGCATTCTACCTGTTTTTCAGTCTTATATTTACATAATCTAATAATGATAAATCAATGCTCAATGACATTTGAGCACTAATCGATCGAAGGTTTGAGCTTTTTTGAACTTTCAACTGGATCTTTAATCTTTGATTATTTTGCTAAAAACACTGTTTCCGATGGTTACAAATGAATTTTAATACTTAAGCTACTGCACTAGTAAATGAGTAGATTCTTGTTTATTTCCACTGAAAAACTCCTGCTATCTCCCAATGCTTAATTAAGGTCTCTCTTCCCAATACTTTTTTTTCAGAGAATGGGGAGTGGGCCATCTGTCACAAACCTTCAAGGAAGAACGTTAAGGAGGACCTGTATGAGGACATTACTTTTTACCTCATCATAGAGAGGAAGCCTCTTTTCTACATCATCAACATCATCGTGCCTTGCATCCTCACCAGTGTTTTGGCTATATTTGTCTTCTATCTGCCTCCTGGAGCAGGTCAGCACATCTGACATGTTTTGACGTTGTGACTACACATCACTGCCAAGAGAGGTTATAGGAAGTGAGGCTACTCTGTGATCCATTGTCTAATGTCATGACAAGAGGCATGTGCCAGACTACTTCATGAGGCAGGGCAGGCTTAAAAGGCATGGAAGATTTTTTGATTCATTATGGATCAGAGGAATGTGACCTTGGCCAGGAATCTACTTTGTCAATCTTTGGTCTTGTGTTGGCAGAGTGATGTTTCTCTGAGATAGTGGAAATTATAGATTTGAGGGAAAGTAACAGGATGGAGGGCAAACAAACTGAGCATGTTGAATTCAGAAATCATTCCTGTGAGACAGGCATCAATCAAACAAAATATCTTAAACTAAAACTTACCAGTAAACTCAACACTTGTAAATAATGTCTAGCCAAAAAGATTAAACCAATTAGATGATTGCATGTCTCTCCAAGACAAACAGGCACATCCATGTATTTGTCATGTAAACCCTGAGCCAATAGAGTAATTCTTGTTGCCTTACTGTCATAATGAATGACTCAATCTGTCCTTGTCCTCTCCAGGGGAGAAGATGACTCTCTCTATTTCTGTCCTCATTGCTTTGACTGTCTTCATGCTCTTGCTGGCTGACAAGGTTCCCGAAACTTCCCTTGCCATACCCATGATTGTTAATTACGTCATGTTCACCATGATCCTGGTCACCTTCTCTGTCATCTTGAGTGTGGTCGTCCTCAACCTGCACCACCGAACGCCCAGTACGCACATCATGCCACACTGGGTTCGGAAGGTGAGACTGGGATTGTTTAGTCTGTACAAGGGAAAGTCAGTGGAGAGAAAGTAAATTGATTCTACAGTATCCTGATGGATATGTTAAGGATTAAATGCACATATATTTCAATACTCACCCTGATTTCTGAACCTTAAATTCCCAGGCCTTTATTCACTTCCTGCCCAAGTATATTGGCATGGTAAGGCCCAACCCAGAGGAACCTCTGTTGAAAGAAGAGAAAGACACCATGCCCATCCATGGCTTCAGTGGGAGGCAACCTGGAGGAGAGTACTTCTTTCGGAAGATCAACCCTGATCTAGTCATACCATGGAGAGGCAGGTAAGGCCGCATTTATAAGGTGTCGCTGAGAGATGTGAATGGAAAGTTACTGTCTTATTAAAATAGTGTCCATAATGGCTACAGAAAGTATGACATTTATGTTGGGAAAGACATTTTTCCCATGTTAGACCAGTCAGAAAAAATACATTTGAATTGTATTTTCCTTCACTTGCAATGCGGTACAAAAAAGGAAAAATCTCCATCTTCTGAAAGTTTCAACTTTCATTCATGCGGATTGCTAATAGTATAAATATCCATCTACAAACTTTACACACTCTATAAAAAAAGGAAGTTTTAGACTTCCTACAACAATAGAAAACATCTAATAAGTATTGGTTTAAGTTTTAACAACTTTATTGGGTTAGACTCAAAAGACAAACCAAGCTCTTGGTTGAAGTTGTTGAGAGAGATACTTCCAAAATGTTACAGTACCTATATCCTTTCCTATCAAGACCTGTCAAGTCAAAACTATGGATATGAATTAATGACCATGAGGGTCATACATACTGATTGTGAGCCTCTTTCTAGTCTAAGATGTGCTGATTCTGACATTTAAACCCAGAGGAAGCTATTTCTATTAATGTTAATAAAAGCCAGCGCAGGCATGAATCTTCTTTGTAGAGTCTGCCAAAGTGTGAATGTTGGATCAGATGCCAGACCAGCTATTATAGTAAAGTACATAGTGTGCTAGACTTGGCAGAATTGCAGCCATCATCACAGCAGCTCAGAGAATCTGTCAAGACAGTGACAGTAGCTATGTGCACTTCTTTCAGCCTCATATACAGTATTGAAAGCTAGTTTAATATTGCAACATGAAAGCTGCTCTGACATGGATGGATCTTCAAATCTTCAAGTGAAATGTTCATTACAGTCAACAGTCTTCAGTGAATGTACTAGGAGTAAACCAAGGTTCATATTTAGCCATGCTAGCGGTGTGGATTTATGAGCGGCAATTCCAGTCCATTGGTCCGTCGACCATATTGGTCTTGAATTAAATGTGCACTATTGGACAGAAATTGGATTATAACACATTCATGGTCCCCAGAGTATGATGACTTATGTGGTCCCCTGACTTTTCATCTCATGCCACAATGAGGTTGACGTGCGGTTTCAAGCAAATGCCTCAACAGTTATTAAATAGATTATCATGAAAGTTGGTACATACATTCATGTTACCTTCAGGATGATCTGTAGTAACTTAAGCATTCCTTTAACAGTTCCTCTAGTGGCATTGGCATGTCATAATTCAAATTGGTCCAATACTATTTGGTTAATGACCAAATATGACGAAAGATGAAATGACAGAGCAGCTAGCATGACTGTAGACTAGTTTTGTTATTATTTTTGGTGGTGTGAACCTTTCTGACCTTCTAAAAGATCTCCTTTCAATCTAGAAGTGGTGGATGACTGCAATGTGTTTTTCTTATAGCTGCTTTCTGTTAATATAGTTGTAGTCTCTGTTGTTGACAGCTGGCACTGTTCCTTAACCGTTTAGCCAAGATGGTCATAATGCTAAGACTTACACAGTTACTCTCCTGAATGTACCAGAAAACGGGTGTTTAGTTGAACAAATGTCAAGGCTTTAATTAATTGACTGAGCAAAGGATAGGTTATTACCAACGAACTATCAGTTGGTGATGGAGATCAAAATACACATTACCTCAAATTCTGCTTCAGTTTGTGTTGTCTCTCCAACTGTGGGGGCTCCACTTTAGTTAATCTGCCAGTAGGCATCAGCCTTGCCACCCAGCCCTGGCATTATAATCAGTTCCCTGAACCAGGCCTGGTGCTGTGCACCTCTCATCCCGTTCCAAAGGCATCAGATTCAGCCCCGACTAAGCCCCACACCCCCGTCCACAGTCGCCAGCTACTAAGCCTCTGTTTAGTTTGGGCATTAGGGGGTAATCCCACAGAAAGGAGGTGGAGGGACAGTGAAGATTGGATAGGGGTAGATGAGTGGAGGGGAAGACCAGTGCTGAGTGATCAGAGCAGAGAAGGATTTTGTCGTTTTTGATGTGGAAGAGTTGATGGTTGTGCCATCAAGGCAGATAGAAACACAGGCACCAGTGTTCAGTCTGTGTATTATAGATGTTTATTCCTTCATCTGTCTCACTTTATCTTGTTATTCTGACAGAGGGCTAGTTAGAAGCCAAGCATTGTCCATTACAGCACAGAATTTTCTGGATGTTTGATGGTGTGAGCTGCTTCATTTGTCTGTATTTATTTAGTGTCACCAGGCAAGTGAGAGTCTGCCTCCTGCTATGGATGTGTGTTAATGTGAGTATACAGATATAAATCAATATAGAATGTACAGTATAGATACAGTATCAGTAATATATGTGTGATTGCTTAAGTGTGTGTGAGCGTCATAGTGAGAAGGGTTCCATGAATCTGGCGGATGAATGCAAGCTGTGGAATGTGGATGGCATGCAGCATGTAGAGGACCACATAGCTCTGCCGTGAGCTGTGGCCACACAAACACACACACACACATACACACCACAGCTTTTGGTCACTCATTTTTTATTGTTCAGCAGTCCATCTGTTGTCACTCTGGCTCTTTACGACATTGATAACTTATCCCACTCCTTCACTGACGCCTTCCTCTCTCTGGAGCCCGCCGTTCTGCACGTTATTAACACCATACACACCATACACACACTGTACAACCACACACTGCATACATGGACCGTATTGTAGACAGTGAAGGTGCCACTCTGCACGAGCCAGACGTCCTCAAGGGGGTTACACATTTGTGTTCTCCCTCTCCCTCTCCCTCCCTCTCTCTTTCTCTCTCTCTTTTTTCTTTCCATGCTTCAGTGATCATTTGATTATAATGATAAAGAATGAATGCAAAGCCAGTGAAGTTAGTTAGTATTCTTAATATTATCCCCCGTTAGCAAATGAATGCATAAGTAAGCACAGCCCATAAATAAACAAATTGATGAGCAAATTAAATAGAAAAGCAAGCAAGCAAAAAATTGTATGAGTAAAATCATTAAAAGAGAAGACAAAACACCAATAAAGTACAGACAAACACATAAATCAACTAAGTAATGAACAACAAACAATAAAACATAACAATTGACATGAATGCCAGCAGAGGAATTTTTAATATTTATTCCAAAAATCTAAAATAAATTTTTTATATATTTCAAAATCAAAATAAGAACAAAGACAAACGATTGTGACTCATAAAACATGACTTACTTGTAAGAAAGATATATTGTGATAATAAATAAGGACACTGAACAGGACTTAAAAGCAAAAGGCAATATTCTGTAATGCTTAGACAGAAGTGTATACAAATATTAACATCTTATACAGTAGACTTATACATAGAATAAAAAACACATTAGAAGGAAATTAATCTACATGTTGGTCATTTAATACCAGTACAATACCTTCTATATGCTTATGCTGTTTCTTATGTATGTAATAATCCAACATATGCAAACACATATTTGTATATATGTGTGTCTGCGCTACATTGTGTATGGTTGAGAAACAGGACAGGTGTACTAAAACTTGCCTGTTCATCACACCAACTCCACGAATGAGTGTCCAATCACCACTCACAAATAACTTTCCCTCCTCGACAGTCATGGTATGTTTTTTTACAGAACAGAGCGAGAGAGAGATATCTCTTCACTGTGTGCAGTGAAGAGATCAAACCCGTCATTATACTGTTACACGCTCAGTAATGTGACATTTAGCCGAAGGCTAGACATGTGCTGTTGACATGTATATACATGTCACCACAGGCCACATATGTCCCTTGTTACTGTAGCGATGTTGATGGATTGATCAGGCTGTGATGGTGACTGGTGTAAGATCATAGCATTCAAATATAGCAACAAAAAAGACATGTACTAATGTACTGTTTAGCATCATATGGATGTGTTCTGATGAAGATATGTGCTATATAAAATATTATTAATATAATTCCCTGTACAGATTTTTTGTGACATATACTGAAATACTCCTCATTCTGTAGTGGAAAACATACAGTAATGTTCAGATATGATTGTTGTCAGGGAAAATGGAACCAACAGAGTGGGTTGGAATGGTTTAATTGGTTTCATTCTGTATAGGAGAGAATCTTTAAAAAAAGTTAATCTCACCTGACACTGAGGGTATACATAATAATACTAATACTACTAATAATAATGTTTTAAGAGAGGCAAAAGGTGAATGGGGTGGCAGAAAACACAGGGCAGCAGGAGGAAGTAGAATTTTTACCAAGTAGTTAACACCCTATTTAAGTGTTTGCTTGAACTTGTGTGACGTGTGGTCAGGCTGTGACCTCACCTGTAAGGGTCAACTATGAAGGAATGTGCACTTCTACCCAGAAAATAGAACATTATTATATATATATTACGCACAAAAACCTTGAAAATAATGTCTGAGTCTGTTAGAAATCTATTTTAAGATATTTTCTGTAAAAGAAAAGGCAATGTGCAAAAAATCTTCTTCAATCCCTTTCAAACTGTAATAAACTTGAATTTGACACACTCTCCTTATAAATGATTAATTATATACATTGTTATCTTTTATTTGAACCTGATCATTTCTGAGATACAGAAAATGTATCCCATATTGTAATTTGTACTTTTGAGATTATAGCTTGTGCAAATATATTTTTCTGTTACTTTACTTGCTATCTCTGCATTTATGTTTTGTTTTTGTTTTTTTAGATTCCTGAATTACAATTAAAAATTATTTCTAATCATAATTCTGACTGAGCAATGAGGTTACAGAGTGACCCAACGAAAGCATGTTTGTCTGGTGCTGCAAGAACGCTGTCAATACAAACCACTCCCTCTCTCACTCATATGTTTTGGTTTATGGAACAGCTGTGCGAGCGTAAGAATGAAGGGGTCAAAGATCACGGCATCGCGTAAATATTGACCCAGTCTTTGTGTCAATGTCACCTCTGTGTCGGCCGTACGCTGCTGCTGCCACTCAGTGCTCAGAGGAGCTGCAGGGAGCCTGTCAGTGGCTAGAGGGCACACAAGGATACATGCTGTATGTTAGCAGGAATGTATGTTAGGAGGAAGGCATGAAGAGGCAACACCGACATCTGCTTCTATACTGTGTGTCCTCTGCTGGACAGCTAATGTCAGCCGTGGTTTGTTTCATCAGGGGTGAGCAATGCTGCGCCCGTGACTCATGACGTACAGTACACAACATAAATCTGATCTAATGGAGCTTTTGTGAAGGGTGTTGTGCTGCGTTTTTTTAACTTCATCCAGAGGACATGTGTCTAAGTATTAGCATGACATCCATGAATGTATGAATGTGTTGCCTCTGGAAAAATCATGGGACATTTACCACATGTCCACTTCAAAACAAACAGCTTATAATAAATATATAAACTAATAATAGCACTAAAATAATAATTAACTGCAGAATAATTTTAAAATGTTATATTTAACTAATATAAAATGAATTGAGATTGACTGCAGTTATCCTGAAGGAAATGTTTGTGTCAGAAATACAATATACAATTATACAATATGGTCTAATAGTTCATTATGGTATTTATTGTGCTATGCATTTAAGTGCTCAGCCCATGTGGATTGTACTGTATTATGTGTATGTGAGGTAAAGTAAGATAAGGTGTCATTATTGATCTCCCTAGGGAGAAATTCAAGTGATAAAAATAAATAAAATAAAATAAAATATAAACAATCTCTGTGTAAATAATCTGTAATTATAGAAATATGCAATATGCATAAATTCCTGATATTATATACATGTGTGCAATGTTCCTGGGATTTACATAGTAAGGACAGCCTCAGTCTTTTTGAGTGGAAGTGGGATGTACTGGGAGCTGTGGTGTTTTGCATTCTGATGGCTGTTAGTATGAAAGAGGCCCCATATAACTTCTTACGTATAACTTCGCATAAAAAAAAGAAGTTGCTTCTGTCCCAAGCTTGACAAAGAAAATTTGCCATAAAAAAGACCGAGTCTTTTTTATGGCCATTAAAGGCAAAAACGCCCAAAAAAATATACTTAAAAAAAAAAAAAAAAGGAATTACCCTCCAAAAAAAAAGTAAAATATTGAATTAAGCCCATTATACTAAAAATGTGGCACTCTCACATAATGGGCATTACAACTTTAAATGGAATAGCTACATGAGAGAAATATCCTGTGCATACATAATTAAGTCAAATATACTAAATAAGGTCAAATAGTAAAAAAAACCTAAAAAGAAGGTTGCATGTATGAAAGTACAAATATGTCAATTAGAAAATATAAAGTATGAATAACCCCTCAGCCACAGATAACTACATTTTTGGTGTAGCTGTTATAAATGGTTTTACTTGTTAAGTTAAAACAAGTGAAGCTAGTGTATCGTCTATAATATCTGTAGGAGGGCTACACACAGGAACTCAGTGTTCAGTGTTCTATATGTCTTCTTTCATGTGCATCTCTGTTTCTTTACATCCCTCCTCTCCCTCTGTGTCTGTGTGTTTTAGGTGTGAGAGCACAGTGCAGCTCCAGAGGCTCCCGGACACTGATGGCTACTGTCTGATCCTCCCTCCCAACCTGAAGTCAGCCATCGCCGCTGTGACATACATGGCTGAGCAGCTGAAGAAGCAGGACACGGACGACACGGTGAGTACCGTGCATGACATGACACACACTGTCAGGCAGCTTGTTATTCAGGTACTGAGTACAGAATGTTCCAAACATGCCCCAGTGATGTTCATGTGTCACTGCATACATACAGTACACTGCTGACTCAGTGCTTACAGTAAGTCCTTTTGTGTGTGTGTGTGTGTGTGTATGTGTGTGTGTGTGTGTGTGTGTGTGTGTGTGTGTGTGTGTTCCCTACAGATGACAGGAGACTGGCAGTTCATCGCCCTGGTGGTGGATCGTCTCTTCCTGTGGTTATTTGTTATCATCACCACTCTGGGAACCCTGGCCATGTTCTTGGATGCCAGTTTAAACTATACACCCAACGAACCCTTTCCATAGACGACAACATACACACACACATAAATATATATGTACACACACACAACACCTGGATACTATGGTATTTGCAACAAAATCTTAATGAGATATAAGTATATTTTCTTGAATCTTTTGAACTCTTTACTGTTTTTTCTTTGATAAAAAATAAACCATGTAAAGCATTTATAAATCTTGAGAGATCCAGTTCAAACACGTATTACAACTTCCATCTTTTGGTCGTCACTTTTAATTGTTGGTGCTTTCTTAGATCACCAGATCTGACTTTCCATAATTCCATATTACTGTTTCCAGCCATTGAAATGTAGCAGACGAAAAAGTGTCACCTTGCATAAACTAATAAAATAAGTATACCAGCTCCATTATAATAAATCCATGTATTTGGATCTCCAGTATAGAAGGTAAATGCATCAGTGGTTTTTGCATTATTTCTGTCTATATCGTTTATTTATCGCATTGTGATCTTTGTTATTTGAGTTTAAAAACTTGAAAATACATGTTTCTTGAAAGTGACAGTGTCTGTGTTGTTTACTGTATTTTGTGAGAGAACATGCAGAAAACTAACTGTTAAAACTAGTTTATCTCTAGTTTGTTATTTGGCTGCTTATCTGCCCCAATTTTACTAATAATAATCTTATTGAAGTAGAGTCTCTCAAATAGTTTTCCACCAATCAACCAAGACAATAAGAAGAGATCATGTAGGTTGTAATGTTGGTGTTTAAGCAGTAGGGGGCAGTAATATTAAAGTAATTCATCAGAGAGCAATGCTGGTGAAAGAAAGCTGAAACAGTTACATTTTAAGAGTCATCACTTTCATCATATTACACATATTATAATGTAAAATATTATAATGTGTAAACTAATCTAAACATGATTATATAAAGAGGGCAGCTGGATTTATAAGTTCTTGACCTAAATGTTGCCAACTTTTGAGACATTGTTTTCAGTGAGTGTTCCTTTGTGCACAATCAGTTTGAGTCAAGAACAAGAAAAATCCATCATGAGTCATGCTGCCATCTCACTTATCACTGTGAATGATTCAATGACTCAAATCTGACTTTCATAAAAAATTCAATGTCATTCTCCTTTCTGCCAGGCTTACACACACACACACACACACACACACACACACACACACGCACACACACACACACTGCAGACCTTTATAAATCAAATGGCTTATTTCTTTGTAGAGCTGCAGAGCCTCACACGGTGATGTTACACTGTTTAATCAGAAATCATAATGGGTCTTGGTGGTACACAGTAACAACTACATTTAGTCAAGTACTGCACTTAAGTACAATTTTCAAGTACTTGACTTGAATATTTCCATGTTTTCGCTACTTCACTATATTTCATGCTTTTTTATACATACTTTTTTCCAATTTAAAATTCATGATCAGGAAAATGTTTAATGAAAAATGTAAGTATCTGAGAAACAAAAGAGCAGAACTAATCAAGCAAGCCACACAGTACAACAAAACAACAAAAACAAAAAAGGGGGACTATATGCATACATTCACATACATGTGTTTTTTACTCCATAACATATATATGACAGATGAAGAGTTTACATTCAAAACATGTGATAATGCATTTATATATTCAACCACCAAAGTTATGTTAAGTTATCATATTAGAATATATGATCATATAGAGAACTGATGGCATTATCCTGTATGGAGTGCCTTTACTATTAATACTTTAAATACATTTAGTAAACATGCATTTACCATAAGTAGTTTAATAGCTGAAGATTCAAGTTTCCACATCACACTTGTACATGTAAGTTGAATGCTAGACTGTGATTGGCTCCAAACGAGTTGTTATGTCACAAAATTCTACTAATACACAAACATGCATAACAGATTTAAGGAAAGCATTGAGAAACATTCCCCTCTTCAGGAGATGAATGTGAAAACAGCCCTTTAGTGTCAAACTCTGCACACACATCAGTCTGCACAGAGGAGCTCAAACATCTAAGTAATAGTAGAATAACACATTTTTGAGAGAAGGAGGGACTTTCAAGTTCAGAGGCTACTACATAACCATGATGGCTCTTAGCTGTGCTGATTAAGTTGTCTTGAACAGAACAGTCCATAGTTACACTGAAGCTATTTTCACACTCACTGATGTGCAGCGTGAGGCCACACAATCTAACATTGTATTCATTGTGTCCAAACTGTGCAAATATGTTTCTACCCAATATGTAAAACTTGCCAAACTCTTAAGAGAAAAGAATGCCTCTCTCTCATTGCTTCAGACAAGAAGAAAGAGTCCACAAGACCAACAACACAATCTATTGGCTCTGTCCTGCTGATGCTGCACAAAAGCCAAGTCATGTTGCATAAGAAGGCTGGAGGTGAAAAAGACAGAGGACACGGAGAGAGAAGGGCGCCATCCCCCTCATTTGCGCACTCGGAGCTTTTCAGAGAAAAGCCGTGGGCCCAGCGTGTTTTATTGCTAATGCCTCAGTGACTTCCAAGGGCACTTAAAAGACTTCAGTCATTGGATTTGCACTCCCCTTGCTCACTTCATACCCGCAGGAGGCCTCAGAGACGGGAGGGAGAGCCCCCGAGAGAATGTTGTTAGTGCCCTTCTTTGGGGCTGATTTAGCTGTTTTCTTTTTCGCCTCCCATTGAGCCTTGAGCAACGGCTAAACCAGCAAGATGAATGTGTGTTTACGCTCCTAAAAAATAAAGTAGTGAAAGTGGAAAGAGGCGCGAGGGAAGACGGGAAAAGCACGGGGGGGAAAGGGCAATGTTCATTTTGTGGTCTTTACAATGCAAGATCTGGGTGGAGAAGCAGCCAAGAGGACATCATATAAATCAGGTTGCCAATAGCAACAACACTGGTAGGCCTGTGACTGTCCTCATACTGTGCTCCTAACTTTTCTTCCTCTTCTTTCCTCTCATCTAGCTGTTTGTGCTAAATACATGTTTCTCTCCATTAACTTTCCTTCATCTTTCTCCTTTCACCTTGACCTCAGACCTCTCATCTTCCAACTAACCCCCTTCATCTTCCTCCCTTCTTCAGACCCAGATCAAAGTGAAAGATTCCTTCGGCTACGGGGTCACTCCTCCTCGGCAACAATAGGGTATTTGTTGGCATCCACAGTTAAACCTTGAGGCCTATTACCCAATCCTGGATACAGTAGAGGGGGTAAGAGTTATAGTGAGAGGAGAGGTGGAAGGAAAGGGCAAGAACGTGAGAAAATGAAAGTTAGTGCAAGGCAGAGGAGAGATGGAGGAGGAAAACAGGGCCTCCTTACCTCTATAAGTGAGATGATAATCCAGCCAGTTGGTGAGCACATTCCCATTAACCTGGCAGTGGGGGTAACTTCCACCCAGCTTATGGGTTATTACTTCCTCTCCCGTTACTACAGGAGTATTGTTTCTCCACAGTGTGAAGTCATACAGCCCGCAGTGCCAAAGCCTGACCTCTCAACCTCTCATATGGACAATGCTTCCTATTGTCTTTGGGTTTTTGCCCGTTCACTGCAGGAACCGGCTACGGTTGGCATTTTAATGGATCATCTCCAGTTAGGTCATGAACATTTGATTCACTGACTGGAAATAGATTGTACACACAGTTGGCATGGATCAAACAAAATGCTACACTACAAGGTGTGTTGTACAACTTGAAAACCATTACTAAATTTATTATCGCCCAGAGGAGATCATGTGTTTTGTGGTGTTTGTGTATGTCCAAGTGTGTATCTATCAGCCTGAATTTTTTTGTGCACACATACAAATGTGTGCTCAAGGACCTCTCATGGTAGCAGTTGGAAAATCTATTTCATAACTGGGCTTTATACCGCCAAAAGGGGCCCCAAGTAGTCAGCAATTACAGCAAAAGGCATTTCCAGCAATCGGCTAGGCTAACAACTGTCTGTTGCATGTCAAATTTTGGCTCAAAACCTCTAAAGAAAAGTTTGCTCTCATCTTGAACATCTGCAGATGAATTCCATACCTGATATGTATGATCCACTAAAGTTAGGCATGATACGGATGATGATTAAATCCCAGTTTTTGTCGGTTTCACCGTAAGGTAAGTGTAAGGGAGCCAGGAGGTTGTTTGGGAGTGGAGAGGAAGGTAATGTAGGTAGTTTTTTGTGAATGGTGCGTTCCAATAAAATGTTCTAAATAAATAACAATGTTTAAATTGAGATGTTTGGACTTATCGTCCCATTTATTGTTACATTTATACAGTTACCTGAACCCTGGAGGACCCTCAGTTACAATATCATAACACTGTTCTATAGATCTTAGAGAAAACTTAGACATACCTGGTGGAGATCTGCAGTCTGTTGAGTGCATTCTTCTAGTTAAATGTGTGACTTGTTGGAGGGTACCTGGTTTTAACTTCTGTAAACCTGTGAGGTATGCTAATGGTCTGTGTAACCCAGCTGTACTGTAGAATATATACTTTCTGCAGGACAGTTTCATTCACTCTTCTTTCTAATTACACATCATGAAACAAGCAGTGGTGAAAGAGGTATTCAGATCTTTTACTTACAATGTAAAAATAATCAGTTACAAGTAGAAGCCAATCAAAAAACACTAATTATGCAGAATGGCGTATTTCATAATATTGTATATATATATCATTGGACCACTAGTATTGCTATACTAACTTGTAAGCAGTACTATTGAGTTTAATCTTTGAAAATTCATTATACTATAAAAGCTGGCCATTTATTTTGTATGTATAATCTATAAAGTAACTAAACTCTCAAATAAATGCAGCAGAGTGAAGACATTTCCATCTGAAATGTAGTGGAGTAGAAGTATAAAGTAAAATAAAATGAGATAACTTTAATACAACACATGAGTAAATGTGGATAGTTACATCACATCACTGGAAACATGGAAGTTATTACTAAATGCGTCTTTTGTTGCTGTTTGCAGTGACTTCACTTGTTTTTAGCGGTTTCAGATTCCGTCATGGTTTTCCAGTTTCCTTGAACCTACTATTACCCTATTACTGTCTGAAAAGTAATGCATCAATGAATAAGTCACACATGATTTAATGAATGTTCATGATTCATCATGGTTAATTTAAACCAACTTAGTTTGTTATTACAGAAACATTGTTGATGATCAAGCTTAAGGTTTCAGTAGAAGATCAACATCAGCATGTCATCATGTTTTCTTCTGTTTGACCTGTGGAGAAGCCTCCCTCTTCTTCAGATATCTCTCTGCCAGCACCTCTCAGCTGCTCAACTGAAGCTGGCTAAATGCTCTTTATGGTCTCCTCATCGTAGAGACATGTTGCCCTTCTCTGGCACTAAAAGAGCTTTGTCTGTAGTTCCTCTGTTGCTCACCTGTTGATAGTTTGAATGCCACCAAAAATTGAGCAAAAAATGGGAAAAAGAAAGGTTTTAACATCTCAATTTTCCTGGTAATCTACTTCTTTCTGGTATCTGAAGCTATTTTAACATGATGATACAGCTTTCACTTCACGTTATGAGATTTCAACATTGAATTTTTCCACTTGTACCCAGCAGCTTACGGTTTACAGTTCCTCATTAACACATCAGTGGCAACACAGAGGTTGTGAATCTGTGCTGAGCCGGTCAGCAGCATGTGACTGGTGATCTGTGGTGAGAAGACGGTTGGGAGTTTAGTCTACTTTGTTCAGAGACAGGGACTTGAGTTATAGCATCAATATAGGTCAGTGGGTATTCTGTAAGCTACATACAGTACAGATATACATACTGAGTGTGAAATTAGAAAAAAAGGGATGATACTTGTACATGAGCCTGCTTATTGTTCAATTTTGGAGTCATTTATTTTGGCACTGTTGAAAGAATAAGACATAACCTCTTGAACCTTCCTTGAAGGCCTCCTAAGAATATTTTAACCCTTACATACTGTTCAGGGTCAAATTTGACCCATTTTTCACATTTGTGAGGTGTAAAAGTACCCTACACATTTGTTTTAGCTGGACTTTTCCTAATATGACTCACAGTATGCAAAATAGAAATAAAATGAAAGTTTATACCTGTATTTATTAAACAAAAATAAAAAAACATCATTCATCTAATTATATATAGGGCCTAATGTTCTCCTGCATCATAAAATAGTGATTATAAATTCATCATCTTTTTTTCCGTAAGATTATTCACACAGTTATTAACTGTTATTTACTGTTGTTTATGAATGTGAATATGTGTAGAGACTAATAATGAGTCATAATATAACTAGTATGTGAGGGTTAAACAAGAAAAAAAACATAGCCTACCTCATATAAAGATTATTTTGCTATTTTATGTCTTATGTACACATTTTAGACTAATTTCAGGTTTGGATAATGTGTAATGATGGAGTTGAACAGGTTAAAAAGAAAGAAAGAAAATAAACAGTCTTGAGTGGAGGAACAACCTGTTGCTGTGCTGGGAGCGGAGGGAACATTTCCCAGCAGCGACCCCATGCATCAGCAGGCATGATAACTACACACACCCACTTCACACCATCACCCACATCTTGCATGCCCATCCCCGAGCAGAAGACCCCCGGTATTCCACTCAGGAGCAGGCACGGATACCACCAGCTACTTGTGCATCACTTAAAGACACTTTACAGCAGTTTCAGGATCTTTGCAGTTTGCAGAGGGACACTGACTCATCATTTAAGTTAACTTAGAGACTTAAAAGAAGAAAAAAAAAAAAACGATGGCAAACTCCGGTATTCAGCTGCTGGGATTTTTCTTATCGCTAATAGGTATTGTAGGACTGATCGTCGGGACTATTCTGCCTCAGTGGAAGATGTCCGCATACATCGGGGACAACATCATCACAGCTGTGGCCATGTACCAGGGGCTTTGGATGTCATGCGCTTTCCAAAGCACCGGACAGCTCCAATGTAAAATCTACGACTCTATTCTGCAGCTTGACAGTAAGTAACAAAACAGTGTGGTGATAGTTTCGTCTTTGTTGCGTAAAACTAAAAGGATGCACGCTGCAAATCTTCTTATCTTATCTGAAATTAACTTTGCTTGTCTGACTTGACAAGTATGACAGATTGTGTGCAGTTTCTCAGTTGTTTAATTATCGCAGCTTCTCCACCTGGAGACCCACCTGCTCCATCAAAGCATCTCCTTCACCTGACACCTCAATGGATCACACTGTAGTCAGTCAACCTGCTCGTCACACCTTAATTACCTCTCATCCATCCACTGTAGTCTACAGTGGGACATTGTGTTCTTCATAAGGCTTCCTTTGATAAAGACACTATTGTGACTAACACAAGATATCCATCCATACTGAGAACTCCATTACTAAAGCTTTCTTTAGAAACTTCACCCACATATTGTGAAACCCTCCCACCCTACTCTACATCTCCCAACATTTCCCCATATACCCACTCTTCAATGCACTCACATGCAATAGATAATACAAGTTTCACAAGATCATTCTAAAAAGTTCCACCGCAAATATCCTATAACATAAGGTGTTTAAAGCTGCAGCAATTAGTCAATTAGTTGATTAATTGATTGATAGGAATTGATCATGAACTATATGTTATTCAATTATTAGTTTAAAATGATTTTTTAAAGAAGAAAAAAACACCCAATTCTTTTGGTTCCAATTTCTCACATTTGAATATTGTCTAGTTTTAGTTTTGGCTTTATTCTTCAATATGACAATAAACTGAATATTTTTGGGTTTTAGAGTGTATTATTCTAGGTTACATTTTGGACCTTGGGAAATGGTGATAATCATTTTTCACCATTTTCTGACATTTTTAGACCAAACAACTAACAACATCAGAAAACAATCATCAGATTAATCGATAATGAAAATAATGGTTTGCTGCAGCCCCATGGGTGTACACAACTTCATGGGTAAGGGTGGCCTTTGTAGATGCAGCACAAGCATCCACTGACACACACATACACACAAGGGTTTTCCACACTCAAACTCAAACTGCACCTCTGGATTTAACCTTTTCTTAATACCACCTGTCCTGTAGTCTTAACAGCTGAAATATTGCAGACTTTTGTTATCACTGAAAGAAATCTACCTATTTACTTATACTTAACAATAGTAAACTGTGTACAGGTCTATAAACTATAAAGTCATCGTGACCAAAGCAGTGTCTTTCTCAGGTTCATTTTATTTTCTGCAGTAGATTTCCATCATTATACCAGATGTGCTACATTACTGAAACAACTGCAAAGCTTCCATAGAAGGCTCACTGGCAATAATGAGAACACTGTGCCGACTCTGAGACAGGATACTGTGCATCCTTCTCTGGATCTGCATTCACTGTAATCCATCCTATTGTTTCCCCTTCTTCACTATTTTATAGAGTCCACCCCCCTCCTCCCTCCTCTCTCTCTTCCTCTTCCCTTCTGCCTTTCTCTACCCATCCCTCCTTCCCTCCCTCACTGCTGGAGGGTTTTGTTTGTTTGGGCAGGGCAGGGATGGCCTAGACTGGCACAGACTGGTTCTAGGTGGACAGAGAGGGAAGAGACAAAAGGGGGGGGGGGGGACTCACCCTGTGATAGGTTTATAGGATGAGGAGGAGAAGGGGGGGGGGTGGCTGACATATGAGGGTCCTGACAGTAGTGTTTCAACAGTGTGTATTTCCACCTCTCAAACAACAATAGAAAGAAAGACTGTGAGATGTGTGTGGGGGTTTTTTCTAGCTGTTTTTGTGTGCTAGCGTGTGTTCATATGTATCCCATGGTTTCTCTTCCAGGAAAAGCTCACATTAAAGTAGCCTGACAGGCTAATGTGAGTGTAATTCACAACCCCTGGACACACACACACACACACACACAGACCCCTGTCTGATAGGTTGAGGCCAGTTTTCTCTTTTTCATTTCCCACTTTGTACCTCCAAATTTGCACTTTGCATACAAAATTTATGCTTTGACTTTATATGCTCTTTGTTTTGTGCAAGATGCTCTATTATCTAACCTTTTCATGCTGTACTCCCACATTCCACAAAACTAAAGGCCACCTATTTAATGCCAGAACCAACACTGTCTTCCTGTGCTGTTCTCATACATTTTTGTCGTCTTCAGGTTCGCTCCAGGCCACTCGTGCCTTGATGATAGTCGGCATCATCGTGTCCATTGCGGGGCTGGGTGTGGCCTGTATGGGAATGAAGTGCACCACCTGTGGAGGAGGTGACAAACTACGAAAGTCCCGCATTGCCATGACGGGAGGCATCATCCTACTAGTGGGAGGTGAGGATTAAAATGCTCCTTTTTAAAATTTCTCAGTACGTCATGCCACAATGATCAACAGTCTTTGGTCATATATTTGACATTATATGTAAATATGATGCAAAACATGAAAAAACCTTTCAGACACTTAAAAAGTAACCCATCAGAAAACACATCAAAACAGTTCACATATGAAGCAGTGCTCATAAATACATTATCACTTGAATTTTTTTAGAATTAGAATGAGCTCCTAGCGTGTCTAAAAGAACATATCAACCTTGCATTAGGAAAATTCAAAAATGTGGGAAATTGACTTATGAGTAGCTTATATGGTAATATGATACATTATGTATACAAATGTGTGGTTCAGTTCCAGTTTCTGTTCAGAATCTAAAATCAAGGTTATTCTTTGCTGACCAAATGGCAAGCCCTGATAAACAACATATACCTGGTTATGTAATATCATCAAAAACAACCAAACTCACTTCAGATTATAGATCTTATGTGCACCATACTGTAGGTAGGCGGCAGTTTGATCCTGAGTCCAGTAAGCTTTCTTCCCACTCCACTGCTTCGTCCCTCCAGAGGTCATTACACTGAATGAGTCCGGTGCTGCTGGCACTGATTCTAACATTAGAGGTCTAACTGCCTCTGAAACGGACAGAGACACTAAAAGCTAATTGTGCTGGAGTCAGTAGTGAGGGGATAAAAGCATGTCTGGCCTCTCAGCTTTTGATGATGTGCTGATGGTTGATTGATCTTTGTTGTCGACTTCCTTTCAGGGCTGTGTGCCATCGTAGCATGCTCCTGGTTTGCTCACAATGTGATCCGGGCCTTCTATAATCCCTACACTCCTGTCAACACCAAGTAAGTAACCTGAAAGCACCTTGTCCTCACTTGACCACCATATTTGTATGTGTTTTATGTAAGATTCATATCATGAACTGCTATCCCAGGTTTGAGTTTGGTGCTGCCATCTTCATCGCGTGGGGTGGCTCCCTTCTTGACGTCCTGGGCGGGGCCATGATGGCCGCTTCCTGTCCACGAAAGAAGCATGTCTCCAAATACCCATCTATGCCCAGTTCCCGCTCCGGCCCACCCAGCAGCACTAAGGAATACGTCTGAGCGCGCCCCTTGCAGTCTGGGAGTCCAACAGAAGCTGCTGAAGAAGTTGTTTCAGCACCAGTAAAGAGTGAAACTGAAGGTGTACGGACAGTTATGACTCATAGACAGGAGAACTACTGAAATGGGACTTTTCTTTACTTTTTTTCCAGGCAGGCCTTCGAAAACCCTCTGATTATCATGCAGCACTGTCAGTTATTTCATGAATGATGTCTCTCACCCCGTCCAAACATTCCACAATTGTTTACAATTGGTCTTCACAAATACATTATAATTAGATTGCCTGACTTAATGGACAAGCCCTCAGGGTGTAACCTCTTGAATCGTAGCCTAAATGGTGGATTATGGCCAACACTTGCACCTCCATGTCAGAACCAGCATCTATTAGCGTTTGCCTTGTAATTGAATGCAATCAATTCCAGTTTGGTGTCCAGGCTTCGGCTCAGGGGCTCACAGCAGAAACACAGGGTGACAATACTGTGTTTTATATCAACTGTTGGTGGGTCTAAAATAGACATTACAATGAGCAGGGTGTGACTTCACACACAGGGCATACTGTGTAGGGTGACCGTGGGCCACAGGCCTTTTACTACAACACTCACCACAGGCCCTGCAGCTCTTCATACCGGTCTGTTACAAACCCTGCTCATATAAGAAATATTTTATAATGTAGTCACTGTGTCATTATCACTCTAATAGCTTATATATCAGCCACTATGAGATAGTTTTGAACTGCCTCTATTTATTGTGTCAAATGCAGGATGAAGCTTTTGCTCCATTGTAGATTTACATAATTGGTAGTTCACTGTGGCCCGATTCTAGCTTTCAGAGATTATAATGTCATATTTTTATTACAATGTTTTATGCTCTGAACAGTATCTGCTGTTTTTTTTAAATGTCATAGTTGTATGTTGTGTACATGTGGCACATCTAGCTGATGATGGTGTACTGAAAATGACTGGAAGAGACTTTTTAACATGTCCAACAGTACTTAATAATAAAGAAACATTGTTAAACATTGTGTGGTGGTCATAGTAGCTGATTACAGTTGTTTTCTTTTGTGAGAAACAAAGTTACCAGTTTTGATAGTAGGTGACACGAAACTGTCGAAACATTGTCAGTTAAGACAGCAAAAGAACCTTACTTTCATAAAATAAAAATAGAAAATACTGACTAATAATATACTAATAATACTAATCAAAATAAATTCCCCTTCCACTCAGAAACATTTTTTGCTTATTGTTACTTCACTTGGTTGTTTGAGCTCACAGATTGATGTATTCACAGACTTTGGTTTTCACATTCATCTGCTTAAAGGGGAAAGTTTCACTCTTAGTTTAAGATGTGTATGTTCTGATTTGATCACATTACAGCTATTTCGGAAGCCAATAACGTTACTGAGTACAGAAGTTGGATGTTGAAACTTGAAACCACCAGTGCACACACTGAGCATGGACATGTCCATGTCTAGCTGTTAAACATTTGAAATGGAATGGATTCTCATAAATTATGGATTTTTCAATTCAGGAGAAGCAATCAATGTCATTTTAGGATTTTTTTTACAAGGTAATTATGCTTGTGGAAAAAATGCATCAGGCACAAGTTATTATTCCAAGCAAAGTAATTTTTAATATCTCAAAACATGTATGGAGGGATACATCTGATGAATCCAGACAATATGACCAGGGGCGCATTAACATCACTGGAGGCCCCTGGGCTACAGGACTTTATGAGCCCCCCATCCCTAAGTGGTTGACACACTATACTTTGCCTATAAAAACTCAATAGAAGGTCATCTTTGGCTCTGTGCCATTTATTTGTACCATTGTATGTACCATTAACGATGTGCATTTCACTTTTGCAAATGAGCCAACATATACTTATTTACTCACATATGTAGACTAATCAGTTGTGATATTATGAGTCATCTGCACATTGATCTCATCAAGGTAAGGCTATAGTCTTACTTAGATGTAGAGCCTGTAGTAAGGCTATAGCCATAATAATTAGATGTAGGGGCTGTAGTAAGGCTATAGCCTTATGTAGATGTAGACTAATTGTGTTTTTATTTTTTTTGCAATCAACTTTTTTATTTATTTAAATACAGTTTGCAACATTACAATAACTACGACCAAGTTAATAATAGTATTCAACATTAATATCACTGGTGCGGTGGAAGCCACCTCATAACACTGATTTTCTTTGCTGCAGTCATGCCAGCCAACCAGATTTTACGTTCTATCTCAGTGATCTTGAGCCTGGAGTCATCATTTAGGAGAAGAAGTGCAGGTTCCAGTTGGAGCTTCATCCCTACCAGATCGGACACCCTATCCACACCTTTTACCCAAAATCTTTGTACATCTGGACACTCCCATAAGACATGCATCAATGCGCCCATAATGCCTTGGCTACAGAATGTACAGTAGAGATTGGGCACTAAACCCAACAGATGTCTTTTACGTGGTGTTAAATAAGTCCTGTGGCAGATTTTGTAATGGATTAACTGGTGATTTGGGTTTTTAGAAGACCCAAATACATTTTTCCACACCACTTCCCAATCAATGGTCTCTGTTCCTAGAGGTATATCTGCCTCCCATGATCTATAAATGGGTAATTCTGTAGAGGTGTATGAAATGAGATTGCTATAAATGAAGGAGTTGTTGTGATTTTATGAGTCATCCACACATTGATATCATCAAGGTAAGGCCTTACTTAGATGTAGACTAAGTTGTTGTGATTTTATGAGTCATCCACACATTGATATTATCAAGGTAAGACTATAGCCTTACTACAGCCACTACATCTACATAAAGCTATAGCGGTACTTTGATGAGATCAATGTGTGGATGACTCATAAAATCACAACTGATGAGTCTAAATCAAAGTAAGATGTAGGGGCTGTATGACTTAACCTCACCTATGCCACAGATAAACCTTTTATAGGGTTCTTTGCTTCTTTTTTCTTTTCTTTTCTACTTTATTTTCTGATATATACCTTTAGATTTTATAGTTCTGGAGTCGAACATTTTGTAACTCTGCATATGTGCAAGGAATGAGTCACCAAAACAGATGTTTTTCTTCCACTGGGATCAGGATTGAGAATACTTTAAGCAAATACTCATTTGAAGTCTATGTGTGTGTAAAAATGCTCTACTACACTGCATTCAATACGATAGAAAAGAGGACTAGTGAAAAAACAATTATCACTGAAAGTTATGTGAATGCATCTGATGCTGTTTTTTATCACCTCATCCCTGGATTCGCCCTTTTAGAGCACATTTAGCAGAGAAAACATGTCAATGGTATATTAAAATACCACACTATACAAAATATTTCACAAAGATTCATCCTTTATTTCCCGAGATGCATTAAGAAAAGTCGACCATTTCCATGCAAACGGCCACCACAATCCAAACAACAATCTTTGAGTCAGAGAATGAGCTGTGAAACGCAGTGCTTTGATGACACAGAAAAAAAAGTGAAGTAGTAACAATTTCACAGCCAACAAAGTAACATGACATCAGCATGAGCCTTTGTAAGCAAAAATATGTCATTAGGTGCATCTTTTAAAAAAACCCAGATGACCCAAAGCACGTCAGTGTAGGATTGTCTCAGCAGTGAGAGCTAATTATAAGCTGTCATTTGCTTCCCATGATCCCATACTGTAATTATAAAGGTGCAGGCTGACATTATCTTTAAATAGTCCACCTCAACCTCAAACACGCCATTACATCATCTAGCTGTAGTTAAGCAAGCACTTTGTACTGCTACACAACTACATATTCATACAAAATAGGTGTTGTTCATCATGATAAGCCAATCAGAATTACTTTGAATGATTTCAATCTGATGTAGCGTTAAATATCATTTGGCAATTTATTTAAAACATTTAGAGCTGTACATATTCTTCTTTTTAATCACAGTTGTCTGGCCAATTCGGGAAACCCTGCCTTTAAAAAACAAACAAACCCTCCATAAGTCAGTTGTTTATGATATTTTCCTGCTGAGTCTGCAACTCAAGCTAACAATGAGCTCGAGAGAAGTGTTGACTCCGCAAGATCTAAAGAGCAAAACGGTGGCGTGGTTTACTACATAGCCCTTAATAACGGGATACCAGTTACGTGTTTTGATGCTTTAACAGACTTCATGCATAGAATTCTGCAACATGTCACTGCACATAACAGGCATTCCCACAAAGTGCACCATTTGGAAACATAATACATCTCAGTTATAGATGACTAAAGCAATATCCATTCGAAAACAAGTAAAAAACATGTAGAAGCCATATCAACACAACAGAGTGTTTCTTCTCGTTTTTTTTAAACAATAAATAATTAGCAGTAGTTTTTTTCCCCCCCTGTATATAGCGAGCTTTCATCCACTGGATAATAGTACATCACTTGCATCAGTGTGAGAGTAGAGAGTGATAGTCATTGCACAACCTAAGCGTAACATTTCACCTGTGTGGTACACATTTACAGGCTTGTGTTCCCTCACACGACCAACCCACAGACAATCAGTAACCCATACCAGAAACCAGGCTGGTGAGAGGCTGCTTCTCATCTAACCATTTGCTTAGTGCAACTTTAGAAATGTAGCCCTTGTTAAGAAGCTCTGAAAAAATATAGACACTTCCTTCAAATCTTTCTCAAGTCCTGACAGTCTAGTACCTACCGAGGTATAGAGTAGAGGGCAATGCAATACAATTCATTCACAGTCTGACCAAAGGTTAAGTTAAATAAAGACTATTTACAAAGAGGGCCTAGGCTTCAGCTGGCGCTAAATAAGCCATTTTTGTGCCTTGTTGAGCCATCAGAAGCTTCGTTAGGACACTTGACAGGATCAAGGCCAAGAGCACTGATGAGGAGTTTTGGCATCCCGGGGGGATTTTTTCTTTTTGGCACTTCTCGGTGAAGTTTAGGAGATGGGTGACAGGGATACAGGACACTGCCCGTTGTTGTTCATGATGTCATCCAAGTCCTCATCGCCCAGGTCCACTGAGGAGGAAAAGTCAGAGTCAAGAATGTGCGACTCTAGGTGAACTAACACCAGATACTAGAAGGCTGAATCTGTTCTGTCAATTTAGAGAGATGCCTTGGAATAGTTCTCTTAAAGCACTAGATCCACATTTGAGAAATACACATATATGCTTCCTTGTAGGGAGCTCAATATCTATCCATTATATATGAAGCTGCTGCCAGCAGTAGGTTAGCTTAGCTTGGCATTAGGATTGAAAACTAGGGCAGCGGCTATGAGTGTAAAACATAAAAAATGTGGTTTTACAGGGCAACCTGGAGGTCACTGCAGTGCACCCAACCTAGAAATACTATAAATTCCGCTAAATATAAAACATCTTCATTTGTGAGGGCCAGCGGCTTCCCTTCCAGCTACATACATACGGGTGACAAATGTAAGGATCAACCTGAATAAATTAGTGGAGAAATTAGTTTTCACCAATTGAACACCTATGGATGATTTTGGACCAATATGATAGACAGCGCTCTCCATCACCATCATCAAAACACTAAATGAGGGAATATCTTTTAGGAAGAATTGTGTTCATCCCTCGGAGAGAGTTCACAGACTTACAGAATTAATGCAAAGGCACATTGAAGCTGTTCTGGAGGCACATGGTGGCGCAACACCTTACTAAGACACTTGATGATGGTTTTTCCTTTAATTTTTCACCCGTCTATATTTTGTGTACAAAATGACATGAGAGTGGTACCAATCTTCTCAACTAACTCTGGGAAAGAACATGCATTTACAAAATTGTCAAACTATTGCTTTAAATATTTCAATCACAATCCCTGCGTCAGAGGCTGCAGTATTTGCAGATTTAGTTACATGATAATCTAATTGAGCTCAGTCCTGCTGACATTCAGGACTGCAACTATCAGCTATACTTTAAACAATCTGTGAAATATTCATCAAATATTCTTCAAACAATTCCAATCAAACTTTGCCCTCTTGCTCTAAGTAAATACAAGCCATGTAGGTAGATATAAATAGTCATTATAATTAAATAATAGAAGTAGTAATACTGTTCTCCACATGAGAAGATAATGAGATACTCTAATAAGATATGGGTTTTTGTGGTTTTGTTCTAATCAGTAGGTTTTCTAGTGTAGCATAATGCATTGTGATGAACTTCTCAAACTTGTGACTCCTTTCTAATTTTCTCAAAAGGGGCAGAGATAAAAATTCCCCATTCTTTACAAAACTCTGTTAGAGGTCCTATGCTGGTCCTCAGGCCCCAAACTGGGAGCCACTTGTTGTTAAAGACATAAATATCAATCTATTATCACATATAACATCACACTAATTTCTATCAGAAATGTCAGAATGACATATAATTTTAAATATTGATACAGTTAATTTACATATGGTAGGAGAGCAGTCCATATTGCCTAAACCTATAAAAAACAAACTTGTCTTATCTTGGAGAAATACAAGAAGGGATTCACTCGTCTCGAGATTACTCAAAACATTGTGTGTCTGATTTTAAATTTTTTTTGAAGAAGGATCTCCTGAAAAGACACTTCAGGTAGAGTTAAACAATTTGGTATGGTGCTGATTGTTATAGTGCTGGGCTACTTCTTTCTTTCTTTCTTTCTTTCTTATACTGTCCGTGTCAGTCTCATGTTGTCATTGTATACTTATGTAATAGACATATTCATTTCAGCTCAGGACTATGAAGGTGCTTGTATGACTGCTATTTACATTACATAAATGTATTGTCACTATATTTGTATAGAATAGTGTTAAGCAGCAGTCAAACTAACAGCTTGCTTTGAAAGGTACCCTCACTCACCTTTCTTGGACCGACCAATTTGACCCAGCTTTGGTGCTCTCTGCCCGAGTCTCTGAGGGTTGGGCCCACCGCCGTGGCCGTTGACCTGGGGGTGTCCCGGGTTGTACTGTCCAGCCGGGCCGGGCTGCCGGGGTGGCCCGCTGGGTGGGATGAGCTCGGGGATACCTGAAGCTCCGTACATCTCGAGAAGGCGTCTTCTCCTGATTGGCCACTAGATGTCCTCACTGCCCAAGCGTTGTGTCGTGTCGGAAAGCCTCTCACTTCCGTAATGGCATTCAACAATGAATGTATGGACAGCCGGCGACAAAATGTTGGAAATAAGATCGAGAAAGTCCTCGTAACCTGTGAATGAAAGTAAACACGTTTGTCATAAATAGCTGTTGTGCGTCAGAGAGCGGCCGGCTTTTGGCAAGTGCGCACACACACTTCTCCGCTGTTTATACTGGAATAACCGATGTACTCCTCTGTGTTTCCACTGGATTTCAACTAACAGGTGTAGCAAATGCTTTCCTGGCCATTACAATGGCTGAATAGTACAATAACCTGTCTCCTGTTAGATCCGCTCACTATAATAAACTGCTTTTCCGTCCGACCCTGAAACCAACACCAACAATAACAGATCGCTTTCTCTACAATCCTTTCAATATACCAGTAAACATGATCAATATTACCTCACTTCTTCTCAACCGAGGCCGCAGTAAAGAGCTGAATCCGGTAAAAGCGGCTTCTGAGAATCGTGTTGTTGTTTATCAGAGCTCTCTCGCTCTCTCTCTCTCTCCCTCTCTCTCTCCCCCTCTCTCTGTCTCTCAGCACAACAGCGAGGAAGCGTCGATTTAAAGGGGCCTCTCGTTGTTTTCTTGGCCTTGGGGATTTCCTCGTATTTTGTCTTGACTCATATCGGCATGCGGACGTCACCGTGCGGTTGATATAAGCGACTATGCTGACACTTTGGATTATACAGCGGAGGTGTGCCAAAGTTTCGTGAGCTCAGCGCGTAATTACGCACCTTCAATAATGAGAGAGTGACTCGGGCGCCAGCCAATGGTAGATACCGTTTAGTAATCCCCTTCCCACCCCTCACCACAACCCATACATAACACATGTAATGCTTCATGTCACAGACAGTAGTTCAAGTCTCCTCAGTGAACAGAAGCCCTGGAGTCATAAAGACAAAGACACGATACATAGAAATCAGGAAACTTCATGAAAGTTCATGACCACTAATTCTTTAACTGACTGAAATAGTGCCATTGTTGTGTTCAAGTGTTTCCCCTTTAAATTCAGAATAAGAATCAGTTTTATTGTCACTCACATAAGAGGAAATTGTACTTCCCCCGTACTTACAGTAATGTGAACTAAACCTTACTCTGGCCCCAACCACTTATTTCTTTAACATTTAGCCTGCTTATGTAGACTCTGACACAAAGGGGATACCGAGAAAAATATTTTAGGGGAAACCTGACTAAACATCAGTTCCTTCTTAAGAGTACTGCTGTCATATAGATTCATGAGGTTTTGTCGAGAGCTTTACCTCTAATTAAGATGCAAGTAGTCCATTTTATCAGCTTTATGTGTCAACTTTGGACAAGAAGATCAGACCTGGTCATACATAAAAGTCATACAAACTCATGTTGTGCAAACCTTTTTCAAACCACACAAAGCTTTACTTAAAATGTGAGGGAAGGGAAATATGGGTCAAACAATATAACGAAAATGAAAGTAAAATGATCATAGGAATAAATAAGATTTAAAAATGAAATTTCCAATAAAATACTCTTAAGAAATGGTTAGCAGTGCAAATGTCAGTCATTTTTCAAAGCAAAAATGCCAAATATTTGTTGGGTTCAGCTTTTCAAATGTGAGGATTTGACACTTTTCCCTATATATAATAATATAATATAATATCTTGGGTCAAAACTAGACATTTGAAAATGTCTTCTTGAGCTCTACAAAATTATAATGGGTCTTTTGTCACTATTTTCATGACATTTCAAACAAACACTATAATCATTAGTTGCTGACCTATATTGTGACAGCTCCTTAACTTTGCTGTACTTTTTACTGCTGAGTTCTCTAACTACAGAGGAAGGTTTCCGAGAGCACATTGATTAGAAGAATATACAGTAGATGCTGCGGGGTTGAGGGTGCATAAACATATGTTCGCAAGTGAGAAATCCATGGAAATGGATAAAGTAATGGACAATTAATAGCTGAAGCACTATTCTGCTTCTGCCACTCTGAGTGTTTATAGTATGAACCCAGACTTGATGAAATGAAACCAAGACATGAACAAGGAGGTTAACTCCGAACATCTACAATTCCAGCACTATCTCCATCTTCATCACATTTTGCAGATGAATCCATCCACAGTTGAGAGATTATCACCCCTCCAAAAAAACCTTCCCACTGTAGACTTGCCAAGACTGGTCTGTCAACAGATCAAACACAGCAGACCCACGTGGATGTGGACTTTCTGGGCTGGTATATAATTTCCAATTCTTGATGCCAGATTGTCACAAACAGAGAAGACACTAACTGCTGCGATCATGTCCAGACTCATATGTGTGGCTCTGCTGTTGGTAGTTCTGATGAACAACTTCTACGACAACGCAGGTAAATACAAAGAAAATTTATAATTTAATGAACATTTACTAACCAGCTGTGCTTGTACAAAATTCACTATAATGCACCATTCTGTCAATAGGTTAATATGTATTTAACAATGAATGTTAGGAGGAGTGGATGAGTAACATATTATTGTTCCACACAAATGATTTCTTGCTATTTGTCTTTTTCCACTGTTTACAGTTCAGTCTGCTAGTTTACATGTGACCAAAGTTCATCTCCGCGCCTGCAGGTGCAGAGGTGAGTATTCACTGTTCTTTAACGCTTTTTTGTTAAAAATTTGCAACAATAAAAATCAGCTTAAACCGGCTCCTGTTGGTCATCAAAAATGATTGAAATCAATCAATCAATTATTAGGATATCTGTGTGCAGCTTGGTGTAAGTAACTTAAAATCAACTAACTAGACTTTTCCTGCCATTGTAAATAGTACTACTAAACAGGTATTAAGAACCGTTATGATCACAATGTCTGTGAGGTGAATTTTATTGACCACCTGTGTTCTCCTTTCAGCACTTCCCAATGGAAGACTTAAGTGTCGCTATCCACTCTCTCCTAAAACCCGCGCAGAGGAAATGGAACTGACCAAATGCCTCTGCAGCAGGGAAAACCAAAGCAGTGAGTGAACAGAAATTGTGTGTGGGTGTCAGATGCAGAGATGATCTCTTTCCCTCTGTTGTTATTCAGTTGAGGAGTCTAATGTGTTGCTTTTGCTTCTTTTTGTATGTTTCCAGGGTTTCCAGAGTTTCAGGGAGTCTGCGGGTTATGGCATGGTGGTCCACTCACCCTGCTATGAATTAGTGGAATTGTGCAGAGAGACGTGGAGTGAAGGACCTTCTACATATCACACTGTAAAATGAGATCCAATCACCTGATAATATCACATGATGTTAAACATCCCATTATATTCTGGTATGTCAGGTCACATGACAAAAAGCACAAATATTGATTGCATTACTTGGATATTGACTTAACATCAGGCTGTGTAACTAATTCCTGTATTATTGTTGCATATTGTAAATAAAGACATATTTTCAATCATATTACAGTTTTGTTTCTGTGATTGTGTAAGTTTTGATTGGTCAGCGGAGCTCCATTCAGGCAATCACAATACTACCATCAAGCCTGAAGGAACAGTGTGAAATTTTGGAAAGTATGTGTATTTGCTTCTCTGCCAGGAGTTAGATGAGAAGATTTGTATCACTCTACTGTCTAATATCGATCCTCTTAGCAAGCTATTCCTTCAAAGGTGGCTGTAAAATCCATATACTGTGAAAACCTTTATGAAATATTAATCACAGTTGAAGGTTTTTGTCTTTTGTCATACCTAAAAAACACAATAAAGATATGGTCAGTTCATTTTAAACTTTTTATTAAATCTTAAATCGAGACATAAACAGCTAAATATGGCACATCCCTTCAATTCAGTTTCCTTCATTTTCTAATGAATGTGCCGTTATCAGTTGTTTATCATTTTTAAATGAATGTGAGTTTAGACTTACCGTTAGTGTCACCTCTGTTTATCTTCTATGTGATCTTCTGTGTCAGCCACAGCCCTTATTCAAGACCAGACTGGTTTTGCTCAAGGAGGGTAGGATTCACGTTATTGTGTCCTTTCTCATCTCTGTTATAATCACTTATACTAGTTATCTCTGAATGATCTCTGAAATTGTTCATGTGGTTCAGTCTCAAATAATAATGAAATTCCAAATTTCTAGTCCCACTACTATATTCCATATACATCAGGGATTCTTTTTACTAGATACTTACCCTCAATGTTTTGATAAAAGTTTCTTATAAGTGAGCTGTGACATTTTATCATTTTTCATTTCTTTTATACTCAACTGTTAAAGATCAGTATCTGCTGGTGTAACTCTCAAGCCAAAACATCTTCTTTTCCATGGTGGCACAACTGATGGTTACTGATAGAAGTGGAAATGACTAACCCACTGTTTAGGAAAAACTTTGACTACAATTCTTGATGACATCTTTTAAAACATCAACTGGTCTCCCAGTGAGTACTCCAAATACAGTCTCAAAATGCTTCAAGTCAGCAGAGTAAACTCTCGTGGGATCAGGGTGCCTTATTTACCCGTCTTACTTGACAGTTTCATATTTACACCAAAACACTGCAGTCAAGCACAGAGCACACAGAAATGTGACATACAAAGTAGGAAGATATAAAGAGAGTAAAAGTCAAACGTAGTAGAACAAAAGTGTACCCGATTCATGGATTCGAAGATTTTTAACACTTTTTAACACAGGTAAGTCATCTGCTCTTTAACAAACAAGGTTATATTTTCAGCTGGACTTCACTCTAGAAACAACGTAAATCATTTGTTAAAGCAAAGCAAGCCAGCTCAGCCATGCGTGTAAAAAAAAAAGGGAAGTTTGAGGGGAATGTACAACATTTTGATGGTGGTTTCCGGTGGATGTTGAGTTAAGTTTATGTCAGGATTACAGGTTTTTGTAACAGGTAATCATCACCTCACTCATAGATTCCTCTTGATGCAAATTTGTACTTTAGATGGCAATGTTACCCCTTTAAAAACAGGCTTATGTAATAATAATTTGTGTTGCCAAATAGGTTGTGGTTCACTGTATTACATTCACGGTTTGTGTTTTGCGTGACATGTGCAGTCAGGTTTACGCTACTAAAACTGGTTATGGTACGATGCAGTTTGATTAAATATTTACAGTGGATGTGCCCTGTCCTGTTGTCAAGTCATCTTAAATTACATCTTCAATATTAAACCAATACCACAATCTTTATATAACCTTAAGCAATTGCTTTGAATTGCCTAACCATATAAACAATAATATAGTTGCTGGGGAAAAACAAATTAAATACATTGAAAGTAAAAGCTTTGCAATTTTGTGACAAAACAAAACATAGCCACCATTATGTTTTTAACTGATGCACAGCAGTTGTACAAGACAGGGTTGCGAAAAAGACACCTAGCGACCCTTCATCCTTTAAAGCTGCAGTAACTCTTTATTCATTTTTTGGATGTGTTTGTTTTGTTTCATTTTTTTGTGTCCTTTGGGGGAAACATTAGAATTCTTTTTGTTAAAACCTGATCATTAACTTCAATTTTCAATATTCAGCAATAGAGTTTTTAGCTTACTAACTGTGACTGACCACTCTCACGTTAAATGTCATTTGATCCCTTTGTTTATACCAACATAGTTCTTAGACCAGCTTTAACTTTCCACAAATGAAAGAAGGCTTTCTGGAGTATTTTATCCCAAATATAATTCATAATGGTAAGTAAGCAGACAGGTGAACAATCGTATCAAGGCTCATTTGAAGAGTAGTTGAAATATTAGTTAAACTTTGACAAGTTTGGTCAACCGATCCTTTCAATTTACAAGATCTGAACTCATAATAATAACTTGTGAAATGTCTTTGAATGTAATACATAGGCATTTGAATTGATCTGATTTAAAACTGATAAATGTATCTAATTGCACCAAGTTAAACTATGAAAGATGAGTTAATTAAATGAGACTGATAATGAGATCTTACTGTGTATATACCATATGTATATATACAGAGTGAAAAAAGAAAAATATTTTCCATATGATCAACATCATAGCAATGAATGTTCTTGGAGTTATAGTATGACTGTGACCTATATCCTCTAATGGTAACAGTCGCCTTCTATGTGTCCCCACCTCTTTTTTTATCAGTTGTGGCACGTCAGGCATGTCCCGACAGGTGGTTCAGGTCCAGCCACGAAGCACCCATCAGGATGCAGGGCAGTGGAGCACTGGCCTGTGCGAATGCTATAAAGACATGGGAGACTGTAAGTGTCCAATTATGAACCATTCAGTGTGGATTTAAAGTGTATTTGACCAGTTGTGCTCAGTGCCAGATAAAAGTGCATTTCCTGAAATGTTGGACTGTTGTGAAACACAAACAGAATAAACAAAAACTGTCTACTGTCATGTTTTTGTGTACTGTGACTTGACCCAGTTTTGTGTGTGCAGGCTGCTTTGCCCTGTGCTGCCTCCCAGTGTTTACCTGTAAGGTGACCAGTGCAGTGGGGGCATGTCCCTGCTTGCCTCTGCTGGACTGTATCGGCTGTGTACCTCCGGCTTCTTTGGCCATGAGGGCTTCTGTCAGAGAACGATATGGCATAAAGGTAACACAGCAAAAAACAACCAAACTGAAATATATCATTAGTTGCTTCATTTACTCCTCAATTGCCTGTTACAGTTCATCTTTAATTTGAAACTATTTTTTGAGTAGAGTAGTTCTAATAGTAATAATAATAATTCTAAACTGTGCTAAGTGGGAAAGATATGGATGATAAATTAAAGGAAAAACTGATATGTTCCTTCACTATGATAAACATGGCCTTTGTAGTTCAACATGAGTTCAACATGGTTTCATAAATCCTCACTTGTGCAGCAGAGGTGTACTCATCCACTAAAAAATAGTCTCCAACAAATGCACTAATTACTCACATTTGCTAAAAACTGCACTGCCCAGCTGTTTTAGGGAATTGTTATTAAAAACTAAAACTATATATTTGTGACCCATTTTTAAAGGTTAATATCTTCAGTAGGAACAAATGGGCTTGAGGCTGAACGCTATAATTTAGGAGACAGACTAATTAGTTGTTGGTTTTGATCTTGTAATGAGATTTGTTGACAATAATGCCGGCCTTATCCTTTCATATACAACATTTAATGGACTCACAGCACTTTGCCTAAACTGAGAGAACAATAGAGTCATGTGCTTTCGATATAATGGAAAAAATTAACTTAATTTGTCTTCCATTGACTTCCATGTTTTTTTCATTACTTTAATCCCGTGGGAAACATTAGTGATGTCAAGCACTGATACCACGGCTGTGCTCGAACAATTCACTGATAACATTTCATCAAGTTGCGCGACAGCTTCAACCGCTTAACGTTTGACAGCTAACTTTGACAGCTTTACTCATGCGGCCTTATCAGATGTTTTCCTCGTTTGCGTGGGAAGATGAGGGGTTAAATTTCTCTCTTACACGTAGTGATTGAATTCTTTCAGTCAAGTGGAGTGGCCCCTGTTGTTTGTGATGTCGTTATAAATGCGGGCATGAACAATGCAGCTGATTGCTTTCATTCGTATCACATTGTGCCCCCAGTTCAATTACACAGAGCTGCTGGAGCTTTGAATAATTATGATTACTGCTGAGGGGATGGAGACAGTTCAGTGATGAAACACAACAACAGCACACATGGGAAATAGTGGCAACAATAACTAGGTGTAGCCTACACTTTGTTTAGTAGGTGTATTACTTTATTATGTAACGCAAACAATGGCTAAGTCTATATAGTGACATCAGGAAAACTTTATGCTGATGATGCAGGATGAATTTATTAAATTAATTAAATAAATCTGCACTGGAGTTATAAATAACTTAACAAATAAACAACATTGTGTTAGTTAGTTTAAGATACAGCAAGCTACTCAGGCTGCCTACCCACTTCTTCAGCCGTGTGCTTTTTTACCAACATTGAGCACTCATACACCTGCCTGCATAATCCTGATAGACATCGGGTCTCCATCACTGATCCATACCTATTACGAAACAGCTGTTCCACAAGCAAACAGCAAATTCCTGGACCGATGCTGTGAGTTTGATTTTGGATAAGACATTGCTGTTTCTGGGACAGTGAAGAGAAGGAGAGATAAGGTTTGGTATAGTGGGAGTGGTTGGAGGCCAGGCAGGCATGAGCTGGAGAGCTGCCATCCTAGAAGGAGGTGGTTGGTTTTGGCTTATTTCTGGGGGCGGAGTGGGCAGAGGATCGTTGTCAATACTGCAGAGCAAGAGCTCGGAAGGTGCCAGAAGTGATTATGAAAGCAAGTCTCAGCATGTAGGTTGTTTGTAAAGCAAGAGAACGGCTCTCTCACGGCGGGAAGACGACTTTGCTCTAACAGAACGTATCATGAGATTAGAACTGTAGATTACACCAGCGTCATTTGGATATCGACCAACATTTGTGTGTAAATGCGTTAGTTGAATTACGTACATACCACCACATTGTCTTGTCTTTGTTCTGATAACCTTACAGTGACTCATAATCATAATTGTCAGGATGTCTTAATGCACTAAATAAACCAACATATTATTCAAACATAACAATGCAAACTAGTAGCTGAGATGCTATATTTTCCTTTGATTATACAACTTTACATCAGAAAGTAGCATGTTGCATTCACATCCCCAGACCTGTAATGATATTTGGAGGCGGTGTGATAATTTTAGTTGTTAATGTCACCCTCCCACAGTAAATAAGGGAGGCAGAAGGAGCAGAAGAGAGATGGTGTGATACTGAGCAGATCCCAGGTCTGAGTGTGCTGCTCAACAAAGACAATCATGTACAAGTTGATATTAATGTGTGTATTTATAATGAATATCGTGTTGGTAAGAAGAAGACACAAATGCATAATGGTCAAGGTAAAATTGAAGTTTTTCTTTTGAGATGTTATATGTTTTGACTTGACAGTGATGAAGCCAACATTACTGCAACAGTAAAAGCTGATTGGGCTCGAAGTTACCATGCTGACTCAGTATCATGAAGGAGTGATCACATGCACGGGCTGCACGTGGTACAACACGGACCTGCCTTCCTACTGTGTTTATCAGACTTTATTGATTTTCCAAATCTCACCCACGAGCATTTCCATCTTGTCATTACTGACGAGGCCTTTAATCCTGGTTATTGCTGCTAAGAGCAAAGACTTCAAGCAGCCTTTAACTACCATGTATTACTGTTACTTTTTTATTAGTATTAGTGTATTTACTCAATTTGGTCATCTGTGACACTTGCTTGTTTGTCTTACATTTGTCAACAAGAAAACTATAGATTTTACCACCAGACTAGAGTCTAATTTACTATAAGTAAGACTGTTAGTTGCAAAACACACTGAAAACCACAGGTAAACAAAGTGCTGAACTGCTACATTATATATCACCAAAATGTTTTCATTTGCACCTAACTGTAAATGTTCACCTTTTGTTCGCACCTCCCACCTGTGTTCATGCCTCTCTGTGTCTTACAGGGGAGTGTGTGGAGCGATTGCCTGTACGGATGCTGCTGCTATCCTCTATCTTGGCTTCAGATCTCCAGAGAGTTGAAGAGAAGAGCAGCATCCCACGCCTCCTCCTCCTCCTCCTCCTCAGCCAGATACACTGCCCTGACCTCCCTGCAGGGGGCGCACTTGGTCTAGACACATCCAACATTTTCTTTCCTCTGGCCTCTGCTGCCGCCTGTCCCTGCAGGGTACAGGAGTTGATTTAATCACACTTCCTCCGGTCTGCAGCCACTCCTTTTTACCTCAGAGATTTCAGCGGGGACACAATGTGTCCCACAGAAAGAAAAGTTAAGTCTGCACTAAAGTGACTCATGTGTTGGAGCAGAGGGAATTTGGCATGCAATTTTGAGTTACTGCGTATTTCTTTTGGGAGGATGGATGATAAAAAGTACCACAGATGATGCCTTTAGTAAGCCTATACAGTACATGTCTATGTTAAGTAAGCAATAACATAGACATAAAATACAAAGACAATAAAACCTGCATTTCAAATTGTAAGTTTGACTTTGAAAGAGAACTTCCACTTTCTCAAATTGACAGTGTAAACCTTTCCTGAAACCATGGAAACTAAATGTCACATTCATCCCAAAGTCTGAGTTAGTTTCACTTTCTTGTTTTGTGAGAACAAATCAATTAATGTTGACAAAAATGTGTCAATACCAAACGCTGCTACTGCTTAAGTAAAAAACATTTGATGACATATATTGCTGAAGTTGTTGTTATCGAAGAAAAATGAATACTATTTCAAAAACTCACATGCAGTTGTAATTAAGCTGAAATTATACATTTGGTCCACAGGAGGTTTTATTCACATTCTTCAAAGACCTAATTGTGTAACTGAACTGCTGATACTGCATTATGTAAATGCATAAAAAGTTATCTCCTTTTTTCACTTCAAGTCATTTGTGACTTTGCATTTATTTTATTATGAGCACATTGTCATGGCAGAGAGAGAAGGAATTATAATGAACTGAAGCAACACATACACTCACAGTCACATTCAGTGGCCAAATCAGAGGTTGCTTTATTAATCTCATAGCTATAGCTTAGTAACTGATTTTACTTTAGTTTTATAAGGAAATAATAAACCACAAGCCATTTTGGCTGATTTCATGTCCACAGCCTGCTAGCAGCTCTGTGACTCTGTATAACTGTTAACTGTTGTTTTGAAGGTATCATGTTAACCTTCATAGTTCCATGTTAACATTAATATTTGCTAATTTACCGATTTATTAAGCAATTTTTTGGGCATCATGAATTTCTGTACCAAAGTTTTTGGTAATTCACCCAATACTGTAGTAGTTTAGACATAAAACCAAAAAGGCCAAGCTCATGGTGGTGCTAGAGGAATAGTCAGGAGATCACAAAAATCATCCTGTTGGGACCAAAAATGTTTATAAAAAACATGAGGCAGTCTTTCTAATAGATTGAGATTTCTGTCTGGACCAACCAAATAACAAACTGACTATACTGACTATCTCCTCGGCTATCTTCAAGTTTGGTTTGACTTTTTGATTGGGCCCTAGTTCAGGCAGGCAGTCAGAAATCAGTTTATAATGACATGTTCCATACACACTCCATTCAGGTATGTCCACTACCTGCTTCTCTCAATAGGCAGTCTATAAGAATGTTTTCTTTTCGTTCAGTCTGCATACATCCTCAGCTTCCTCCTGTACACCATTCATTTGCAGGGACGTGCACATGATTGTAGAGGGGCAGGGGCTCAAACTCAGAAAAGGGCAGCATGTGCCCGGTTTTTCCGGTCCTTTACACAATATGGAAAGTAATGTAAAATTAAAAAGTAAAGTGCTAATAGAAAGCTAACTACTAACTAACTACTGCTGTGTGTCCTGTGTAGGTGACCTTACAGTTTGGGGTGATGCTATGTGCCACTACCTCATTGGCTCACACTTGTTGCTATCCAGTTGCATGTGGGACTTTCCATACTGTAGATGTACGTGACATTTCCTTAATTAATTGATGACTCATGTCTGGAGTTATCAGTTTTAGGACATGTGTTCAGTTTCAGCTTCTCCTTTAATCACCACACAGGAACCACAAGTCCTAAAGAGGTGCAAAGGAGATGTGTAAATTGTCTAGTTGCTGGCTGCGTTGTTTTCCTCCTTCCTGAACTAGAGGTCTTAAACTTGATGAACTTCTAGAGTCAGCGACACATAGCATCTCTCCAAACCGCACTGACCTCTGTCTGACTCTACATTTTTGATGATACAAGCAAATGTTTGTTAGTATTGTGTTGTGTGATTAAAGTTAATTAGCAAAAGAGTATAAAACCTTACACACGTCTCCTCCTCAGTTATCCATGGGGCTTCTCTCCCACTCACTAACTCACTCACTCGCCCGCTCTCTCTCTCTCTCTCTCTCTCTCTGTCTCTCTCTCTCTGTCTCTCTCTCTCTCTCTCGGCTCTGTGACCGAGCAGAGCCGCAACAGACAGAGAAGCGGCACACAACAACCCCGTATTACAAGAAAATTACAAGAAAATGGGTACGGTAGAATACCGTGGAGTTTTTGTACCGCCGTTTTTTACACCCCAAACATGAATTCATTAATGTTGTTTAAAACACACACACACACACACACACACACACATAAACACACACAGAGGGCACTTTTTAATACGAGGCAAGGCAAAAAGGGCAGGGGCTCAAGCACCCCTAGGGCCCTATGCGTGCACGTGCCTGTTCATTTGTCTCTGAATTTTGAGTGTTTCCTTTGAATATGTCATGTCCATTAAATGTTATTTGTCTGAGGCTCTTGGGGGATGGGTGGGGGGGATGGGGATCATGAGGTCAGGGACAGCCTGAGCCAAGTTTGTTCAGATTTGTTCCCAGGCATCACATGAAGAGAGCCACACCACTGAACCAAAATGCATGTTGTTACAATAAATGGTTAAAATCTTGACTGTCCTGACTGAAATGGACTCTAATAAGACACCCACCTCCAATGTTGCAGTGCTAATCTGGAAACAATGAGGAAATGTGAATTCAAGGAAATAGCTAAATCAACAGCTTCTCAGTGAACGTGACAAAAAACTTTGAAACATCCAAACAAAGGCGTAGAGCTGCATGTCACTCTGGCAGAGAACAAGAACATTGTCCTAGACGTTCTCTTTTGTTCTTATCACATACCGCTGTCTAAGAACAGACACTACAAAAATGAGGTAATGTGCGTATTGCCACGTAATGACGCCTGCAATGTCAAAAGACATGATGGTCAGATGGTTTGATGTCTGATTTTCAGAGGTGTTGACACATGTCAGACTGGACAGACCAGTTGGTAACATGCATTCTCTGCCGCCTTGTCACACTCACTGCTCTCTAGTATGTGTATAAGATGTCACGTTCACTACTCTCCACTGCATATATATACATGCGTCTTCCCATAAAACTCACCACTCATCTGCTTTTCAGCTTTGAACAAACACTACTCCCTCTCCCTTGAAGAACAATAAGGTAAGACTCATCCCTGGAATACTAAGATATTGACAGCATTTTAAATTTGCATTTTCTATTATTATCATAGGAGATAAAAAAAATACATTTTGGCTCAAATGGATGAAACACTAATTTCTATTATAAGCATGGGCTCTTAGGTGACTTTCATGTTTTAACTCAAAGTTGCCTCATACTGTACAATATCTGTATTATATCATAATAAATTCTGAAACGCTTCAAAAGTAGCTTAGCTCGAATCTACACACCGGTCCTCCTTCCACCAAGCCTTTTTTTCTTGGAGATGTGAAGTTTTTACTTAACAGAAATGTAAATTTTATGACCCAGGGCACTGTAGTAAAGTTGCCTGAACCTGCATCACTCTTAATGCTAGAACCTGAAAAAACCGAGCCCTGAATTTATAATATTACCAGGATGTGAAGTCTGGAACTGACTCATGGATGACAAATTTGGCACTGAATTTGATCTTGCATCCAACTGATAGGAGAATACACAACTTAGCAACTCATGTCCCCATGTCCTGTTATTGTCCAATTTAATGTACCAGCACTAAATCAACAACAGCTCTGACTTCATACAATAGGTGAAATTGCCCCACTTGGGTAGTGCATAGTTAAAATACAAAATATCTAAACCATTGTTCTTTAAGGTTTAGTGACAATTCATATTAAAGACAATCCAGTTGGTTTCAAGAGAGTTTCTGTGGGAGGCCCATCATCCAGTTTATTCATATACAATGAAACTATATCCTTGTTAGAATAACAAGAACATAGCATTTACTGGGACCAGGGAAGTGTTTAACCTAGTCATTCACCTGCTTACTATTTATAACAACACACAATTGTTGCATGATTTACAGTTCATCCTTAATGTCAGACTTCATTTCAGGCTGTGTCTGAAACAAGCTGTTTTAAATCCTGTCTCATTAAGGGTCCTTCTTAGTGAGTATACTCTGTTCTGATTGGCCTACACCCAGAAGGGAAACAAAGTGTACAGAGGAGACTGAAGCCCCAGTTCTTGGCTTTCAGGAAGCATTTTTTTTTTACCAACGTTCACTTCAAGTTTTTAACCATTGTCCATTTTTAACATTGACATCTGACATCACAACAGTATACAGAAAATCACATGATATGTTCCCTTCAGGAGTCCAACTCATATTGCTTGCATATATGGTTTTAAGCAGTTTTGCCTTTCCAGTTACTATATTCTATGTTATATGTTTCCTTCCGAAGGTGTTGCCATGGCTGAAAAAATGGTTGTGACCCAACCTCGGCCTTTTATCGCAACTGCTACAACCAACCAGTGGACGTCTGGCATCTGTGACTGCATGCAAGACCTGCCCCAGTGTAAATTAACTTCTTTTTGATGTTGGTTCTTAACTAGGTTACAATTTCCAGGACACGTGTTGAGACAAGCACTCACGTGTAAAGAGTTGAAACCACACTGATCATTCAGACTGATCTGGGTTCATAGGAATGCCAACAGATGGCAGATTGGAGATCGTCGGTGGGTGTAGTGAAGTATGTGGGCATTGTTATGCATTACCGTTCCTGATGCCCCCTACGATAATGCAAACTAACAGTTGACCTGTATGAGATTAACTTCGTCACTTGAAATTTCATATCCCAAAGCTGACATTCTGACCTGCTTTCTCTTTTGATTGTTGATTGTTTCAAGGCTTAAAAGTTCAAGCAGGCATATTTGGAAACAATCTCTACAATGAGCACATTCTTATGCCCTAACCCTCTTTTTTTAGGTTGCTTCGCCTTTTGGTGCCTTCCCTGCTTCACCTGTAAGACATCGCGTGAGGCTGGGGAGTGTCTATGTTTACCTCTGCTGGACGCTTTTGGAGCCATTCCACCAATGACCACAGCCCTCAGGGTGTCAGTGCGCCAGCGATATGGCATTGAGGTAAAAACAAGTTCAGTTCAGCCATTACTGAGGCTTTTTGGCATTGGACAAGATGTAAATAAGATGCACTTCACCTTTGTCAATACTGAACAGCATAATATTTTCTAGCTTGAAATTTGGTATTCCCATCATAGTCTATCTGATCTCTGATCAGTCTTAGCCTTGGTTATATTTACGTTCCTCAACAACATCCAGCAATTCATGTGGTATGGTCATTAAAGAGGATTGCAGTACACAATGTTCCTTTGTTCCAGCTCATTTGTTAACGTGGAATTTGACAATGATTAATGACTGAGGCAGAAATATCAGCAACATTATGAAACTGGTTTACCATTATTGTTTGATTCATGCATGTTTAACAATCTCACCCCCTGTCTTCACAGGGTACAATCTGTAATGACTGCGTGTACTCCTTCTTCTGCGGGCCCTGCACCTGGTGTCAAATAGCAAGAGAAATCAAAACAAGAACGAGTCCCATAACCTTCATTAACATGATTGCCTCATAAGCACAAAGGTTGAAAATCATCAATGCATCAAAATGGGAACAAATGTCACCACCACTATCACGGACTTCTTTTCCTCATCAGGATCAGGGCTTTCATGCTATTTGGAAATAAGAGAGACAGTCATTTGTACCAGTGAGGAATGTCACTGAACAGCTGATTACAGTTCAACACATGAGGGTTATAACTAATGAGGCAAGAGAGTTACAACTTATGTAACATTCATTGTTTTCATTACACATTATTTATCTGATACTTTAGTGTTACTGTTCTGTTACTTTTCCTGTTTCATACTTGCCATTTGTATTTACCTTCATGAATTCTTCTGTTTGTTTAAATGGTTAGAATGTTTCATATCCATTGTTACTCAAATTTTTCATATTTATAAGGGCAAAATAAAATTTGTATAGATCAAAGTCTGCCTTTGTAAAGTTGATCATGTGAATCTCAGTGTGCTCAACTCTATGCAAACTGCATATGCAAATCTCCTAATCCTCCCTTGATGTGCTAAATGCCACTTCTTGCTCCACTGAGATCCAACCAGTGTTCACAGAGGGGCTCACATCAACATCAGGTAAGTGGTTATCAAATTTAAATTTAAAAAAGGATTACAAAGAAACGCTAACGGTAAGCTACTAGTAAGCTACAAGGCTATGCATGCAAGGAAGCTCAATTGCTGAGACATTTACATAAAAAGCAACTTCACGTTCCAGTGAAATTCTGTTTTGATTAATAGTAAACAGCTGTCACCTTATGATAGTGTATGCAGGACGTGTGAGTTAATGGTGTGAACACTGTCATGGGGATTTAAATGAGCCATATCATGACGCAGAACAATTGAAGGAAGGAAAGCTTCTGAACCACATCTAAGTTGCGTTCAGATATTTGGGCTGGAGATCAACTTTGACAAGGTGCAACGTAGAAAGACTCCCGTGAGAAATACAAAGAAGAAAAGAAAAAGTTACGATTGTTTTTTTATTTTCATTTTCAGGCCTTCCTTATTTGTTTTCAGGCCTTCCTTATTTGAGGGTACACCATGGCAACCAATGTGTTCATCAGTAACCAGCAGCCTCAACCTCAGCCTCCGACGCTGATCGCTGTCCACTCCAACCAATGGAGCACAGGCATCTGTGACTGCTTTGATGATTTAGAAGTCTGTAAGTTTATTTCCCTGCAGTCTCATGTTTTTTTCCCCACTGAAACATTGAAACGTTGCAAAAGTGAATATTTGAGTCTTTCAATGTGAAGAATGAAAACTGCAAACTGCTTGACAAAAGGTCATTCACACTGGCTGCTTCAGCACCTTTATTCTACTTTCACATAGTAAAGAATAAACAACATGTTTGACCAAAGTCTCAACTGAGAATGTGCATATCTGAAATCTCAACTCTTTTATGAAACTACCAGGGCTATTTTGAACCTTCCTAAGATAAAGATACCCTGACTGCATTTTGACATAAAGCCTGTTATCTCCTGTTATCTGTTATCTTTTCCTCATCAGGTTGTTTTGCTTACTGCTGCTTTCCTTGCTTTGCCTGCAAAACCACCTCTGATTTTGGGGAGTGTTTCTGTCTCCCCCTGCTGGATATGTTGTGGACCAGCATGCAGTTTATGTGCGTCCCAACATGCACTCCTCCTATTGCAATGTCCATGAGGGTTGCTGTGCGTCACCGCTACGGAATTGAGGTACATCTAGACACAAGGAAGAGCCAGCAAGTTCTATTAAGTCAACAGTTTCTATAAGCAAAAGAAAGCTTATATTAATCTTTTGTGTGTATGTGTATGTGTGTGTGTGTGTGTCTCTTCAGGGTGGCATGGCAGCTGACTGCATATATGCCACTTTCTGCAATTTGTGCTCCTGGTGCCAGGTGGCTAGAGAGATCAAGAGACGCAAACCAACACACACTGTCATCAACGCCCAGCCAGCTTTCGTGGGTGCCCAGCAATATATGGTAGCCAGCCAGCCTGGGGTCATCACCTCACAGCCTATGATCTCAACTGCTCCTCAGGCTGTCCTAACTCCCATGTAACCCTCTGATAAGAAGCAGTTTACAGTGTATGAACCTCAAAAAAAGGATTCAATACGCTTTGTTGACTGTGTATGATTTGGTCTCTATCTTGGAAATCAGCCTCAGAATGATTCATATTTTGTTCTACGTTTTTTGACATGAATGTAGAAGAATTTTATCAACTTTCCTACCCTGGGAATGTCATCCTATCTCCTCCATGATTTAAGACAGCTGTCCTACTGTAACATGTTAGAATTCGGTGAAAGGTGACACAGATTGGACAAACATATATATAGCAACATCAATAAGGACGTTTTCTTTGGAAGATGTTGGTTGACTTCCATCGATAAAAGAAACAAAAAAGAACAAATTTGCTTGATATTGCTCGAAAATTTAATATGGTCACACTCTGATGAACTTAATAATTAAACATTAAATAAAACATTATATATATATTTTTAAAAGGAGACTAAAGGGAAAATGTGTAGTTTTATTTATGCCTTTACAAATAAAAGTGTGTTTCTGTCAATTATTTTACATCAAATTATGCATCCATGTCTTAATAAAAAACCTTTATGTTGTGATTAACTTCACTGGTCTTCTCTGACTGTCATAAAACTGATGCCTTTCATAGTCCTTGCTGAGTGTGTAACTGGTTCCAATAACTTCCTGCAGTTTCTATATCGTGCCTTGTAACTGATCCCAGCCAAGAAATAGTCTAGCATATAACCCCTCCGAAACCTTGCCTTTTTTACACTTGGATTATTATTCAGATTAAACAAGCAAGATATAATGTATTAATTAGTGTGTAGTGCTTGTTATGATTGGACAGAGCCAGGCTAGCTGCTTCCCCTTGTTTCCTATAACCATAGCATGCATCTTCTAAGATATTTTTGGAATAACTGTGTAGCATTGGTCACAATAAACAATACATGTTATCATAATAAAGTTATCTCAAGTAATATATTCAGTTCATCTCAATATACTAGTTGTAACTGTTGCCTCCCTGTATGAAGTTAACCTTTGATTGGAGGTTACACCACTTTTTTGAGCTTCTTGGGTACATGACAAAAGCAGTCTCCTTGTCATGCATATCCTTTATCTGAACTTATTAATGTGTCTCTCGATCCTCTTTATGATAGATTTTCTTCTCTAACAGTAGCAGACTTTCCTTCCTGCTTCAGTTTGGTGTTCTTTTTGTTTTAATTTCCGCCGGTGTCTTATAATTCATTCCCCCATTTGTATAGTTGGCCATTTGTTTCTGTCATAGATATTTAAGATAAAGACTAATAAAATCTCACTGCACAGCTTCTGCAGAGAATCATGTAAGGATATTTTGAAGAATTAATAATTTGACTGATGTAGATGTAAATTAATCCCTTGTCTCTGATTGGCTATTGCTGCTCTGAGCATGTGTGATATGATCCAGTTAGTAGATCAATTGAGCATATTGCTACATTTTACAGCAGGTAGTAGCAAGTTGCTTGAGAAATGTGTATTATTTCTTACTTTTAGCCATAAAACTCCAAAAGGTTTCCCCTTTAGAGCATTCTAAAAGGTAATACATATAGTAATATAAACTGTACTTTGATACACACAAGGCCTTATCTGCACAGTCGCAAAGTAAAACATTAGCTCATTGGACAGGTTACTATTGGCAAACTGGTTGCAAAGCAGCACACAGCAGCATATATGCTCCTAGTAAATACTTTAGTCACACGAGCCACAAGCTGACTGTTGTTCCCTGGCTCAGGTTTATATAACTCCACAGAGGCAGAGGAGAGGAGGGGAAGGCTGCGGTTCACTGATATGACTGCTCATTTTATTTTCCCTCCGCTATGTGACCTTGCTGCTTCCTCCTTCCCTCTTTCCCTGCCACTCCCGTCTCACACACTCTGACTGGGTCTCAGTTTGGATTTTTCCCCCGTTCCTCCTGAGGTTTCCTCATCAATCACAATAGCATAAACGTCAGTTTTGAATTTCTCAGACAGATTTTGAAGCATGTAAATGGGATTTGCCAGAGAGCACTCGAAAGAAATGTGGACCTGTGCAAGATATAAGAGACCTCATACTGTATCCACAATTAAATCAATTAAATTGAAATGTGTCAAGTCAGGTGATTCAGTTAAACGCTTCACTTATGAGTACGTTTTGCTGTATACTGTATATTGATTGGGTAGAAGACTTCATCAGTCAGCACTCACTTATATCCCTGTGGTAAACATATCTTTTACTAATTAAATGTGTGGACATATAGACAGTATGTTGGATAATTCATAAAAAACACACTGCTATACTTTCACAAACCACTGCTTTTAACTTTAACCTTTTGTCTTCATTACAACATCTTAGATCTTTTGTGAGTAACTTATCATCGACATCCTTGGACTTTGGCTGGAGATAAAATTGTCAGTGTGTGTATAAGTTAAACTGTGTGGAAACACAGGACCTCACTCAGGAACTGTAGCTCAAACCAAATGCCTGGACTGAGACAGAAAGGACCAGGTGAGGCATTTGATACACTTTTAACTGAATTATATTACAAAAACAATCGTTATCTAGCTTTGACTAAGCACTTTTTTACAACTAAATAAAGTTATATTTCAATACCTCAGTTTCAATGATTTTATGAAGATTAGGAAATAAATGCAGAAAAGAATGTAGAAAGTCATATTAGATAGCAATCATAGAACACATAATGAGAAAATCAGTGGGTGAGTAATGACGGGTTACATATACTTAATTACATTTACTTAAGTAACTTTTTGGATAACTTGTACCTTTAAGAGTATAATTATGAATACAATAATGCAGTATATATAACTGTAACTGTAATGGATTGCCTTTACATTCTGCAAAACATGCTCTGTGTTTGCCAGATGAATGTACAGTGAATTTGGTCAATATCACTCCTTGCAATAAAGAGTTAATGTTCAGTCACTTTTCGGCAGGAGAATCCCTGCTGAAAAGTGACTGCACCCTGTAACTCAAGATTGGAAGGGGTTACATTCTCTGTCTTTTCAGCATGAACAGTAGAGGAAACCAGGTGCATGTACCATGGTTTACCATGTACCCTACCAATCCAGAGTTATGTGGTGCAGTCACTTTTCGGCAACTGTTGTTGCAGTTAAATGGTCTGTGGTTTGAAGTGCATGTTCTTTACAGACTCCTACAAATGTAAAGCTGTAAAACAGATTGCATCCATTATTTCAATGGAGGTTGAATTATTGAATTATTAGTATTACATACTTCATATATGTAATATTCTCTGGCCTACAGTAAAGCATGCATTACAAAAACATCAACTTTTCATGAGCAAAGAAAAACAGCCTTGTTTTTTTTGTTGTGACTTTACACTTTGGGGCTTTTCAAATTGATTATGTAACTTAAGTAAGGTCATTTCCCCAATGTATAATAATAGAAAAAAAACCTCAGAAGTGACACATGGTTTTCTTTGGACAGCTACTAATAAAACCATGTTGTAAATGTTGTAATGTAATGTTTAAATGATAATGTATGTTTAGATATACCAACACCATCATCTTACAATATAAAAAGTATATATATATTTTTTTATTTTTTATAAGCATATGTTCATTTTATTGCTGTACTGGGACTGCCCCCGGGCTTCTGTGACCCTGACATTGTCAGGGGTCTTAGAAAATACTGTTTAAAAATAGGAGAGGTAAAAAAAAACAATCTTGTAATTCCCGCTGCGGTCCATGCCACACTGTGATGTGTGACCAACCACACCACAGATTAGATGATGTTACACTGACACATATTAGACATCCCATACATTTTCACAGGCAAAATTTCAAATCTTCCTCATGACTTATCAAGGACCTATAATATCATTTCCTTGACCATTCATTACCTTTAAATTAATTCATTATGGACAACAAAATTAATGCTGCTGTTATGTTTAGGTAAAATTTGACCAATGTCAAGTTTATATGTATCAAACTTACTTTAAATTTTCTCTGATAAAAACAAAGCTTCATTACATCTTCTGCAATGGTCTACTGAAGACAATAAAAAACGTTTTTTTAGTGCTTAAACCGTTTTCTGATACAATACCAGGGTTCAATTCCACGATTTTGCCAAAACGTTTGATGATTTTTCTAGGACTGGAAAATAAAAATGTAAAATTCAGTGACTTTTCCCAGTTTTCCATGACCGTGGAAACCCTGAGACATGTCATTTTTGTTTGTTGCCATACAAAATGAATTGATGGTTGGGTTTAGGATGTCATTCTTGTTTGTTGCCTGACAAAATTAATTGATGGTTTGGTTTAGGTAGATGTTAAGATTCAGAGCCGGACAGTAACGGAGTACATTTACTTGAGTACAGTACTTAAGTACAATTTTGAGGGATCTGTACTTTACTCGAGTATCATTTTTGGGGAGTACTCATGACTTTACTCAAGTACATTTGAGAGGCAAATATTGTACACTTTACTCCACTACATTTCTATCCATAACCGTGAGTACCTGTTACTTCTACAAAAAACAAAACAAACAAAAAAAAAACTCAATTTGTTGTTTCCCTCTCAAACGTGATTGGATTGTGCAGGCACCACTGATTGGGACAGCCTATCAGCAATCACCTTCAGCCAAAGTCAACTCCATGGTCAGGTTAGATGAGAGACGAAACCATGGAGGAAACAATGGAAGAAGACGCAGCAGGTCCATCTCGGCCCGGGATGAAAATGACTTGATTTTACTTTCAATTCCTTTTACATTCTCCAAGGTATTAACATTAACATTTTTCATAACTCCATCTAGGACATTTCTATACATAAATGTAAGCACTGTAGCAGTAGTAATGCAATATTTAGAAAATGTACTCTTGTACTCTTGATACTCAAGTACTTTTAAAAACAAGTACTTCAGTACTTTTACTTAAGTAGACATCTGACCATAGTACTTTTACTTGTACTTGAGTAAAATTTAGCAAGGGGTGTACTTTTACTCAAGTAAGGAAACTGTGTACTCTGTCCGCCTCTGTTAAGATTTATCAGTCATTTTCATTCCAGCATTTTCTGCTACATCACAATGTGTTTCTGGGTTTTTGTCAATCTAACTATTGCTACCTGTTGTTTTTTCCTAGGAAATGTCAAGCTCCATCACTATAGTCCTGGTAGCTCTCTGCTTCCTGTTTCTCCAACCCACTTGTTGTAATGGCAGCAAGATTCTGGTAGTGCCTGTAGATGGCAGCCACTGGATCAACATGGAGGTGATCCTCCGAGAACTGCACTCCAGAGGCCACGACCTCACTGTGCTGCGCTCTGCCAAAAGTTGGTACATTCCCAGTAATTCTTCCATTTATACCTCTATTGATGTGCCCATGCTGGAGGATGAGTCAGATAAAGAGTACTACAATAATATGCTACAAGAGGTGATGAAGTGCCGCAAGTACCCAGCTTTTATACGGACCTTTTGCCAACAACGTTTGATCACAGACATGTTGGCATTGGGCCATCGGGTCCTTGCTAAAGCAGCTGCCACAATGTTGGATGACCCTGTTTTTGTGAAGAAGCTGAAGGATGCCAAGTATGACTTAATGTTAACTGACCCTGCTCTGACAATAGGGGTTCTTCTGGGTGGTTACCTCAAATTGCCAATGGTTTTCAATGTGCGCTGGATTAATACTGGAGAGAGCCATTTCACCATAGCTCCTTCCCCTGTCTCCTATGTCCCTGTGCCAGGAAGTGAACTTCATGATCAAATGGATTTTTTGGAGCGAACAAAGAATATGTTACATTATCTTTATAGTGTTGTTGAACAGCATGTTTACATTAATCCTGTGTATTCAGATCTGATGGAGCGGCACTTCCCTCCTGGTACAAACCTGCTTTCTTTGCAGCGTGCTGCTGATATCTGGATGGTGAGGGAAGATTTTGTCTTTGAGTTCCCTCGGCCGACCATGCCCAATGTGGTCTACATAGCGGGGTTCCAGTGTAAAAAGGCCCGCCCCCTCCCTGCTGATCTGGAGGCCTTCGTGCAGAGCTCAGGGGAGCATGGGGTGGTAGTCATGACTTTGGGGACATTTGTGTCAGCCTTGCCTCGTGAGGCCACAGAGGCAATCGCTGCTGCTTTTGCTCAGCTTCCTCAGAAGGTGGTGTGGAAGTTTAGGGGTGAAAAGCCTACAACTTTGGGGAACAACACCCTCCTGGTGGACTGGCTGCCTCAGAACGACCTCCTGGGGCACCCCAAGACTCGTGCCTTTGTAGCCCACGGGGGCACCAATGGCATGTATGAGGCCATCTACCATGGCGTCCCAGTTCTGGGCCTGCCGCTCCTCTTTGACCAGTTTGACAATGTACTCCGTCTAAAGGTGCGTGGTGCAGCTCGGATGTTGGAGGCCACATCACTCACCAAAGACAACTTCCAGGAGGCTATAACAGACATCCTGGAGACTCCTTCATTCCACAACAACATGAAACGTCTCTCTCGGCTACACGTTGACCTTCCAATGTCTCCTATGGATACTGCCATCTTTTGGATTGAGTATGTCATCAGGAACCAAGGAGCAGCACACCTGCGCTCAGAAGCTTTTAGCCTGCCTTGGTACTCCTATTTCTGTCTGGATGTGCTTGTTTTCATCATGTCCCTCATTGGAGCCTTTATCTGGGCTTCAATCTTAGTCTGCAGGATTCTCTGCTGCCGGAGGTCCAGGAGAAAAATGAAAGCAGAGTAATTAATTGGAACATAACTCATGCTGAGTGACTGCCAAACAAGTGACTGACATGCATTTCCATGTTTAGGAATTGTTTATGGAAAATAAAGGTTTTAATCATTATGTAAATAGTTTCAAATGTTTATTCTAGACAATCTCGTAATGAAAATGTTTTTGCCAGAGATAAATGAGAAATAATCAGTGAAGTGAAGGGTTGTCATATCCCTAGGAAAATGTGTCAGTTTTGGGAAATACTTTCACTTACTTGTCATGCACTTTATGGGTAAAATCCATAGGTTTCCACCACTTGTTATTAGAGACTTCTGACCTAAGAATAAACTAGTAACAAATGGTACAGTATGTTGCCCAAACAGAGTCAGATTTAACCCTTACATACTGTCAAATTTGACCCGTTTTGACATTTGACAGCAGTAAAAATACCCTAAATGTCATTCTTTTAGCCTGAAATTTGATGACTTTTCCTGAAGTGACCCAAAATACATAAAAATAAAAATATTTATAATTTATATGTCTGTATAGATGCTACACATTTTTGCACACTGAGGCTGTTACGGGCCAAATTTGACCCGTATCTATTCAGATGGATTTTAGATCTACTGTACCAGTGTGGGTCAAATAAAGGAAAATTGTGGTTTTATGGAATCTTGAAACTATGAGAATGTACATGTCATGTTTTGTGGGAAAGAAGTGACAGAGTTCAAGGGGACCTCACCACTGTCACCAGAACTGTCTGTGTTGACAAAACATTTGCCCAGGTTCCTGCAGAGACAGACACCTGCTGGTCTTTGAAAGGTCAGGTAGAATCCCAAAATATTGAAATAGTAAACAAGCAACATAGGAGTGATCATATATGATGCATAAAGGGAACAGAAGTTATCCAGAGGTCATGACACAGACACAAGATGTGCACCTGCAATGTAACAAAATAATGTAAAAGTAACCATCTTACACTCATGTCATGGAAAGTTTATCAGTCATATTTACCACTTCCTGTACAACACAGATGCAATGCATAAAAAGGAACATGCTGAGGGCTCACTTGTGTAGCTATAAAAAACCCCTCAAAAAAGACAAAAACTTGAGCTCTATTAGATCTTATTTTTACTAAACAAATTTTAATATCTTCTCTCACAGAAATGTTGATAAATGTAATCACCGTAGTAATTGCATATTTACTTGACATTATAGCAAACATTACAATTTTGCTAATGCACATGTCTGTGCTTGTATCAAGATAACATGAACATAATACGAACATACTAATGACCTTAAAGTGCATGCATTGTTGTCAATTTCAGATACTGTTACGAAAGCTATACTGTCCCTTCAAACAGATTATAATTGCAAACACATGTGCAGTCTTATCATGAGATCTCTCGTTTCAGTGCTGCAAACCACAAAGAAATGTGTTCTCATAATGCACACAATTGTTCTTGTTGCTGCTAAATTTGGAAAACAACTTTAGGCCTGGTCAAGCAGGAGGCTGAGGCGCTGACAATGAAACCACTCAATGGACTGTAGTAGCAGAACTGACGATATACATATTGCATTAAATGTTTTTACATATCTGTTGAATATGATCTCACCAGATTTTGAAAAAAACAAAAAGAAAATTAATATTTTTGTTCAGTGAAGTGGCTGTATGTACATGATGGTGCTGTAGAGTTAAAGAGCAACAGCTGAGCAGTGAAACTGACAACGGGTTGCGTGTCATCAGAGCACGTACATGAGTTCATAACTCATACCACAGAGCGACTCATAGAGGGCCACAGATGTGGTATTAATGTGATGATGCTAAAGTGAAAGCCTCAGTACCTGTTTTTATAACTAATCAAGCTACACTACAACACACTATTACAAGAAAGACCATATTGAATAGAGTGTTGTAATCCCTCTTCAGTCATTAATTTTATACTAACACTAATATATCAAATTACCCATTTCTTTTTCCCTTTACTAGAGTTCTGACAGGGGAATCAGCCCAGATATTTTCTGTTTTCATGTTATGATCACAACAGCAAAACCGGCTTTTTGAGTGGTTGACTGTGAGGTTGACAGTTCACTGCAACTTCCTGTGTGAGCATAATTTCGCAGAGCTCTGAAGTGACACCAGACTAAGAATTAAAGCTGGAACTTTGTTTTTACTGACCTACTATTCCCTAGGGGGATTCTAATAAGCACAGTAGCTCAGTTTACGACTCCTTCTCTATGACAAGATGAAATTCCAGCAGAAAACAGAGGACTTCCTTTGATATGCAGCCAGCCTGCTGCAGGAACAACTTGTCATGCTGCCTCTCCACTGGAAGCTTCTCCAGGAGCACTTCCCACTAGACTTTCCGTTTATGTAGTGTACAGCTGATATTTGGCCCATCAAGTGCTGGTCTATATACTGCAAGGACATGGAGACTTTTATGCAGGACTCTGGAAAGCATAAGGTGGAATGTCTCAGGGGACTTGTCAGTTTATTAGTAACCATCTTGGATTATTCTATAAATCAAAGATTAGTGACATTTTAAAGGAAATAAAATGACTGATTAGACCCTCCTCCCCTTGAAACCGTGCGGCAAAAATACTGCCTAACACCCATTGTCTCAACATACCCATTCTTCCCCAAAACAATTTCAATTGTGTACGTTTTTTTCCTCCCTGTGGTGCCTGAGAAATGTTCACCCTGGCTAAATGAAACATGTTCGCTGTAAACTACTACAAATAAAATTAATCGCTTTCAGTTCACTTCGGTGACATTGCATTTTAACTACATATACTTTTACTGCAAAATAAAGTACTGTTTACCACAAAGTTGGTTTTATCTGGTCTGTATTCCTTTCTTCTAATCTTATCTGTCAGTCACCACTCTGCAGTAAATCATATATGTGCACACACTGCCATACATAAATGTTTGTTTTTGTCACTAAGGAGGACCCTGCAATGTTCTTATCCATAATCGCTACAAACAATCTAACTCTCGTCCTAACCCAAACGCTAACAAAGAAAGTCTCTTAAGTTCTAGAAAGCAAATCTAAAATTGCTGAATAAAATTTGTGCACACTGCAGTATGTAGTAAAAACAATATTCAAATGTGTTGAAAAGCCTGTTTTAAGACAGCATAGGAGAAGGGTTAATGTGTTTAATGGCACATAGCCAGTAACCAACAATCTAAACAGCATTAGTGGACACCCTACATCAGTTCCTCCCCTTACAGCCCCTGTCCACCTTAATCATTGTGTCCACTACTGAAGTAAGCGAGAGGGAGACGCACAGAGAGGGAGAGAGAGAGTGTATGTTTTTGTTCTGGGACAGAAAGGCGTTCTCCTGCCTCAGGATGTTGCCTTTAAAGCTGAAGAAGTGGGTTTCCTGTGGAGGAAACGATCACAGAATAGACAAGGCTTAGTTGAAACACCATGTTCCCAACATTTATTGAGTACAGGTCACTCAGTTGTAGAGCAGGCAGCACGCTTTTGTGGAACAAAGTTGGTCTCATGATCTTCAGCGGTGAGTAAAAAGCAGAGATTGCATTATACTGTCTGATTGAAATCATCATGCACTTGCTGATAGTAAACCACGTGAGAATGATCTTTATATCTTCCTTGCAGGTGTTTGTTTCCGCTGATGGATTGTGGTTGCTTTGAAGACTGGTTGACTGACAGCACAAACCCTGAACCTGACCTTTCCCACAGGAGAATGCATTTATGAAGATTACACAATGGACAAATAACAAGTAGTTGACACAAGTGAGAACTTTTTTTCACCTTTTTTTTTTTGCTTCAAATGGATGAATGGGTATTTCTACACCGAATCATCAACCTGCAATTATCAATCGATGTCTGAGTGAGGTCACCTGTACTTTCTCATGTCAGGTATTTGACCAACAGAGACATGTCCAATGACAGCTGCAACCTCCCCTTGAACACGGACACGTTTGGCCTGACCTGTATCTATGGCCTGATCTTCTCTTTGGGTCTCCCGAGCAACCTGCTGTCTCTCTGGGGACTGTACCATATGGGCCGCTCCGGTGCGGGAGGCTGCCAGCTGGTCTACATCCTTAACCTACTGCTGTCAGATCTCCTCCAACTACTTACCCTGCCACTGTGGATCCTTTACCTACAGGGTGGACACCGCTGGCCCTATGGCCAGTTGACCTGTGAGCTGGTGGGCTATGTGTTTTATGTAAATGTCTATGCCAGCGTCATGTTTCTGTGCCTGATAGCGCTGGACCGCTGCCTTGCCATAGTGTACCCACTGAGCAGCCGCAGGGTGAGAACTGTCAGGGTGGCAGCAGTGTCAGGAGTGGCAGTGTGGAGTCTCACATTTCTGTTCTGCCTGTGTGGGCTGTTACCATCAGTCTTTGACCCAGACAGACTACTGTGTCTGGAGCAATACCCTGTCAGCCCCAGATATGCCCACTTCAAGATCACCACGGTGGCTCTCGGCTTCCTGCTGCCATGTTCCATACTAGGGTGAGTTATCCAAAGATATCAGTAAAATACTCTTAAATGCTCAAATTAGTCTACCATTTTCCAGAAACACATTAGTTTCTTCCATGTCTGAGTCTAAGTGGTCAAATTTATGGCACAGTAAAAAGACTACCTTGAATTGAAATGATAAGAAAAGTCTAGAATCTGTGAACATGAAGTGAATGTACTTTAAATTTTATGATTTTTTATGATTAGTATACTTTTAACAAGGTCTTTAGGGGATAACATTTTCTAATCTGCATATGTCTGTCTCCTCAGTTACACCTCAGCCCATATTGGGGTAACACTCCAACGATCTCCCTCCCTCTCTGACCATGAGCGGCACAAGATTGTGGGGATCCTGGTTGTGATCACTGTCAATTTCATTGTTGTGTTTGGACCTTATCACTGTGTGGGTGGATACAGGTTTGTGTCCTTGCTGCTGACTGATGAGCCATGTGGATTGGAGCGTTCCATTTTCCTCATCTATCGCCTGTGCTACGGTCTGACGAGCCTCAACACCCTGCTGGACCCTCTTTTCTACATCTTCCTGTGCCCTGATGCTCGACTAGAACTGCAAAGGTCCCTGCCCTGTTTACGAAGGGGCCAAAACACCCGCAAAAAGATGGTCTTCAGTACCAGAGCTCAGACAGACACCCAGAGAGAGAGAGTGAAACTGGACATAATAATCTTCTAGCAATATAAATTGGATCACATCACAGATCCTACTGTTATCATTTAGACAAAGCAATTGTGCCACCCAGTGGAAAAGCCTGTGGAGTTCATGATTGCAAAGACTACTTTGCAAGTAGCACACAAATGCCAAAGTACAGACACTTGAAGTATTGATTCTAATTCTCTTAATTCTCTCAAAACATTTAACCAGAAAAGAATAGAAATACATTGTGTCATATTTGCCAAAAATAAATGTTTTCTAACAATCCATTAAACCTATTGTGGCTTCAATGTAGAAATATACATCCAAATAAGATATAATCTAGAAATTGAACCTCATTCATTCATTCATTCATTCATTCATTCATATCTTCTACATTAGTCTAGGTTTGTTTTTGATGTCTTGGCAGTGTATGGATATGTGCCACTGTGAAAATGTTTTTACTGTTATGTTTACAAGCATTAAAAATGATCTAATTGCTTGTTTTTCTGGTTAACATTTTAATAATAGAGTGCAAGTGAATTATTGAGGAAGTTCAAGCATGACCGTGGTTATAGTGTGTGTTAAAAAGGAAGTGTCACACTGCAGAGTCAGAGGTTTCTTTTCCTGTTTATTAATATAAAAAAAATATCACTTTGCAGTATTAAAACGCATAGTCATTAAATAAATTCAATAACAGACATAAAAATGCACAAAATTATATTAATATGTACCACATCTGTGACCTAAACTATGAAGTCTTTTTATACTTATAAGAAACTAAAAAGCAACATCATAAGGCTCATTCTGCAAAATATACATATCAAGCAACAAAATAAGGAAATCACACATGTACAACCCTGGTTTGAGTATTTACTGCATGTTACATCATAATGCAGAGTAATCCCTTGAATGCTCTTGTGAATGTAACAAATTAATGGATGGATGAAACAATTTAAGTACCATTAATTAACCAATATTGAAATAATGGTCATAATAGCTGAGGAGCATGGCCATCACAAGCAAATTAAAACCAGTCACTAATAAAGGTTCGGTAAAAAATATTGAGGTAGGCTGGAATAACCTGTGCTTACATAAAAAATGTTCAATACAATTAATTCCACACCACTAATCCCATCGCTACAGCAACATCAAGGTGATTCTCCACTATGTACCCCTCAATGACACTTAAGACATCTTGTTTCTTGCATGTCTCAAAGTGAAAGCATACCAGAAATAGGAATAATGCAAACTGGGGTGCTGAGTGGCTATACAAATAATGTTGAAAATGTTGAAAATGGACGCAAAGGGAAATAGGAAGCGACCAGAGGTGAATGAAAACTGTATTTCTGTTAGAGAAGAGGAGCAGAATAGTGAGTATCAAATGACTATCGTTGTACTGATGGTGCTGTGGAGTGTACAGTATCCTGAGGTTATCACGACAAACTGAAGCAAACAACATAAGATGCAAATTCAAACATGAGCACATCAGAAAACACAGCAAAGTCTGGTTAAAATATAAAACCGGGTTTGCGCGAGTTTGTTTAAAAAAATGTGATGTTCTCTTTGTAGTTGAAGTAAATACAATTCTTTTCACTAGTTGTGAATCACGATATGTATGTTCAGTTCTGAGCAGAGTTAGTGAAAACTTCCTCCTGCTCTTGCTCCTCTGTTTTCATGGATGTGGTTTGAATGAAATTCCTCTGCTGTAACACAACCTCAGTGGTGTTGATGGAGCGTGCGGTGCTGCGGTGCCGGGTCAGCTCTGCCAGATCCTCAGCCAGAACACTCTCCATCACCGCGCCTAAAGATTGTCTTATCTTTTTGCAAAGGTCAGGGCAACTGAACACATACAGAATGGGGTTGAGGACACTGTTGAGGAAGCCAATAGTTGCTGAAATTGGGAGGGCTTTGGCTGCTAATTTCTGTGCAGGATGTTCTTCTTGGGCCACCACCTCCATAACACTGAAGAAGTGGAATGGAGCCCAGCAGAGTACAAAGCTCACCACCACAGCCACCACAAGCCGAACAAAACGAAAAGAGCGTCGGCGGCCTCTGCGCGCCAAACTGGCATTCACAGCAGTGTAGCTGAAGATGATGATTACAAGAGGGATCAAGAAGGCTAGAAAGAGCTTCATGAAGGCCAAGCCCTTCTCGCGTTGCTCACAGTAAGATATCAGGTTAGAGGACCCATTTGGGAGGAGTCGAGCGAAGTGGTAGTAACACATGATCTTACCATTGGGCAGTTTAATGGTGTCATGGTATATGTAGAAGGGGATAGTGCAGAGCACAGCCAAAGCCCAAATGACACCACACACCCTCCCTGTTCTTTGGACGTTCCTATTGTTTTGAGCCCAGACAGGTTTCAACACAACAAGGCAGCGATCCATAGAGATGGCTGCCAGCAGGAAGGCACTGACAAACATGTTGAGAATAAAAATGGAGGAATTGATGCGGCAGAAGGTTGCGCCCAACTTCCAGGTGTTACCATTGGCCATGTAGAGGGTGAAGAATGGCAGGAAGGCAGTGGCCAGCAAGTCAGAGGCTGCAAGATTAAGGATCCAGATGCTGATGACAGAGCGGCGGACATGAAAGCCCACTACTATGATGATGAGCAGGTTTTCCAGGATACCAATGGAAGAGACTAAGCCATGAAGGGAAATGGCAAAAACATTCATGGAACTCAGTGTAGTTGTTTCATTAGTGGTGTCATTTATGATCGTCTGGATGAGAGGACAGTAGACAATTTTATCAGAGGAGACCATCTTGGAGAGAAAAGATCCTTCTGAGCTGATGTCCTTGAATTGAGCCTTTTGCTTCGCACTGCTGAGAACTACAAAAGAGAGTAGAGCATGTTTAGCTCAACAGGAAATTTACAATTTTGATAACAGTTTAAATTTATTACAAAAACAGTTTGAAGTTGTTCGTGGCATTAAAAAAAGATGTTTGTGGTTATACTAATGGTGAAACTGAAACACCATTGCATAAAACAAAAAGAGGACAAGAAAAACAGCAGAGGTGAGAGGAACATGGAGGTGTTGTTTCTCAGCTGACTCAGCTTCAACATTCAAATGATCAGTGAGTGTTTGGTTCACACATTTAGTGACCAACAGTTATTTGTCTAAATATAAATTATTTTCATAACTCATTTTTGATGTTTATGACTCACTTTTGTGTCTTTTTCAAGGATCTCTACTGTTGAGCTGTACATTATCTCTAAAAGAGGAATTTGTCATTTTGTTTGTCACCTTTGAGCTGACACAGACAGTCTTTTCAGTTTTATCGCCTCCACACCCCACATCCTCTCTCCTCTCTTTACTGGCATGCTTGTATAACTGTAAGCTTGTCTTATTGGGCATGTGCTAAAACATGAATCAAAAATATCTCTACCTGATAATGAGTTTCACATGTGCTGTAGTGGTCAACTTAAAAACTCACATAATTGCTTCAATAGAGAATTTAATGAGTAATTAACTTGGCTTGTTCTGTTAAATGAGGGAAATCTATATTTGGAAATCAACTATGTAGTTGCAATATTTAAAAGCAAATATTGAAAAGGTCAGGATGAAAAACCAACAATGAGGATTCAGTGAAAGTTTTTTTAATCTCAATGCATAACAAATAATTTAAAAATGTCTGGCATTGGTATCTTATCAGATAAAATAATCATGTCAGTATTTCCTCCTTTCAATTATACTGATGTAAGAAATGACCCTAGTGGATTTAATGGTTTCACTGCAAGATAATGACATGTATAGTCTCTATTTTAACCCCTTCCACTAACCTCTTTATGCCAACATGGAGGCAATCTCTGTGCAAAAAATGTATTTACCTGTTATTCTGTCTTCTGCAAGTCCAATGAGGGCTCTGTCATGTTACCTTGACATATGACACATACGACACATACCTAGCACGAAGGGGTGTAGAAGTCAGCTATAGGAAGTCATAAACCTCAAAAGAAACCAAGTCTTGTCATAAGATGAAGTGTTAAACCAGTCTCTTTGAAAGGACCTCTGGCAGACGTGTTAGATATCAACAAAGTCTCTTATTTTTCTGGTATGCGAAAAGAAATTCTCAGAAAATAAGGGTTGCAATTCATAGAACTTATGTGTTATATGAGAGTGTTTGTGGGTTATAATTTGACTAGTTCATATGATACGTCAGTGCATGAAAATGTTACTATTACACGATCGTTCATTTTCCTGTGTGATTTATTGTTACTATACGAGTTTCTCATAAGAGGTTTGTTTAAATGTTCTATCATAGTTAAACTGAATCTGGTAACCTCTGACCAAAGCACAACCAAAACCAATTCATGACTCATTTATAATCATCAAAGGACGCTGACAAAACAGAGCTAACTAAACTGAGTATGATAATATAACAGCATTACAGCATACCGTCAGGACAAGACAGCATATAGTGTATTATAAGCAATGTCTTTCTGTCAAGTTTATTTTAATGGGGTTTAACAAACTTGGCTTGGATGATTGCCAGACATCCCAACCAGCAAAAAGTCATTTCAGGTAGCCTGATGGGGGGGGGGGGTTGGTCTACTAAGCAAGACAGAGCAATCAGGAAGCTTTCTCTTTCTCTCTCTCTCCAATGCTGCATGGACAGTCAGACATGCAAGACTGTGTTCATGCCATACTATTCTCCCACAATTACTATGCCTCTCTCTAAATACATAGATATTTAGCAGCCTCTGTGCACCAAACTGGCATTCACAGCAGTGTAGCTGAGGATGATGAGTATGAGAGGGATCAGGAAGGCTAGAAAGAGCTTCATGAAGGCCAAGCCTTTCCTAAGGATTTTCTCCTGCCTCAGGATGTTGCCTTTAAAGCTGAAGAAGTGGGTTTCCTGTGGAGGAAACGATCACAGAATAGACAAGGCTTAGTTGAAACACCATGTTCCCAACATTTATTGAGTACAGGTCACTCAGTTGTAGAGCAGGCAGCACGCTTTTGTGGAACAAAGTTGGTCTCATGATCTTCAGCGGTGAGTAAAAAACAGAGATTGCATTATACTGTCTGATTGAAATCATGCACTTGCTGATAGTAAACCACGTGAGAATGATGTTTATATCTTTCTTGCAGGTGTTTGTTTCCGCTGATGGATTGTGGTTGCTTTGAAGACTGGTTGACTGACAGCACAAACCCTGAACCTGACCTTTCCCACAGGAGAATGCATTTATGAAGATTACACAATGGACAAATAACAAGTAGTTGACACAAGTGAGAACTTTTTTTCACCTTTTTTTTTTTGCTTCAAATGGATGAATGGGTATTTCTACACCGAATCATCAACCTGTAATTATCAATCGATGTCTGAGTGAGGTCACCTCTACTTTCTCATGTCAGGTATTTGACCAACAGAGACATGTCTAATGACAGCTGCAACCTCCCTTTGAACACGGACACGTTTGGCCTGACCTGTATCTATGGCCTGATCTTCTCTTTGGGTCTCCCGAGCAACCTGCTGTCTCTCTGGGGACTGTACCACATGGGCTGCTCCGGCGCGGGAGGCTGCCAGCTGGTCTACATCCTTAACCTACTGCTGTCAGATCTCCTCCAACTACTTACCCTGCCACTGTGGATCCTTTACCTACAGGGTGGACACCGCTGGCCCTATGGCCAGTTGACCTGTGAGCTGGTGGGCAACGTGTTTTATGTAAATGTCTATGCCAGCGTCATGTTTCTATGCCTGATAGCGCTGGACCGCTGCCTTGCCATAGTGTACCCACTGAGCAGCCACAGGGTGAGAACTGTCAGGGTGGCAGCAGTGTCAGGAGTGGCAGTGTGGAGTCTCACATTTCTGTTCTGCCTGTGTGGGCTGTTACCATCAGTCTTTGACCCAGACAGACTACTGTGTCTGGAGCAGTACCCTGTCAGCCCCAGATATGCCCACTTCAAGATCACCACGGTGGCTCTCGGCTTCCTGCTGCCATGTTCCATACTAGGGTGAGTTATCCAAAGATATCAGTAAAATACTCTTAAATGCTCAAATTAGTCTACCATTTTCCAGAAACACATTAGTTTCTTCCATGTCTGAGTCTAAGTGGTCAAATTTATGGCACAGTAAAAAGACTACCTTGAATTGAAATGATAAGAAAAGTCTAGAATCTGTGAACATGAAGTGAATGTACTTTAAATTTTATGATTTTTTATGATTAGTATACTTTTAACAAGGTCTTTAGGGGATAACATTTTCTAATCTGCATATGTCTGTCTCCTCAGTTACACCTCAGCCCATATTGGGGTAACACTCCAACGATCTCCCTCCCTCTCTGACCATGAGCGGCACAAGATTGTGGGGATCCTGGTTGTGATCACTGTCAATTTCATTGTTGTGTTTGGACCTTATCACTGTGTGGGTGGATACAGGTTTGTGTCCTTGCTGCTGACTGATGAGCCATGTGGATTGGAGCGTTCCATTTTCCTCATCTATCGCCTGTGCTACGGTCTGACGAGCCTCAACACCCTGCTGGACCCTCTTTTCTACATCTTCCTGTGCCCTGATGCTCGACTAGAACTGCAAAGGTCCCTGCCCTGTTTACGAAGGGGCCAAAACACCCGCAAAAAGATGGTCTTCAGTACCAGAGCTCAGACAGACACCCAGAGAGAGAGAGTGAAACTGGACATAATAATCTTCTAGCAATATAAATTGGATCACATCATAGATTCTACTGTTATCATTTAGACAAAGCAATTGTGCCACCCAGTGGAAAAGTCTGTGGAGTTCATGATTGCAAAGGCTACTTTGCAAGTAGCACATATATGCCAAAGTACAGACACTTGAAGTATTGCTTTTAATTCTCTCAAAACATTTAACCCAAAAAGAATAGAAATACACAGAAATAAACCTATTGTGGCTTCAATGTAGAAATATACATCCAAATAAGATATAATCTAGAAATTGAACCTTATTCATTCATTCATTCATATCTTCTACATTAGTCTAGGTTTGTTTTTGATGTCTTGGCAGTGTATGGATATGTGCCACTGTGAAAATGTGTTTTACTGTTATGTTTACAAGCATTAAAAACGATCTAATTGCTTTTTTTTCTGGTTAACATTTTAATAATAGAGTGCAAGTGCAATTATTGAAGAAGTTCAAGCATGACTGTGGTTGTAGTGTTAAAAAGGAAGTGTCACACTGCAGAGTCAGAGGTTTCTTTTCCTGTTTATTAATATAAACAAAATTATCACTTTGCAGTGTTAAAAAGCATAGTCATTAAATGAATGCAATAATAGACATAAAAATGCACAAAATTATATTAATATGTACCACATCTGTGACCTAAACTATGAAGTCTTTTTATACTTATAAGAAACTAAAAAGCAACAACATAAGGCTCATTCTGCAAAATATACATATCAAGCAACAAAATAAGGAAATCACACATGTACAACCCTGGTTTGAGTATTTACTGCATGTTACATCATAATGCAGAGTAATCCCTTGAATGCTCTTGTGAATGTAACAAATTAATGGATGGATGAAACAATTTAAGTACCATTAATTAACCAATATTGAAATAATGGTCATAATAGCTGAGGAGCATGGCCATCACAAGCAAATTAAAACCAGTCACTAATAAAGGATGGGTAAAAAATATTGAGGAAGGCTTGAATAACCTGTGCTTACATAAAAAATGTTCAATACAATTAATTCCACACCACTAATCCCATCGCTACAGCAACATCAAGGTGATTCTCCACTATGTACCCCTCAATGACACTTAAGACATCTTGTTTCTTGCATGTCTCAAAGTGAAAGCATACCAGAAATAGGGATAATGCAAACTGGGGAGCTGAGTGGCTGTACAAATAATGTTGAAAATGTTGAAAATGTACGCAAAGGGAAATAGGAAGCGACCAGAGGTGAATGAAAACTATATTTCTGTTAGAGAAAAGGAGCAGAATGGTGAGTATGAAATGACTATCGTTGTACTGATGGTGCTGTGGAGTGTACCGTATCCTGAGGTTATCACGACAAACTGGAGCAAACAACATAAGATGCAAATTCAAACATGAGCACATCAGAAAACACAGCAAAGTGTGGTTAAAATATAAAAACGGGTTTGCACAAGTTTGTTTAAAAAAAATGGGAGGTTCTCTTTGTAGTTGAAGTAAATACAATTCTTTTCACTAGTTGTGAATCACGATATGTATGTTCAGTTCTGAGCAGAGTTAGTTAAAACTTCCTCCTGCTCTTGCTCCTCTGTTTTCATGGACGTGGTTTGAATGGAATTCTGCTGCTGTAACACAATCTCAGTGGTGTTGATGGAGCGTGCGGTGCTGCGGCGCCGGGCAAACTCTGCCAGATCCTCAGCCAGAACACTCTCCATCACCGCGCCTAAAGATTGTCTGATCTTTTTGCAAAGGTCAGGGCAGCTGAACACATACAGAATGGGGTTGAGGACGCTGTTGAGGAAGCCGATAGTTGCTGAAATTGGGAGGGCTGCGGCTGCTAATTCCTGTGCAGGATGTCTTTTTGGGGCCACCACCTCCATAACACTGAAGAAGTGGAATGGAGCCCAGCAGAGTACAAAGCTCACCACCACAGCCACCACAAGCCGAACAAAACGAAAAGAGCGTCGGCAGCCTCTGCGTGCCAAACTGGCATTCACAGCAGTGTAGCTGAAGATGATGATTATAAGAGGGATCAGGAAGGCTAGAAAGAGCTTCATGAAGGCCAAACCTTTCTCGCGTTGATTACACAAAGATCCCAGGTCAGAGGACCCACTTGGGAGGAGTCGAGCGAACTGGTAGTAACACATGATCTTACCATTGGGCAGCTCAATGGTGTCACGGTATATGTAGTAGGGGATAGTGCAGAGCACAGCCAAAGCCCAAATGACACCACACACCCGCCCTGTTCTTTGGACATTCCTGTTGTTTTGAGCCCAGACAGGTTTCAACACAACAAGGCAGCGATCCATAGAGATGGCTGCCAGCAGGAAACCACTGACAAACATGTTGAGAAAAAAAATTGAGGAATTGATGCGGCAGAAAGTTGGGCCCAACTTCCAGGTGTCACCATTTGCCATGTAGAGGGTGAAGAATGGCAGGGAGGCAGTAGCCAGCAGGTCAGAGGCTGCAAGATTAAGGATCCAGATGCTGATGACAGAGCGGCGGACATGAAAGCCCACTACTCCAATGATGAGCAGGTTTTCCAGGATACCAATGGAAGAGACTAAGCCATGAAGGGAAATGGCAAAAACATTCATGGAACTCAGTGTAGTTGTTTGATTTGTTGCATTTGGGGTGTAATCTATGAACTTCTGGATGAGAGGACAGTAGACAGTTTTATCAGAGGAGGCCATCTTGGAGAGAAAATATCCTTCTGAGCTGATGTCCTTTAATTGAGCCTTTTGCTTCGCACTGCTGAGAACTACAAAAGAGAGTAGAGCATGTTTTACTTAACAGGAAATTTACAATTTTGATAACAGTTTCAATTCATTACAAACAGTTTGAAGTTGTTCGTGGCATTTAAAAAAAGGTGTTTGTGGTTATCCTAATGCTGAAACTGAAACACTATTGCATAAAACAAAAAGAGGACAAGAAAAACAGCAGAGGTGAGAGGAACATGGAGGTGTTGTTTCTCAGCTGGCTCAGCTTCAACATTCAAATGATCAGTGAGTGTTTGGTTGAGCCTTGTGTGCTCCCTTTATAAATTAAGTGTATAAAGGTGTGGTAGTGAAAAAAAATTATTGATACATTGCATTAGAAAACTTTTGGATTGTACCATGATAAAATGATGCCGTATAACAATCACAAATTTAGTGACCAACAGTTATTTGTCTAAATATAAATTATTTTCATAACTCATTTTTGATGTTTATGACTCACATTTGTGTCTTTTTCAAGGATCTCTACTGTTGAGCTGTACATTATCTCTGAAAGAGGAATTTATCATTTTGTTTGTCACCTTTGAGCTGACACTGACAGTCTTTTCAGTTTTATCGCCTACACACCCCACATCCTCTCTGCAATTCTTTACTGGCACGTTTGTATAACTGTAAGCTTGTCTTATTGGGCATGTATCAAAACATGAATCAAAATATCTCTACCTGATAATGAGTTTCACACATGCAGTAGAAGTCAACTTTAAAAACTCACATAATTGCTGCAACAGAGAATTTAACAAGTAATTAACTTTGTCTTGTTCTGTTAAATGAGGGAAATCTATATTTGGAAATCAACTATGTAGTTGCAATATTTAAAGGCAAATATTGAAAAGGTCAGGATGAAAACCCAAAAATGAGGATTCAGTGAAAGTTCTTTTTAATCCCAATGCATAAAAAATAATTTAAAAATGTCTGGCACTGGTATCTTATCAGATAAAATAATCATGTCAACATACAGTATTTCCTCCTTTCAATTATACTGATGTAAGAAATGACCTTAGTGGATTTAATGGTTTCACTGCAAGATAATGACATGTATAGCCTCTATTTCAACCCCTTCCACTAACCTCTTTATGCCAACATGGAGGCAATATCTGCAAAAAAAATTACTTACCTGTTAGTCTGTCTTCTGCAAGTCCAGTGAGGGCTCTGTCATGTTACAATGACATATGACACATACCTAGCACGAAGGGGTGTAGAAGTCAGCTATAGGAAGTCATAAACCTCAAAAGGAACCAAGTCTTGTCATAAGATGAAGTGCTAAACCAGTCTCTTTGAAAGGACCTCTGGCAGACGTGTTAGATATAAACAAAGTCTCTTATTTTTCTGGTATGCGAAAAGAAATTCTCAGAAAATAAGGGTTGCAATTCATAGAAATATGTTATATGAGAGTGTTTGTGGGTTATAATTTGACTAGTTCATATGATACGTCAGTGCATGAAAATATTACTATTACACGATCGTTCATTTTCCTGTGTGATTTATTGTTACTCTACGGGTTTCTCATAAGAGGTTTAAATGTCCTATCATAGTTAAATTGAATCTGGTAATCTCTGACCAAAGCATTACCAAAACCAATTCATGACTCATTTATAATCATCAAAGGACACTGATAAAACAGAGCTTACTAAACTGAGTATGATAATATAACAGCATTACAGCATACCATGAGGACAAGACAGCATATAGTGTTCGATACACAATGTTTTTCTGTCAAGTTTATTTTAATGGGGTTTAACACACTTGGCTTGGATGATTCCCAGACATCCCAACCAGCTAAAAGTCATTTCAGGGAGGCCCCACCCCGATCTGGACCGGATGGGTGGGGTGGGGGGGGGGGGGGGGGGGGGGGTGGTTGGTCTACTAAGCAAGACAGAGCAATCAGGAAGCTTTCTCTTTCTCTCTCTCTCAAATGCTTTATGGACAGTCAGACATGCAAGACTGTGTTCATGCCATACTATTCTCCCACAATTACTATGCCTCTCTCTAAGTACATAAATATTTAGCAGCCTCTGTGCACCAAACTGTCATTCACAGCAGTGTAGCTGAGGATGATGATTATGAGCGGGATCAGGAAGGCTAGAAAGGGCTTCATGAAGGCCAAGCCTTTCCTAAGGATTTTGTTGAAAAATTGGCCTTGATTACATTACCAGTCATTTGGAACCTTAAAAGTCATAGAGTAAGTAAGCAGAAATAAGTCATAAGGTGGTCTGGCCTTGCCTATCAAGTTGGTAGAAAAATCAACATATTATTGATACACCTGTCTGATGCATGATGCCACTATGATTCTGAGGACACTGTCCTCTGTAGTCTTTAAGCCTTCACAGATAGTGCCACGAATACTCTATGCCCATGAGTGGCCATACTCGATGTATCTACAGTATGTGGAGTTTGCCTATTCGTTTGTTATTCTATAAACAAGGAAACACAGTCACCCATCTGTGGGCTTGAGGGAGTCAGAGAGTCATATCCTTTGACCTTGAATGCCACAGCAATGCTGCACCCACCATTATCAAAATGACAAAATGCCTTCACCATCTCAAGGTGAGTGACAGTATGTGTCTCTGCTAAGGTGATAGTTCTGCCTTTACTGTGGCCTCAAGGCCCATGCTTAACCCTAAATATGGAAAATTCCCTAACAGCTCCAACTTACAGATGATTTTCAAGTTGATTACAATGGCTCTTATGAGGGAAGTACGGTACTCATATATGACATTAAACTTTCCTCTACATTTACTATATTAAAATGTACCTCTAGCAATAGGGAAAAGATGACACAAGTGTATTTGGAAGAAAACTAGTTTCATGATATGATGTTGGAATCAGATATGTGGCACTACTGTTACAAGTATATAGGTGAAAGTGTCCACGAGAGCTGCTTTACAGGCACAACCGGAGTAGATTTGCAACATCAACCAGTGACTGTTGAGGATCTTCAGGAAGACATGAATGAAGACACAATTAGTTTTGACTGTTGATTGTGTCACAGGGATAATAAGTACTATTAAAGAATGACTGAAAGGTATTTACACACAGCTTCAATCTAAAAAATAATCCAAATGTATGTGTATCTGATGACCAAACAAGTAGAGACTTTGTTTATTCAGAACTTTCAAATCAGGAAAAGGGTTAGGCTGTTGATACATTGCAGCCTTATAATATCACTCGTGAATGTGCTTTCACACATTGCATCCACCCATATGCATCATTTTGAAGATTCAAAGCAGAAGTTACCAAACACTAAAACAAATGAGGCTGTCACATGATGAAACATTGAAAGATGAGCAGTCTTTTGCATCAGTGGCAAACATCACTGTTAAGAAAAAGAAAAAGAAAAAGAAAAAGAAAAATCCAAAAAATGTGGGCTCATGTTTGCCTGATCTGAGAATGTAAATGTGATGTATCAGTGCAAAGTAAATGCAACCTTCAGGTTTAATTATGTTCAGGTCTGGGTTTACAGTGACACCTGCTGGTTGATTGGTGAGATGACAGACTCTACATTTTCCAGCAATTCCTCTTTTGAAAACCCAACAAAGCTGCCCAGTAGTTGCATTTTAATGATACACCTCTGTCTCTTCTTGTGTTGACATAATATAAATTATTTCAACACATAATATAAATTATGTCAACACAATAAATACATGATTGCTATTCTATAAATACATAAAACTGCTCATAATTTATTTCCATATGGCGAGTAAGCCAATGATAATGTGACAAGCATTTCTTATTCATATCTCATTTGGATGTATGTGTGTGTGAGAGAATGTGTGTTTCTCAGTTTCAGAAGTGATGGCTAACCATTTTGTATCAAGAGCTATACTGATGACAGCATCTTAATTAGAAGTATATTGCTTATCATTATAGAGGTTGCTGTGTCAACAGATCAGTTAAGATTCCTGCCACATGTCAAAAACACAGAACATACCATTTTCCCTTGACAATATAGAGATCAAGTCACATTTTTTAGCATAAGTGAAACACTGTGAACATAATATGAATACAAAGGCTCAAGATCCAAACTTGAAAACAAGTATAATGTCAACTGAAGTGCTGAGTGGCTGAGCAAATAATGTTGAAAATGTTGCAAATGAATGTAAAGGGAATTAGGAAGCGATCGGTGGTCAATGAAAACTTTATTTCTGTTGAAGAAGAGGAGCAGAATGGTGAGTATGAAATTACTCTGCCATTGTACTGATGGTATTATGGGGTGTACAATATCCTGAATGTATCATTACAAACTGAAGCAAACAACATCAGATGCAAATTCAAAAACAAACTGATCAGAAAACAGAGCAACATCTGACTAGAAGATGATGAGAGAAGAAAAGCAGGCCTGAATCTTGCACAGGTTTGTTTTAAAAAAAATAATAATAATTGCAGTTGTGAATCACAATATATATGTTCAGTTCTGAACAGAGTTAGTGAAAACTTCCTCCTGCTCTTGCTCCTCTGTTTTCATGGATGTGGTTTGAATGGAATTAATCTGCTGTAACACAATCTCAGTGGTGTTGATGGAGTATGCGGTGCCGCGGCGCCGGGCCAGCTCTCCCAGATCCTCAGCCAGAACACTCTCCATCACCGCGCCTAAAGATTGTCTTATCTTTTTGCAAAGGTCAGGGCAGCTGAACACATACAGAATGGGGTTGAGGACACTGTTGAGGTAGCCGATAGTTGCTGAAATTGGGAGGGCTTTGGCTGCTAATTTCTGTGCAGGATGTCCTTTTGGGGCCACCACCTCCATAACACTGAAGAAGTGGAATGGAGCCCAGCAGAGTACAAAGCTCACCACCACAGCCACCACAAGCCGAACAAAACGAAAAGAGCGTCGGCAGCCTCTGCGCGCCAAACTGGCATTCACAGCAGTGTAGCTGAAGATAATGATTATAAGAGGGATCAGGAAGGCTAGAAAGAGCTTCATGAAGGCCAAGCCCTTCTCGCGTTGCTTACACAAAGATCCCAGGTCATAGGAACCACTTGGGAGGAGTTGAGCATAATGGTAGTAACACATGATCTTACCACTGGGCAGCTCAATGGTGTCACGGTATATGTAGAAGGGGATAGTGCAGAGCACAGCCAAAGCCCAAATGACACCACACACCCTCCCTGTTCTTTGGACGTTCCTGTTGTTTTGAGCCCAGACAGGTTTCAACACAACAAGGCAGCGATCCATAGAGATGGCTGCCAGCAGGAAGCCACTGACAAACATGTTGAGAAAAAACATGGAGGAATTGATGCGGCAGAAGGTTGCGCCCAACTTCCAGGTGTCACCATTTGCCATGTAGAGGGTGAAGAATGGCAGGGAGGCAGTGGCCAGGAAGTCAGAGGCTGCAAGATTAAGGATCCAGATGCTGATGACAGAGCGGCGGACATGAAAGCCCACTACTCCGATGATGAGCAGGTTTTCCAGGATACCAATGGAAGAGACTAAGCCATGAAGGGAAATGGTAAAAATATTCATGGAACTCAGTGTAGTTGTTTGATTTGTTGCATTAAGGGTTGCATTTATGAACATCTGGATGAGAGGACAGTAGACCGTTTTACTGGAGGAGGCCATCTTGGAGAGAAAGATCCTTCTGATCTGATGTCCTTTAATTGAGCCTTTTGCTTCACACTGCTGAGATCTACAAAAGAGAGTAGAGCATGTTTAACTTAAAAGGCAATTTACAATTTTGATAACAGTTTCAATTAATTACAAAAAGAGTTTGAAGTTGTTCATGGCATTTAAAAAAATGTGTTTGTGGTGATCCTAATGCTGAAACTGAAACACCATTGCATAAAACAAAAAGAGGACAAGAAAGACAGCAGAGGTGAGAGGAACATGGAGGTGTTTTTTCTCAGCTGACTCAGCTTCAACATTCAAATGATCTATGAGTGTTTGGTTGAGCCTTGTGTGCTCCCTTTTTAAATTAAGTGTATAAAGAAGTTTATAAGTGGTAGTGAAAAAAACTTTTATTGATATATTGCATTAGAAAAACTATTGGAAACACCCTAATATACCCCATAATAAAATTATACCATATAACAATCACACATTTATTGACCAACAGTTATTTGTCTCAATAAACTTATAAAGAAATAACATAAATTATTTTTTATACGTTTTTTTTATTACTCACATTTGTCTTTTTCAAGGATCTCTACTGTTGAGCTGTACATTATCTCTGAAAGGGGAATTTGTAATGTTGTTTGTCACCTTTGAGCAGACACCGACAGTCTTATCAGTTTTATCGCCTACACACCCCACATCCTCTTTGCAATTCTTTACTGGCACGTTTGTATAACTGTAAGCTTGTCTTATTGGGCATGTATCAAAACATGAATCAAAAATATCTCTACCTGATAATGAGTTTCACACATGCAGTAGAAGTCAACTCAAAAACTCACATAATTGCTGCAATAGAGAATTTAATGAGTAAGTAACTTTGGCTTGTTCTGTTAAATGAGGGAAATCCATATTTGGAAATCAACTAGTTGCAACATTTAAATGCAAATATCCAAATGGTCGGGATGAAAACCCAACAATGAGGATTCAGTGAAAAAAATAATGATCCCAACGCATAAAAAATATTTTTAATAAGTCTGGCATTGGTATCTTCAATCAAATAATCATGTCAACATATTTCCTCCTTTCAATTATACTAATGTAAGAAATGACCCTCGTGAATTTAATGGTTTCACTGCAAGATAATGACTCTGACATAGATAGCCTCTGCTTTAACCCCTTCTAACCTCTTTATACAAACATGTAGGCAATCCCTGTGCAAAAAAATTACTAACCTGTTAGTCTGTCTTCTGCAAGTCCAATGAGGGCTCTGTCATGTTACAATGACATACGACACATACCTAGCACGAAGCTCAGGGTTGTAGAAGTCAGCTATAGCAAGTCAAAAACCTCAAAAGGAACCAAGTCTTCTCATAAGATGAAGTGTTAAACCAGCTTCTTTGAAAGGACCTCTGGCAGACGTGTTAGATATAAACAAAGTGTCTTATTTTTCTGGTATGTGTAAAGAAATTCTCAGAAAATAATGATTGCAATTCATAGAACTTATGTTGCATGAAAATGTTACTATTACACGATTACACGAGTTTCTCATGAGGGTTTGTTTAAATGTTCTATCATAGTTAAATTGAATCTGGTGACATCTGACCAAAGCACTACCAAAACCAATTCATGACTCATTTATAATCATCAAAGGTTGCTGACAAAACAGAGCTTACTGAACTGAATATCCTAATATAACAGCATTACTGCATACCATCAGGACAACACAGCATATATTGTATTAAACGCAATGTTTTTTTGTCAAGTTTATTTTAATGGGGTTTAACACACTTGGTTTGGATGATTGCCAGACATCCCAATCAGCAAAAAGTCATTTCAGGGAGGCCCATGGTGGGGGTGCGGGGTGTATAAGGAAGGCAGAGCAATCAGGAAGCTTTCTCTTTCTCTCCCTCTCTCTCACACGCTGCATGGACAGTCAGACATGCAACGGGTCTGTATTAATTTTATAAATGTATTACTATGTATTACTATTTATTCGGAAGCAGCAGTTTGTGTTGTGTGGCCTGGGATCATAATCATCACAGGTCAGTCTGTCCCCCTCTCCGAGAGTGAGACTCACACACGTTGATCCCCCGCCCCGTCCCCTTTGCCTTATCTTCTGACACACACAACCTGTAGGCTATAGCCTACATGACTCACAGCAGCAAGTTGACGTGATAGTAGGGGCGCCACTGTACCAACTTGATGTGGAAATGAGCGGTATTAGTCTAGAAAAAAAGCGGTTTTTTGTTTTTTTTTTGAGAGCGTAGTGCTCCCCCAAGTAGATCGCGCCCTGGGCGGTTGCCTACTTTGCCCATAGCAAAAAACGCCACTGGTCTGATGCATGATGCCACCATGATTCTGTGGACACTGTCCTCTGTAGTCTTTAAGCCTTCACAGACAGTGCCATACATTACCACATACTGCAGATACTCAATGTATCTACATGTGGAGTTTGCCTATTCGTTTGTTATTCTACAAACAATGAAACACAGTCACCCATATGTGGGTTTAGGGGGTCAAACAGTCATATCCTTTGATCTTGACAGCCACAGCAATGCTGCGCCACCATTATCAAAATAACAAAATGCCTTCACCATCTCAAACAGGTAGATACTTTGTTTATTCAGAACTTTCAACAACAAAGGAAAAGGGTTAGGCTGTTGATACATTACAGCCTTATAATGTAACGGCAAACTATGAAACTTTTTGCTTTGTATCTTTAAGTGCAAGAAATTAGGGTGTGAATGTGTTATCACACATCGCATCCACCCATAGGCATCATTTTTGAAGATTCAAAGCAGAAGTTACCAAACACTAGAACACATGAGGCAGTCACATGATGAAACATTGAAAGATGTGCACAAATCAGTCTTTTGCATCAGTTGCAAACATCACTGTTAATAAAAAGAAAAAGAAAAGGAAAAAGCCAAAAAATGTGGGCTCATGTTTGCCTGATCTGAGAATGTAAATGTGATGTATCAGTGCAAAGCAAATACAACCTTCAGGTTGAATTATGTTCAGTTCTGGGTTTACAGTGACACCTGCTGGTTGATTGGTGAGTTGACAGACTCAATATTCTCAATTCTACATTTTCTAGCAGTTCTTCTTTTAAAACCCAACAAAGCTGCCCAGTAGTTGCATTTTAATGATACACCTCTTTTTGTGTTGACATAATATAAATTATGTCAACACAATAAATGAATGATTGGTATTCTATGAATACATAAAAACTGCTTATAATTTATTTCCATATGGTGAGTAAGCTAATGATAATATGACAAGCATTTCTGTTTCGTATCTCACTGTTGTAGGTATTTGAAGGTTTTTGTGTGTGGGAGTGTGTGTTTCTCAGTTTCACAATTGATGGCTAAGTATTATGACTCAAGACATATACTGATGACAGCATCTTAACTAGAAGTGTATTGCTTATCATTATAGAGGTGGCTGTGTTGACAGATCAAAAGTTAAGATTCCCTCCACATGTCAAAAACACAAAACATACCATTTCCCCTTGACAATATAGAGTTTGAGTCACATTCTTTAGCACAAGTGAAACACTGTGGACATGACAGGGATACAAATATTAAAATTATAGGACCTGTACATATCTTACTTTTCTTAGAAAAGAAGAGGAAGAAGAAGAAGAAGAAAAAGGAAATACTTTGTGTTGTTTGCTAATTGCATATATGACTGCACAAACATGATGTGGAGTTCCCTGAGGGTCAACACTTCTGTCCAAAGCAACATACAATTGTGAGTAGAAGAAGTAGAACAAACAGTTACTCACTGTACAGTACAGCACACAGAAAAAGGGGTAGGGGTGTGTATCATTATATGGGTTGTGTTATGGTACATCACTGCCATCTTGTGGATGGATACGGACAGTACCCTGTGTAAAAGGGCTCTGTTTTAAATAAAGATTTACTCATGAAACAAAACGTGTGTCCCGAGCTCTCACTTCTTCACTACTTTCTGTCCAGCCTAATATTACAGTGATGAAATAGCCAATTTACTTATTGTATGGTCAAGGGATGACATTTTGAATGGTTGGACAATTTTGGGAAATACATCTGATGAGATTAAATTAACTATGATGATAGGGTGAATGGGTTACTGTAGGGAACTATTGGCTGTCAACAGTATCTATGGCCATGAGAGGACATTTATTATATTCAGTTATCATTTCCAAAAACATAGCCTCTAGGTTTTATAAATATGTGGCTACAAGTTTTTTTTATTTCTGACAACCAGGAAATGTTTCTACCCTAGAAAAGATAAGATGGTTTATCATTTTCAACCAAATAGTAAATAACAGAGTGTGTATTGCCAGACATATTCTACACTTCTATTAGTACAACAATGTAAGAAAACTCTCTCTATGAAATTTCATGCTAAGAACACACTGCCATCAAGTCCTGGATATATGCTATTGTTGTATAGCTTGGATTATTTATTTGGCCACAGGATAAGGTTACCGTAGACAGATTAGTGGATGAGATAAATTTACAGAGGATGTGCAATCATTTTGCAGCAAATTAATGTTGAAGTTAAAAACATTTAAGAAATAACATGGGTGTTGATATTTTAGTGAATTGATGAAATAATAACCCCACATATTGTATGCAGACCACTCTAACATCACTCTGTAGGGCTGACTGCTGGCCTCAAGACAATAAACATCTCATCCAATGAAGATGATGCAGTTGTTGGCATCCCCCTCAGACCAATCAGTGTTATGTTCAAATAAAAGAGATCAGTTATAAGAATCATCATTTGAATGCACAATAGAGACACAGGATGTGATTCTAGTGCTAAAAAAGAAAGCATGGCAAACCTCATACATCTGCTAAAGCACATCTAAACCACAAAAAGTTGAACAGAGTTCAACCAAAACTGTCTGAAGATGTCCTAGAAAGATTGTTTTAGGTTAGGTCAGTGGAAAATTATAGAAGCTGTACAAAAACCAAGCAGGTTTTGTTCGGACTCTATGGAAATACTCTACGTAATGAGAAGAAAAAACTACAAAATATAAATATATAAAGTCCTTTCAGTTCATCCATTTCCTTTTGTGCAATTACTGACAGCCACACATCTGCACCACCTGTGTTACGTGCAAACCTTTTTCTGCTGAAAGTAGGTGTTGTCTTCGAACCCTTAACTGAATACCCCATTAAACTGGAACAGTGGAGAGAAAAGGATGTTCAAGTTCTATGTGCTTTTCTTTCCTCTCTCTTGTGCTTGTAAGTCATTGCATACATTTTTTTTTCATGTTTAAAATGAATGATGGGTCTGAGAATTTTATTTTTGAGATTTCATGAACCATCAATATTCTTTCATTTATCTTCATCTGTGTTTCAGGTGGTGCTTTGCTCTACGCTAACTTTGGAGCCAATGTCACTTTGCCATGTTTTTATTCCTCTGATGTTAAGAATCTGTGCTGGTACAAACAGGTTGCAGGGGAGCAGCCTGAAATAATATCCTCTTTCTACAATCGTTCACCTGACTCCAACAAATACTACAACCAGTTTAAAGATAACAAACGATTTTCAGTCCACACTGGAAGAAACTTTTACAATCTGAAAATGTCTAATGTTCAGCACTTGCATTATGCTATGTACTTCTATGGAGAGACCAGGATTATTTTCACTGAGTTTCACAAAGGAATATTTTTGATTTTCAAAGGTATATTGCCTTTTATTTTACATTTTCTTCATCACATCACATGAATTTCCATTAGATTTTACCCCTTATTTCCCCTTCATGGTCCTGTCTAAAATCACATTTCTCTATTTTTTAGAGTCCAGAATGTAAATGTGATGTGTCATCACAAAGCAAATACAGCCTTCAGGTTTAATTATGTTCAGGTCTAGGTTTACAGTGACACCTGCTGGTTCATTGATGAGTTGACAGATCCAGTATTCTCAACTGTACATTTTCTAGCAGTTCCTCTTTTGAAATCCAACAAAGCTGCCCAGTAGTTGCATTTTAATGATACACCTCTGTCTTTTTTGTGTTGACATAATATAAATTATGTCAACACAATAAATAAATGATTGCTATTCTATGAATACATAAAACTGCTCATAATTTATTTCCATATGGTGAGTCAGCCAATGATAATGTGACAAGCATTTCTTTTTCATATCTCATTTGGATGTATGTGTGTGTGAGAGAGTGTGTGTTTCTCAGTTTCAGAAGTGATGGCTAACCATTTTTTCTCAAGAGGTATACTGATGACAGCATCTTAATTAGAAGTATATTGCTTATCATTATAGAGGTTGCTGTGTCAACAGATCAGTTAAGATTCCTGCCACATGTCAAAAACACAGAACATACCATTTTCCCTTAACAATATGTGAGATCAAGTCACATTCTTTAGCCTAAATGAAACACTGTGGACATAATATGAATACAAAGGCTCAAGATCCAAACTTGAAAACAAGGATAATGTCAACTGAAGTGCTGAGTGGCTGAGCAAATAATGTTGAAAATGTTGAAAATGGACTTAACTGTATTTCTTTTGGAGAAGAGGTGCTGAATGGTGAGTATGACTGGTGAGTATGAAATTACTCATTGCACTGATAGTGCAGTGGAGTGTATAGTATCCTGAATTTATCATGACAAACTGAAGCAAACAACATCTCTTGCACAGGTTTGTTTCAAAATAACAAGGGAGGTTCTCTTTGTAGTTGAAATAAATACAATTCTGTTCACTAGATGTGAATCACGATATATATGTTCAGTTCTGACCAGAGTTAATGAAAGCTTCCTCCTGCTCTTGCTCCTCTGTTTTCATGGATGTGGTTTGAATGGAATTCCTCTGCTGTAACATAATCTCAGTGGTGTTGATGGAGCGTGCGGTGCTGCGGCGCCGGGTCAGCTCTCCCAGATCCTCAGCCAGAACACTCTCCATCACCGCGCCTAAAGATTGTCTTATCTTTTTGCAAAGGTCAGGGCAGCTGAACACATACAGAACGGGGTTGAGGACGCTGTTGAGGAAGCCGATAGTTGCTGAAACATAGAGGGCTTTGCTTGCTAATTTCTGTGCAGGATGTCCTTTTGGGGCCACCACCTCCATAACACTGAAGAGGTGGAATGGAGCCCAGCAGAGTACAAAGCTCACCACCACAGCCACCACGAGTCGAACAAAACGAAAAGAGCGTCGGCAGCCTCTGCGCGCCAAACTGGCATTCACAGCAGTGTAGCTGAGGATGATGATTATAAGAGGAATCAGGAAGGCTAGAAAGAGCTTCATGAAGGCCAAGCCCTTCTCGCGTTGCTTACACAAAGATCCCAGGTCATAGGAACCACTTGGGAGGAGTTGAGCATAATGGTAGTAACACATGATCTTACCACTGGGCAGCTCAATGGTGTCACGGTATATGTAGAAGGGGATAGTGCAGAGCACAGCCAAAGCCCAAATGACACCACACACCCTCCCTGTTCTTTGGATGTTCCTGTTGTTTTGAGCCCAGACAGGTTTCAACACAACAAGGCAGCGATCCATAGAGATGGCCGCCAGCAGGAAGCCACTGACAAACATGTTGAGAAAAAAAATGGAGGAATTGATGCGGCAGAAAGTTGTGCCCAACTTCCAGGTGTTACCATTGGCCATATAGAGGGTGAGGAATGGCAGGGAGGCAGTGGCCAGGAAGTCAGAGGCTGCAAGATTAAGGACCCAGATGCTGATGACAGAGCGGCGGACATGAAAGCCCACTACTCCGATGATGAGCAGGTTTTCCAGGATACCAATGGAAGAGACTAAGCCATGAAGGGAAATGGTAAAAACATTCATGGAACTCAGTGTAGTTGTTTGATTTGTTGCATTAGCTGAGGAATCTATGATCCTCTGGATGAGAGGACAGTAGACAGTTTTATCAGAGGAGGCCATCTTGGAGAGAAAAGATCCTTCTGAACTGATGTCCTTTAATTGAGCCTTTTGCTTCACACTGCTGACAACGACAAAAGAGAGTAGAGCATGTTTAACTCAAAAAGCAATTTACAATTTTGATAACTGTTTCAGTGCATTACAAAAACTGTTTCATGGCATTTTAAAAAAGTGTTTGTGGTTATCCTAATGCTGAAACTGAAACACCATTGCATAAGACAAAAAGAGGACAAGAAAAACAGCAGAGGTGAGAGGAACATGGAGGTGTTGTTTCTCAGCTGACTCAGCTTCGACATTCAAATGATCTATGAGTGTTTGGTTGAACCTTGTGTGCTCCCTTTTTAAATTAAGTGTATAAAGCTGTACATTATCTCTGAAAGAGGAATTTGTCATTTTGTTTGCCATCTTTGAGCTGACACTGGGCTTGATTTACTAAAATGCAATAGATTGCGCGTTTTGCGGGGATCTACTAAGAATAACTGCGTACATGGAAACAGGTGTAACAGGGTGGAGACAGCAGTATTTAAATGTGTGTATTAATGGAGAGTTTGGACGAGCAGAAAGCTCCAAGCGCAAAATGAAATGTGATCAGGTTTTAGTGGAAGAGGGAAATAAATATATTGAGTTTTACAAAAACAAAGATTACCAGAAAAACTGACATATGGAAGAATATTTGTGACAAAGTCAATGTTGTTAATAAAACAATAAATATTCCACTCCAAAATTATTAATACAGGTGGAAAAACTCTGTCCTGTATGTATTCTGTCATTGTGCCTCCTTCTCCTCCTCTCCACAGTAACAGAAGTCATCTGTGTGCAGTGATCAGCAGGTTAATACCTTCAAAGTTATTATTTATAGACACAGTTACCATCAGAAACATTACCTTCAGGTTTGGTAAATCACAATGTGTGTGCTAAATAATATATTTGCATTTTCTCCTCCCTGTATTTTGCTCACTGGGGTTGAAACCCATTATTATTCATTATGGAAAACGTGCTAAATGGACAGCGCATGTTATCTTACACAGTTAAAAGACGCAAACCTCACTGCGCTGCGTTAGTAGATCAGCTCGCACATTTTTTGCAGGTGATATCAAGTTTGCACACGTTTTTACACACGCAGATCTTTAGTAAATCAGGCCCTGAGAGTCTTATCAGTTTTAGCGCCAAAACCCCACATCCTCTCTCCATTCTTTACTGACATGTTTGTAAGCCTGTCTTTTTGGGCATGTATCAAAACATGAATATATATATATATATATGAAAATATCTCTACCTGATAATGAGTTTCACATTTGCTGTAGAAGTCAACTCAAAACTCACATAATTGCTGCAATAGGGAATCTAAGCAGTAAGTAATTTTGGCTTGTTCTGTTAAATGAGGGAAAACCAAAAAATGAGGATTCAGTGAAAAGAAATTGAATCCCAACGCATAAAAAAATATTTTGTCTGGTACTGGTATCTTATCAGATCAAATAATCATGTCAACATATTTCCTCCTTTCAATTATACTAATGTAAGAAATGACCCTCGTGGATTTAATGGTTTCACTGCAAGATAATGACTCTGACATAGATAGCCTCTGTTTTAACCCCTTGTACTAACCTTATTACGCAAACATGCAGGCAATCGCTGTACAAAAAAAATGACTCACCTGTTTGTCTGTCTTCTGCAAGTCTAATGAGGGCTCTGTCATGTCACAATGGCATATGACACATATCTAGCATGAAGCTCAAGGGTGTAGAAATCAGCTATAGGAAGTCATAAACCTCAAAAGGAACTTAGTCTTCTCATGAGATGAAGTGTTAAACCAGTCTCTATGAAAGGACCCATGACAGATGTGTTAGATATAAACAAAGTGTCTTAGTTTTCTTGTACTATATGTGAAAAGAAATTCTCAGAAAATAAGGGTTGCAATTCATAGAACTTATGTGTTATCTGACTGTGTTTGTTGGTTATAATTTGACTATAGTTCATATGATATGTCAGTGCATGAAAATGTTACTATTACACGATTGTTAACTTTCCTGTTTGATTTATTATTATTATACTAGTTTCTCATAAGAGGTTCGTTTAAATGTTCTATTATAGTTCAATTGAATGGTCTACTATGCAAGACAGAGCAATCAGGAAGCTTTCTCTTTCTCTCTCACATGCTGCATGGAGCTCAATATGTCTTATGCTGAAAATGTTTTTTGTATTGAAACTTGATTGAAAATTCAAAGTATTATCAGTACACCTTTCTGATGTATGATGCCACCATGATTCTGAGGAAACTGTCCTCTCTAGTCTTTAAGACATGCCCTGAAACGGGGGCGTGGCTCTACTGCTGACCTTGTGTCTCCCCTGTCTGTTAATCTTTGTGGTTTTTATTGTTTTAAGTGCGTCCTAATGAGTGTCTTGAAGTAGTTTTGAAGTTGTTTCAACGCATGCACATCAGATCTCAAGGAAAATGAACTTTTCCGCTGTTTATATCGCTCTGATAACTCTACTATCGACGATATCCAAGGTAAACACCGACAATAGGCCTACTAACAATGGGATTACCCGGCCCTGCATTTTTTATTCCCGGGAACTAACACAAATAACTTGAGCCCTGGATTTATATTACCGCTTGCCTGGATTGTTAACATCAAGGATTAAGAAACCAAATAATAACACAAATAACTTGAGGCCTGGATTTATATTACCGCTTGCCTGGATTGTTAACATCAAGGATTAAGAAACCAAATAAGAAGAAACGCAGATCCAGAGGAGGTGTTGGGAATCGATTAAGGAGACGTGGGATTGAGCACCCCTTACTTGTAATCACCCTCCAATGTAAGATTGCTCAACAATAAATTAGATGAGGTAACACTTCGCATCAAATACAGTATGAGGAGGACTTCCGATGCAGTAACCTCATTTCTTTTACTGAAACATGGTTGAAGCAAGACTGTTATTTTAGCGTTGATGGATATACCATAATCAGATTGGACAGAGACAAGGCTAAGTCACAAAAATCTATCGGAGGTGGCCCCTGTATTCTGGTCGACAATAAATGGGTGATGCAATACACTGTTTCGGAACAGATTTGCACAAGAGACTATGAGATCATAGTGGTTTCATTCAGACCATTTTATCGACCCTGAGAGTTTGGACAGCTGACTGTCATATTGGTGTATGTGCCTGGTCCTAACAACAAAGAGGCAGCCGAGTGCATATGAGACTGTTTCAACAACGCGCTCTCCCAATCAGCTGACCAGCCCTTTTTCATTTTAGCAGACTTTAACACATTTTCCCCGTCAGCTTATCTGCCAACCCTACAACAATATGTAGAATGCCCAACCCGCGCATCTAACATCCTGGACCAATGTTATGGCAACATAGAGCACACTTACAAGGCGAGGTGCCTGGGAATTGGGAAATCAGATCACAACGTCATACACTTGTTGCCAAAGTACAGACAACTAGTGAAGTGGGAAAGGCCCACCATAAAAACAGTACTAGTATGGAATTGCGAGACCTTGGATAAGTTAAAATGCTGATTTGAAACCACACGTTGGGACTTATTTTTCAACTCATGCAGAGACCTCCATGAGCTAACAGACTGTATCATCTCATATATACCGTTCTGTGAGGAATCTGCAATTGAAACCAAAAGAGTCAATAATAAGCCCTGGCTGTCAAAAGATTTAAAAAGATAAAAAGGGGGCTTTCCTCAAAGGTGATACTGAGAAGGTCAGAGACACAAGGAAGAAGCTCAGGGCGAAGATACAGAAAGCTCAAATTGATTTTAAAAACAAATTGGAGGAACAGTTCTGCACAAACAACCCTAAACAAGCCTGGGAAGGACTCAATAAAATGACTCCAAAAAACAAGAGGATACTAATATGGACCTCCCCTTCTTAAATTAACTTAATAACTTCTATGGAAGGTTCGACTCTACTGATAGCAAAGACAAAAGCAATGCTGTCTGCATCAACATACCCCAAACCACCACAATTCAGCTGTCAGAGGAGGAAGTTAAACAATGTCTATCAAAAATCAATCCCCAGAAAGCACCTGGACCTGATGGCCGTCGTGGAAGGGTACTGAAGGCATGTGCCACTGAACTAGCATCAGTTTTTACTAATTTATTTCAACTCCTATTGACCACCTGTATTGTGCCGGATATGTGGAAGTCATGAATTATCAAGCCTATATCAAAGAAGCCTGGATCCAAAGAATTGAATGTGTTTGGATTTTATTTGTTGATTTTACTGCAGCCTTTATCACAATGCAGGTCTATATTCTCCTGCAAAGACTTACTGACTTAGGGGTGGATGGGGGTTTGGTGCGCTGGATCAAGCACTTCCTAACTAACCCTAACCCTGCGTCAGGGTCCAGGGACATGGCTTTGAATGAAATAGTGCTTAATACAATGGCTCCTTAAGGATGTGTTCTTTCCCCTGTCTTGTTTTCTACAAATGAAATGGCACATCATCATAGTAATTTTAAATTATTTAAATATGCAGATGATATGGCACTAGTGGGACTGTTCCACAAGAATGAAAGCATATCTGATTATGTTGAACATGTTTTTGAGCTAGAACAGTGGTGTAAGACTAGCTTACTTTTAATCAATGCAGGTAAAACAAAGGAGCTAATTCTAAATCAAACAGGTTCTCCAACACCACTGATACTAAGCAGTCAAACGATTGTTAACTGTTTTAAGTATTTGGGTAAACACATTGATGATAAGCTGAACTTCACAAAAAATGTTGATGCTATATGCAAAAAGGCCAACCAAAGATTGTTTTTAATTAGGAAACTAAAGGGCTTTGGAGTCACTTGTAATATTCTTGAAATGACATATGTCAGCCTGATAGAGAGTGTCCTTAGTAACATCTCTGTCTGGTATGGTGACCTGACTTCATAAGCTGTCCAGAATTGTCAAATTGTCAATTGACTCTTTTATTCCAAATGCAATTTCCAATTTCCTTTCAACTATCTTGCAACTGAAGCACTTGAAGGAGAATAAGGTCATGGGAACATTTTTGTGTGTTTCACTTATTTTCTTGCACTGGTGGGACTGACAGTGAACTGAAAAAAACACTGACATTGTGTTTTGGAATATAAGGAAAGAATTTTGACTAAATTCTGTTTTATGCATATAAAACATACTGACACTGGCAATCATAATTCTTTCTTTCAGGGTATCCATACAGTTTTACATGTCATGCTCTGAGTCTTACTTGACATATTGGCCTTTAACTATAGATGATAATCTCTCAAAAATGAAAAAGGAACAACCTAGAAACTAAACTTGTTTTAAACACTTGAAACCACGGTCTGTGACTTTGACTGATTAGATCTCTTCAGTATCCACCCATAGGCATCATTTTGAAGATTGAAAGCAGAAGTTACCACACAAATAAGGTGAATGTGTTTTCACACATCGCATCCACCCATATGCATCATTTTGAAGATTCAAAGCAGAAGTTACCAACACTGGAACACATGAGGTTGTCACATGATGAAACATTGGAAGATGTGCACAAATCAGTCTTTTGCATCAGTGGCAAGCATCACTGTCAATAAAAAGAAAAAGAAAAGGCCAAGAAATGTGGGACCATGTTTGCCCAATATGAGAATGTAAATTTGACGTGTCAGTGCAAAGCAAATACAGCCATCAGGTTTAATTATGTTCAGTTCTGGGTTTACATTGACACTTGCTGGTTCATTGGTGAGTTGACAGATTCAGTATTCTCAACTCTACATTTTCTAGAAGTTCTTCTTTTGAAAACCCAACAGAGCTGCCCAGTTGTTGCATTTTAAGCATTTCTGTTTCGAATCTAACTGTTGTATGTATTTGGATGTGTGTGTGTGTGTGTGTGTGTGCTTGTGTGTGGGGGGGGAGTGTGTGTTTCTCAGTTTCACAATTGATGGTTAAGCTTTATGATTCAAGAGGTTTTCTTAGAAAGAAAAAGAGGAAGAAGAAGAAGAAAAAGAAGAAGAAAAAGCAAACAACACAAGTATTTCCTAATTGCACATATGACTGCACAAACATGATGTGGAGTTCCCTTAGGGTCAACACTTTTGTCCAAAGCAACATACAAATGTGAGTAGAATAAGTAGAACAAATCTTCCTCAAGACAGTTGCTCACTGTACAGTACAGCACACAGAAAAAGGGGGTGTGTATTATTATATGAGTTGTGTTATGGTACATCACTGCCATCTTGTGGATGGATACGGATAGTACCCTGTGTGGTTGGGTTACATTAACTTGTGAAACAAAACGTGTGTCCTGAGCTCTCACTTCTTCACTCCTTTCTTACCAGCCTAATATTACAGTGATGAAATTTAGTTATTGTATGGGCAAGGGATGACATTTTGAATGGTTGGACAATTTTGGGAAATGAATCAGATGAGATTAAATTAACTGATTGGGCTACTGTAGGGAACTATTGGCCGTCAATAGGATCTGTGGCCATGAGAGGATATTTATTATATTCAGTTATCATTTCCAAAAACATAGCTTCTATGATTTCTTTTTGAAGTATATTTTTTTGGGCTTTTTTGCCTTTAATGGACAGATTAGTAGAGATAGACAGGAAACAGGAGGCAGAGAGAGGGGGGAATGACATGCAGGATAAGACCACTCGGTGCATGATTCGAACCGGGGTCGCCTGCAGCGAGGACTGTAGCCTCTACACATGGGGCGGGTGCTCTACCCACTGAGCTATACTCAACCCCCAATAGCCTCTATATTTTCAACCAAATAATAGTGTGCATAGTGTGCATTGCCAGACATATTCTACACTTCTATTAGTACAACAATGTAAGAAAACTCTCCTATGAAATTTCATGCCAAAAACACACTCCACACCATCAAGTCCTCGATATATGCTGTTGTTGGCCTAAGTGTTGTATATCTTGGATTATTTGTTTGGCCACAGGATAAGGCTACTGTTTGATTAGTGGATGAGATAAATTAACAGAGGATGTACAATCATTTTGCAGCCAACTAAAAACACATCTACTAAAACACATCTAAACTTCAAAAAGTTAGTGCATCAGCAGTATTGCAGATTTTAGGATAAGGATGCATTATTACAGAATTCCTGATTTGATTAATCTTTGCCGATTAACCATCATCACAGAAACTCTCATTATCAAGAGTTCAACCAAAAACAGCTGAGGATGCCCTAGAAAGATTGTTTTAGGTTACCTAGGTCAGTGGAAAATTTTAGTAGTCATCGAAAACAAGGTTTTGTTCGGAGTGTATGGAAATATTCTACTTTACATAAAGAGAAAAAAATCTACAAAATGTCAATATATGAAGTCCTTTCAGTTCATCCATTTCCTTTTGTGCAATCACTGACAGCCACAAATCTGCACCACCTGTGTTATGTGCAAACCTTTTTCCGCTGAAAGTAGGTGTTGTCTTCGAACGCTTAACTGAATACCCCATTAAACTGGAACAGTGGAGAGAAAAGGATCTTCAAGTTCTATGTGCTCTTCTTTCCTCTCTCTAGAGCTTGTAAGTCATTTCGTACAATCTTTTTCATGACCCATCGATAGTCTTTTATTTATCTTCATTGTGTTTCAGGTGGTGCTCTCCTCTAATGTGACTTGCCATGTTTCCATTCCTCCAGTGCCAAATGTCTGTGCTGGTACAAGCAGGCTGCAGGGGAGCAGCCTGAAATAATATCCTCTTTCTACAATCGTTTACCTGACTTCAACAAATACAACCAGTTCAGAGATAATAATGTGCAGCACTTGGATTCTGCTATGTACTTGTGTGGAAAGACCAGGATTATTTTCACTGAGTTTCACAAAAGAATATTTTTTTTGATTTTCAAAGACTTATTATCTATTGTTTTACATTTTGGACTATTCATCAATCACATTACATGAATTTGCATGAGATTTTGCCCCTTTTTTCACTGCACAGTGCATACAGGAGTGATGAAGAACACAACACTTATTAGTTCAATGTAGTTTGTTGTGACATTAAAAATTCATAATTTGTCTTTCCACTGTGAATTCATTTAATTGAACCATCAAAGATAAGTGAACCAACACTGAACCCTTTAATGATGATGACAGATAATTGGAAAAGTAATAACTGTAGATTCTGATTTTCTTTAAACATTTTTTTATTAAAAATACAACAGTACAATATTTTTTTTCAAGGTCTGCACCCCCAGCACAGTTGAATTCTCTTTTATGCACATAAAACACACTGACACTGGCAATAATAATAATTTCTTTCAGGGGATCCATATAGGTTTACTTGTCATGTTCTGAGTCTTACTTGACCTATTAACCTCTATCTACAGATGATAATCTCTCAAAAATGAAAAAAGGAACATGTGGAAAATGTGGGCTCATATTTGTTTTTTTCCCAATCGGAGGATGTAAATGTGATGTGTCATCACAAAGCAAACACAGCCCTCAGGTTTAATCATGTTCAGTTCTGGGTTTACAGTTACACCTGCTGGTTCATTGGTGAGATGACAGACTAAATATTCTCAATTCTGCATTTTCTAGCAGTTCCTCTTTTGAAAACCCAACAAAGCTGCCCAGTAGTTGCATTTTAATGATAAACCTCTGTCTCTTTATGTCAACACAATACACAAATGATTGCTATTATAAAAATACATAAAACTTGTCATTAATAATTTCCATATGGTGAGTAGGCCAATGATAATGTGACAAGCATTTCTTTTTCATATCTCATTTGGATGTATGTATGTGTGTGATAGAGGGTGTGTTTTTCAGTTTCAGAAGTGATGACTAACCATTATGTTTCAAGAGGTATACTGATGGCAGCATCTTAATTAGAAGTATATTGCTTATCATTATAGAGGTTGCTGTGTCAACAGATCAGTTAAGATTCCTGCCACATGTCAAAAACACAGAACATACCATTTTCCCTTGACAATATAGAGTTCAAGTCACATTACTTAACACAAGTGAAACACTGTGGACATGATATGAATACAAAGGCTCAAGATCCAAATTTGAAAACAAGGATAAATGCCAACTGAAGTGCTGAGTAGCTGTGCAGATAATGTTGAAAATGTTGTAAATGGATGCAAAGGGAATTAGGAAGGGACCAGAGGTGACTGAAAACTGTATTTCCATTAGAGAAGAGGAGCAGAATGAGTCGTATGAAATGACTCTATCGTTGTACTGATGGAGTGTACAGTATCCTGAAGTTATCACGACAAACTGAAGCCAACATCAGATGCAAATTCAAACATGAGCAGATCAGAAAACAGAGCAACATCTGGCTAAAATATGATGAGAGAAGAAAAACGAGCCTGTCTCTTGAACAGGCTTGATTTAAAAAAACAAAAAAGGGGGGTTCTCTTTGTAGTTGAAGTAAATACAATTCTTTTCACTAGTTAGAATCACGATGTGTATGTTCAGTTCTGAGCAGAGTTAGTGAAAACTTCCTCCTGCTCTTGCTTCTCTGTTTTCATGGATGTGGTTTGAATGGAATTCCTCTACTTTAACATAATCTCAGAGTTGTTGATGGAGTGTGCGGTGCTGCGGCGCCGGGCGAACTCTGCCAGATCCTCAGCCAGAACACTCTCCATCACCGCGCCTAAAGATTGTCTTATCTTTTTGCAAAGGTCAGGGCAACTGAACACATACAGAATGGGGTTGAGGACGCTGTTGAGGAAGCCGATAGTTGCTGAAATTGGGAGGGCTTTGGCTGCTAATGTCTGTGCAGGATGTCCTTTTGGGGCCACCACCTCCATAACACTGAAGAAGTGGAATGGAGCCCAGCAGAGTACAAAGCTCACCACCACAGCCACCACAAGACGAAAAAAACGAAAAGAGCGTCGACAGCCTCTGCGTGCCAAACTGGCATTCACAGCAGTGTAGCTGAAGATGATGATTATAAGAGGAATCAAGAAGGCTAGAAAGAGCTTCATGAAGGCCAAGCCCTTCTCGCGTTGCATACATAAAGATCCCAGGTCAAAGGACCCACTTGGGAGGAGTTGAGCATAGTGATAGTAACACATGATCTTACCATTGGGCAGCTCAATGGTGTCACGGTATATGTAGAAGGGAATAGTGCAGAGCACAGCCAAAGCCCAAATGACACCACACACCCGCCCTGTTCTTTGGACGTTCCTGTAGTTTTGAGCCCAGACAGGTTTCAACACAACAAGGCAGCGATCCATAGAGATGGCTGCCAGCAGGAAGCCACTGACAAACATGTTGAGAAAAAAAATGGAAGAATTGATGCGGCAGAAGGTTGGGCCCAACTTCCAGGTGTTACCATTGGCCATATAGAGGGTGAAGAATGGCAGGGAGGCAGTGGCCAGCAAGTCAGAGGCTGCAAGATTAAGGATCCAGATGCTGATGACAGAGCGGCGGACATGAAAGCCCACTATTCCGATGATGATCAGGTTTTCCAGAATACCAATGGAAGAGAATATACCATGAAGGGAAATGGTAAAAACATTCATGGAACTCAGTGTAGTTGTTTCATTAGTGGTGCGATTTATGAACATCTGGATGAGAGGACAGTAGACAATTTTATCAGAGGAGACCATCTTGGAGAGAAAAGATCCTTCTGAGCTGATGTCCTTGAGCCTTTTGCTTCACACTGCTGAGATCTACAAAAGAGAGTAGAGCATGTTTAACTTAAAAGGCAATTTACAATTTTGATAACAGTTTCAATTAGTTTCAAAAACAGTTTGAAGTTGTTCATGGCATTAAAAAAAGGTGTTTGTGGTTATACTAATGCTGAAACTGAAACACCATTGCATAAAACAAAAAGAGGACAAGAAAAACAGCAGGGGTGAGAGGAACATGGAGGTGTTGTTTCTCAGCTGACTCAGCTTCGACATTCAAATGATCTATGAGAGTTTGGTCGAGCCTTGTGTGCTCCCTTTTTAAATTAAGTGTATAAAGCTGTTTATAAGTGGTAGTGAATAAACCATTTATTGACGTATTGCATTAGAAAAACTTTTGTGTTGTAAGGATTGAAAACACTGTAATGTACTATAGTAAAATGATGCTCTATAACAATTACAAATTTAGTGAACAGCAGTTTTTTGTCTCAATATACTTTGGGAATGAAATTATTTTTATAACTCTTTTATGACTTTCATTACTCACATTTGTGTCTTTTTCAAGGAGCTCAACTGTTGAGCTGTACATTATCTCTGAAAGAGGAATTTGTCATTTTGTTTGTCACCTTTGAGCTGACAACGACTGTCTTATCAGTTTTATCGCCTACACACCCCACATCCTCTTTGCAATTCTTTACTGGCACGTTTGTATAACTTTAAGCTTGTCTTATTGGGCATGTATCAAAACATGAATCAAAAATATCTCTACCTGATAATGAGTTTCACACGTGCTGTAGAGGTCAACTCAAAAACTCACATAATTGCTGCAATAGAGAATTTAAGAATTCAGTAACTTTGGCTTGTTCTGTTAAATGAGGGAAATCCATAACTGGAAATCAACTAGTTGCAACATTTAAATGCAAATATCCAAAAGGTCAGGATGAAAACCCAACAATGAGGATTCAGTGAAAAAAATAATAACCGCAATGCATTCATTTTTTTTTAAATAAGTCTGGCATTGGTATCTTATCAGATCAACTAATCATGTCAACATATTTCCTCTTTTCAATTATACTCATGTAAGAAATGAACCTAGTGGATTTAATGGTTTCAGAGCAAGATAATGACTCTGACATAGATAGCCTGTTTTTATCCCTTCCACTAACCTCTTTACGCAACATGCAGACAATCCCTGTGCAAAAAAAATGACTCACCTGTTAGTCTTTCTTCTGCAAGTCTAAAGAGGGCTCTATGTTACAATGACATACGACACATACCTAGCACGAAGCTCTTGGGTGTAGAAGTCAGTTGTAGGAAGTCATAAACCTCAAAAGGAACCAAGTCTTCTCATAAGATGAAGTGCTAAACCAGTCTCTTTGAAAAGATCTCTGGCAGACGTGTTAGATATTAACAAAGTCACTTTGTTTTCTGGTATCTGAACATAAATTCTCAGAAAATAAGGCTTGCAATATGTAGAATGTGAAAATGTTACTATTACACAATTGTTCATTTTCCGTTTAGAGTTTCTTATAAGAGGTTTGTTTAGATGTTGTATCATAGTTACAGTGAATTGAATGTGGTGACCTTTGACTATACTACTACCAAAGCCAATTTCATGATTAGTTTATGATCATCAAAGGTTGCTGACAAAACAGAGCTTACTAAACTGAGTATGCTATTATAACAGCATTACAGCATACCATCAGGACAACACAGCATATAGTGTATTATAGGCAATGTGTTCCTGTCAAGTTTAATTTTAATGGGGTTTATCACACTTGGCTTGGATGATTTCCAGACATCCCAACCAGGAAAAAGTCATGCCAGGGAGGTCCTCCTCCCTGTCCAAGCCCAACCATGACCTAAATTAATATTTGTCGCTAAGCATTCTGTTGAGAAATTGGCCTTGACTAAATTACTGGTCAAGTTGGTAGCCCAATAATACAATAGGGTTCTGTTTATTTGAGCTTTATTTGTCAGTGGTATTGTTGATACACCTGTCTGATGCATGATGCCACCATGATTCTGAGGAAACTGTCCTCCGTAGATATTTTTTAAGCCTTCACAGATGGTGTCATAAATACTCTATGCTCATAAATGGTCATACTCAATGTATCTACAGTATGTGGAGTTTGCTTATGTGTTATTGTTAGTTCTTTATTGTTATTCTACAAACAAGGAAACACAGTCACCCATCTGTGGGCTTGAGGGAGTCAGAGAGTCATATCCTTTGACCTTGATTGCCACAGCAATTCTGCGCCACCATTATCAAAATGACAAAATGCCTTCACCATCTCAAGAGAGAGAGACAGTATGTGTCTCTGCTAAGGTGATTGTGCTGCCTCTACTGTGGCCTCAAGGCCCATGCTTGAGCCTTGACTGATGCCCTGGTTTCAACCCTGCTTGCCTTTAACTTAGTGTCTACCCCGGTGAATGCACCAGCCTTCTGTCCCCGACCTCAATTATCGCTTGTGCTTGTCTGCCTGTGGCTGTGTGGCATCCTCCGGCTTTGATCCCATCAGGAGAGCCCAGGGACTTCCGCCTGGATAACCTCATCTCCGTAGGCGCTACTGGTATTGCCTTACCTGCTGCCAACTCTGTCTTCAGTGACCCTGAGCCCTGCCTGTCCCCCTACACATTCTGTTACATTTTCAATTTGATCCCAATGGTTCTTATATGGAAAGTACTCATATGACATTAAACTTTCCTCTGAATTCACTCTATTAAGATTGACCTTCATCCAGCTGAGACTGTAGAGCCTTGGATTATAAACAATTTTTCTTGATTTTTGGAGTGGTGCCCTCAAGGACTGTGGGGGACCACAACAATCCATCCATCTTGTAGTTTTCACACTATAGCAATAGGAAAAAGCTGACACAAGTGGATTAGGAAGAAAACTAGTTTCATCATATGATGTTGGAATCAGATGTGGCACTACTGTTAAAGGCAAAATATATATGTTGGTGAAAGTATCCACTAGAGCTGCTTTGCAACATCAAGCGGTGACTGTTAAGGATCATCAGGAAGACACAATTAGTTTTGACAGTTGATTGTGTAACAGGGATAATCAGTACTATTAGAGAATGATTGAAAGGTATTTACACACAGCCTCAATCTAAGAAATAATCCAAATGTATGTGTATCTTTTCTTGTTTATTCAGATCTTTCAAACCAGGAAAAGTCAACATTTGAGCTATTTTGGCAAAATAACAGAAAGCCAGATATGCAACTGAAGCACTAGGAGAATAAGGTCATGGGAAAATATTTGTTTCACTTATTTTCTTGCACTGGTGGGACTGACAGTGAACCAAAAAAAGCACTGAGGTCGTGGTTTTGGAATATAAGGAAATTGTTTTATGTATATAAAACACACTGACACTGGCAATAATTATTTCTTCCAGGGGATCCATACAGTTTCACTTGTCATGCTCTGAGTCTTACTTGACCTACTGACCCTTTAACTATAGATAATCTCTCAAATGAAAAAGGAACAATCTAGAAACTAAACTTTGCGAAATACCAATGATCTATTGCAATAGCTTTAAACTCTTGCAACCACAGTTTTGACTTTGACTGGTTAGATCAGTCTAGATGGCTGTTGATACATTTAGCCTTCTAATATAACTCAGCAACTGTTAAACTTTTTGCTTTGTGTGTGCAAAAAATTCACCCTATTTGCTCTATGCAAATAGGGTGAGTGTGTTTTCACACATTGCATTTACCCATAGGCATCATTTTGAAGATTAAAAGCAGAAGTTACCAAACATGAGAACATGTTAGGCTGTCATATGATGAAACATGAAAAGATGTGCAAAAATCAGTCTTTTGAATCAGTGCCAAACATCACTGTCAAGGAAAAGAAAAATCCATAAAATGTGGGCTCATGTTTGTCTTTCACCCAATCTGAGGATGTAAATGTGATGTGTCAGCACAAGGCAAATACAACCTTCAGGTTAAATTATGTTCAGTTGTGGGTTTACAGTGACACCTAGGCAGACCACTCTAACATCACTCTGTAGGGCTAACTGCTGGCCTCAAGACAATCTCATCAAAAGAAGTTAATGCAGTTGTTGGCGCCCCCCTCAGGCCAATCGGTCTAATGTTCAAATAAAGATCAGTCATGTGAAGCATAATTTGAATGCACAGTAGAGACACAGAATGTTAGCACAAGAAAGCATGGCAAACCTCATACATCTGCTAAAGCACATCTAAACCACAAAAAGTTGAATAGAGTTCAACCAAAAACAGCTGAGGATGCCCTAGAAAGATTGTTTTAGGTTAGGTCAGTGGAAAATTATAGAAGCTGTACAAAAACCAAGCAGGTTTTGTTTGGACTCTATGGAAATACTCTACGTAATGAGAAAAAAACTACAAAATATAAATATATGAAGTCCTTTCAGTTCATCCATTTCCTTTTGTGCAATCACTGACAGCCACACATCTGCACCACCTGTGTTACGTGCAAACCTTTTTCCGCTGAAAGTAGGTGTTGTCTTCGAACCCTTAACTGAATACCCCATTAAACTGGAACAGTGGAGAGAAAAGGATGTTCAAGTTCTATGTGCTCTTCTTTCCTCTCTCTAGAGCTTGTAAGTCATTGCATACATTTTTTTCATGTTTAAAATGAATGATGGGTCTGAGAATTTTATTTTTGAGATTTCATGAACCATCGATATTCTTTAATTTATCTTCATCTGTGTTTCAGGTGGTTCTTTGCTCTACGCTAGCCTTGGAGCCAATGTCACTTTGCCATGTTTTTATTCCTCTGATGTTAAGAATCTGTGCTGGTACAAACAGGTTGCAGGGGAGCAGCCTGAAATAATATCCTCTTTCTACAATCGTTTACCTGACTCCAACAAATACTACAACCAGTTTAAAGATAACAAACGATTTTCAGTTCACACAGGAGAAAACTTTTACCATCTGAATATTTCTAATATTCAGCACTTGGATTCTGCTATGTACTTCTGTGGAAAGACCATGATTACACACACCGAGTTTCTCAACAGAACATTTTTGTTTTTCAAAGGTATATATTGCCTATTGTTTTACATTTTGGACTATTTTTTCATCAGATGAATTTCCATAATATTTTGTCTCTTTTTTCCTCTTAACGACCCTGTCTAAAACTTTTCCCCAACTTTCCCTTTTTTTTTAGAATCCATTCACTTGTCTTTCCACCAGCAGCCGATGTCCGTGCAACCAGGAGACTCTGTGACTCTGAACTGCACAGTGTACACTGGAACGAGTGATGAAGAACACAATGTTTACTGGTTAAAAAAGGATTCCCAGTTAGGAATCATGTACATCCACACACACAGCAGCAATCAGTGTGTGAGGAGCTTTGAGTTTGATTCTTCTGAACAGAGCTGTGTGTACAGTTTATCGAAAAGGAACGTGAGCCTGTTGGATGCTGGGACGTACTACTGTGCTGTGGCTTCATGCGGAGAGATACTGTTTGGCAAAGGAGCAAGACTGGATGTTGGAGGTGAGCAACGAATATTCTTTTCAGTTTTCTTTTCCTACTTTGTTGATCTTTTTAGAACATTCAGACTACAGCCTTTACTGTTTTATTTAAAAAATGAAAAACAAAATATGCCTGCCTCATTAGAAGGGGTGTATCATTCATAGTTTGTCTTTTTGTTCTTTGTTTTTTTACTCTATTCTTTTTATATTTCCACAGTGGAGCAGCGAGACTGTTCGCCTGTCTTGGTGTATGGCCTGGTTGCAGCTCTTCTTGTGTCTGTCATATTTAACATCATCCTAAACTGTGTCCTCTGCAAAATGGCCAGGAGAGAACACATTCATGCTAGAGGTACAAATAGCCAATTTTTATTAGAGACAAACGGCTAATTCATGAAATGTCCACTCCAATACAATAGAAGTGAATGAAATATAGTTTGTGGTGCTAACTTTAAAAAATCATATTTTTTCATTTTACATTACTATGTCTTTCTACTGTGAACTCATTTCATTGCACCATCAAAGATAAGTGAACCGACACTGAACCCTTTAATGAAGATGACAGATAATTGGGAAAGTAATAACTATAAATTCAGCTTTTTTTCAAATTCTTTTTTTATTTAACAATACAACAGATAGCAGGAAAGTAATAACTCTAAAATCTTTTTTTTTCAAGGTCTGCACCCCCAGCAAAGTGTCCAAGAATACACCGCTGACACACAGGTTGGCACCCATATAAAGTCACCCGGACATATCCTTATATATTTTCTGCATATTTCTGCCATACATTTTGAATTTTGAATTTAGTTTTCTTATTTCTAACAGAATGAGGAGTCTGATGATCTGCAGTACGCACCTTTGGACTTCAAAAAGAGACAATACAAGAGCAGCAGACGGAGGAGCACAGAGGAGGAGACAATTTATGCTGGACTGAGAGTTTCAGACCAAGACTGATGTTTGCTGTTTAATTAAAATCAAACCTTCAAAAGCTTCCACTGCTGCCGCTACCACTGCCTCATGTAATTCCAATTTTTACTGTATTACTATCCTTCATGAGATCAAATTTTGTGGTTTCAATGCTTTTGATCTTCTTAAAATATACATATATATGCTTAATTGCACCATTGAATGTTTATTCTTATAATAAAAAATTATACTAGAATTCAAAAAATTGATTTTTTTCTGGATCCTACTGAAGAATAAATATCTCGTGAAAATGTCACCAATGCAGTGGTTTCTATATGTTAAACTTAATTCAGTGAATCAGTGATGTTTGTTATATGATGACCAATTAAAGATAAAAGCAAACGACCACAGATATCATCAAATATATTTTTTAAATCATTTAATTATTTTTCTATTCCTCATATGACCAATTTATAGTTTAAGTGTGTTTTTCTTGTTGATCCAATTTGACTAACTTCAATCTTTATTAAAGACACAGCTCATGGGGGTCCATAGAAAAATACAATGATTAACAAATACATAACACAATATCTAAAAAAGAACATTTGCAATTAATGCACTATACAAGCTACAATAGATTTGTATGAGTTTACTGTGCATCTTCTGCTGTACTTGTTGGCTGTGAATGAATTCAGTGTAAGCAGTTATGTGCAGTTAAGCTCTCTGTCAGTAGAGGGCAGCAGTCCACCTGCATATGTGACTATACAGGTCACATATGCTGTATGATGCTTTTTTAAAATGAACCATAATCAACACATTTGGCTTATCTGAACACATAACACACTCACTGCTGTGACCACCACACAGCTAAAATTGGAAAGACATGTTTTTTTTAGGTGAATGCACCACAGAGAGAGGCTGAAGAACTGCATTTGAACATTTCAAAGACAGACCCTTGTAAGCCATGTCCTATTTGCTCATAATGCAATGTAGCCACCCACCCACGGAGGGATGTGTCTGCATTGTGGTCGACTGACATAAAAAACTTGACTGTACCCTTTGTTCAGAATGCTAATGTGAATGCAGTGAATTGATTGATATACAAATGAAATACCAAAACTTACTAACTTCATAGGAACTAAGATCACGCTTTTATTGTTTAAAAATAAAAAGTAGTACCACACTTAGACAAAAAAACTGATGATCACATATGTGTATGGTTTCATGGGTGTTTTGTTCAAACTTTCAGCCTTTACCCATTCTCTCTCCAATAAATTAACACAGTTCTTGCGCGTTGGCAGTCGATCGGTTGTTGAGAAAAAAAAAATGCTTGTGAATTCCCGCTCTGGTCAAGCTCTCACACTCGGTTCTATGCAAGTGGTTTTTTGCACTTGCCCCCTCCCCTCATAACAGGATGTCTATGTGGTTTTTATTTGTGATGCTGTGATGTTTCTTGTTTGTTCCAGTTGCTTCACCACAACACCTCTGATCTCTCACTGCTCTACTTCTGATGTATAGTTCCTGATGTATGTCTTTTGAGTCAAAAGTCAATACACAGTCACACTTTTAACATACAAATTAAACAGCGATGGTAAAAAACCCATCCACATTGGTGATACTGCTAGCTTGACCCTGTTGCACCTGGTACAAAACAAAGGGGAAGGAGGAGCTATGTGACACAGTCACTGGAGGCCTGTCTTTGCTTTCTCTCTTGTCTGCAACCACAGGGTTTTTTTGTTCAAAGATGTTCCTGTTTTTGAAATATATATCTGGATAAATGTTAAAAGAAAAGAATGATAATGCAATTTTCCAACTTGCACTGCTATGACAATAGTTAAATGCTCCTGATTGCAACACTAGCCACAAAAAAGGTATTTGATCTTTGTGTTTAAGTACAGAGGAAGTATATTTGCTTCTTGCTGACCTGAATTCATGTCTTTGTGTAAACAGTGCAGTGGAAAAAAGTCTGCCACAAGACAAGACACACTGACTGCTCAAGCTGATGGTCTGTTAGCCAGCTAACTGTGTCAGTAACAGTTTCTGACCTATTTAACAGCTACAGTATGAGAAACAACTTAACTACAGAACACACATGAAGGAAGTCCAACTTAAATAGGGAGTGGCTTTTTAAATATGGATGAAAGACTCTACCTCAAAACAGCTTCTATCAAAATTATACATCAACTGCAGTTTGGATGTGGAATGTAGGGAATGGGCAAGAAAAAAACCCAAAACAATTATGTGATAGTGTTTTATTGTAAATTGTGCTTTCCTAAATGCACAGTTTGCAGTTTTGGAGCCAAGCCAGTAATCAATTAACTCAAATGAGTCGAAGGGCCTCCTAACAATTTCTTTTCAACTTTTGCTTAGCCTGTTTCACAACTTTTAAAGTTTTTGCACTGTTTGGCCAACACCAATTTCTTCAGAAATGATCAAGCAGCTGGAACAGTAATTAGAACATTCCTATATTTGTTATCAACCTGAAGAGCCACTGGCAGATGAACCCATCTGCTAGTCAGCCTACAAAATAAACAGCAGTGCCATGGGACTCAAAGTCTGCAGGCAGACTCTCCAGAAGCTGAGCCATCACAAGACTTGTCCAGAGCCTGTCACCCAGGTAACCTGTGATACCTTCGAGAAAAACTCACCCGAGAGCACCGCACAGGTTTCCTACTGGACTGACAGCTGCTTGGGTTCCAGTGGTGTTCGCCCAGCCGCTTAACAAAATAGGCTCAGACAACTTCTATCATCTGCCGATGACTGGGTTGGTGTCAAACTGAGGTCTAAAATTAATTTAGAGTTTATCTCACCATTAGTTTGACAGTCTGTAACCATAGGCCCTAGATTACTAATAGACCTACCATCTTCCATAATCTTCGATTCATTAGTGTGTCCACTCCAATAATAATTAATACATTTTACATTGTTTTCTATCAGTTACCATTGCATTTAACTAGAAGTTGTACTTAATACATTTCTTAAATTTCACCCAGTGGTTGTCTGTGTGTTCTTTTGGAGCAGAAGATGGAGACCTTTTAAATCAAGAAGTAATGGCTTCTGATTTGAGACAAATTTTTTTTTTTAAGATTTATTTTTTACGGAAGCGCATTGCATTCACTGGATAAAAAAAAAATTAGACAGCTTATCTCGTAATTACGAGAAAAGATCTCGTTATTACGAGATCTTTTCTCGTTATTACGACATCCTGATCTCATAATTACGACATCCTGATCTCGTTATTACGACATCCTGATCTCATAATTACGACATCCTGATCTCGTAATTACGAGATCTTTTCTCGTAATTACGAGAAAAGATAAAGAAAAAGGAAATGTCTGTAAATCCTCTCTCAGTGGCAATGATGGCGCTATCGCAGTTAATCTGCTATTATCACCTTCTCGGTTTGAGACACTGGGAAATACTGATGTTTCTGAAAAATGAGGATGGTATTAAAATTAGTTTGTCAACACTGCGCAGGCATCTCAAGGCGTTAGGATTGTTCAGGCGGAAAGCCCAGTCTGACGTGCTGGATGTCGCTCTGTTCCTGCAGGAGCAGTTGAACGAACACGGGATGCTTCATGGATACAAATTAATGCATTTGAAATCAGGGGCGATTGCTCTGAGACAACAAGGGAAGCTCACCTTCCCCTAAAATTTCATCAAATAAATTGTCACAACTGTCATATTAAATTCATACTAAAATTATATTTACATCAAATCTGCACTTGAATGCGTTCAATTTTACAACTATGACATCCTGTAACCAGCTGTTTATTGCCAACACTGTTATTTTCCGACGTGATTTCCCTATCACACAATTGCAGTCCGCTGCGGACGCTGAGCGTCTCTGGTGGTCAATGAAGCTTCTCTCAACAGCTGTTTTGGCTAGGGCGGGACAAGCCAGGATAAGACGCTCAGCGGGTGCTGCTGCGAGCCCTGCCCCCGTCCCAAAGCACTCACAGACGTCAGGTTCACAGCAGCCTCGTACAGCAGTCCCAGTTGCAGTCCGAGCAGAGAGGAGAGTTACATTGCAAAATGGTACAGAAAACAATATGATTGGTCTAATTAATTAGATTAGATTAGGTCTTATATATTAAATATGAATTAACACGTTTATGTTGAATAATTCAGGTGTTAAGTGTTTGTGTGTTGATGTGGTTCTATGGCATAGATGAAGCATACAACAGCCTCAATTAAACACTCCTTTTATTGTAACTGCCTCGCTTCAATATGACAAGTTTTATGATGAAGATGTAAAGTGAGCTTCCCCTGTTTAAAACACCAGCAGCCGCCACTGTTTGAAATGCATCCGAAGTGCAGTTACTGATTCTGAGTGAAGCAGTGGCCAGTATGGCACCTTTCCTGATCTCGGATCAGGATGTCGTAATTACGAGAAAAGATCTCATAATTACGAGAAAAGATCTCATAATTACGAGATCAGGATGTCGTAATTACGAGAAAAGATCTCATAATTACGAGATCAGGATGTCGTAATTACGAGATAAGCTGTCTAATTTTTTTTTATCCAGTGAATGCAATGCGCTTCCGTAATTTTTGAGCTTTTTCTGCCTTTATTTTAGTCAGTAAATGGCATAGAGGCCGACAGGAAACAGGGATGACCTGCAGCATAGTACCTGGCCAGATTTGAACCAGGGATGCTGCCTTTACGTGGCATGCACTCTAACCACTCGACCACCACACTCTTAAAACCAATGTGTTGAAAATAACACAATTTTTGTTGGTTTTTAACACATCTCTATGTCCAGATAAGGACAACACAACTTGCGTTAATTTTAACATTGTGTGTGGAACTTTGAACTCTGTGTAGAACATTTCCCCTCAGGGAAATATTGAAATTTAACACAACATTTGTTGAAATCATCATTGCACAAAAATGTGTTGATTTCCAACACATTTGTTTTAAGAGTGCAGGGTGCTTCTTGAGACTAATTTAATAATAACCATCATCATAGTAATTGATTTCATAATCACATATGAAGAATACAGCTTGTTTTTACAAATGGCAATAAATCACCTTAAAGCACAGAGCATTTTGCGAGTAACTCAATCTCTATTCCCCCATTCAAAAATAGACTACACTACTCAACATTGTCCTCTAGTGTACAGCCAGAGACTTGATCAACACCAATTGCACCTCTGGTCACCTGATCTATTGGAAAGGAGCACATTGCTAATCTGGCTCTAAATCAAACCAGTCACCTTAACCAATCACAAACAACCGTCGTCTCCTATAAGAGTTGGGTGTGTCATCAACACACAGAATACAGACTGCAGAGCTTCAGAGATGATACCACTTTAAATGTGTTTAAATAAAAGAGACGAGAAATATCATTAAATGCACAATAGAGATACAGAATCTCAGCACTAGATTTTTTTCTGGATCTAGTGAAAAATAAATATATTTTAAATCATTTTCCTATTTCTCATATGACCAATTTATAGTTTAAAGGTTTTTTCTTATTTGTCCTGTTCAATTAACTTCAATCTTTATTAAAGACACAGCTCATGGGGGTTCATAGAAAAAAACAATGATAAAGAAATACACAATATCTTTAAAAAAAGAACATTTACAATTAATGCACTATAAAAGTCACAATAGTTTTGTATGAATTTACTGTAATGTCTTCTACTGTACACTGTCAGCAGTTTGGGCAGTTAAGCTGTCTGTCAGTAGGGGGCAGCAGTCCACCTGCATATGTCACTATGCAGGATGTCAATTCATGATACATCATGATGCTTTTTAAAATATAACTATAATCAACACTTTTGGTTTATCTGATCACATGACACACAATACTGCTGTGACCACCAGACAGCTAAAATTGGAAAGATGTGTTTTCTTAGGTGAATGCACCACAGAGAGAGGCTTAGGAACTATTTGAACATTTCAAAGACAGACCCTTGTAAGGCGTGTCCTGTTTGCTCATAATGCAATGTAGCCACCCACCCACGGAAGGATATGTCTGCATTGTGGTCAACTGACACTACCCTTCGTTCAGAATGCTCCAGTCCTGTGGTTGCACTGAATGGACTGATACACAAATGAAATGCCAAAACTTACAAACTTCAGTGCCACACTCAGACAAGAAAAAGACCTCATGATCACATATTTGTATAGTTTGGTGGGTGTTTTGTTCAAAAATCTACCCTTTCTCTCCCACACACATTAAGACAGTGAGGTGTTTTTGAACGCTGACAGCCGATTGACTGATGAGAGAAAAAAAGATTGCTTGTGAATTCCCGCTCTGGTCAAGCTCTGACACTGACTTCTATGCAAGAGGTTTTTTCACCCCCTCCTATCCCCCTGCCCCCTCCCCTCATAACAGGATGTCTATGTGGTTTTTATTTGTGATGCTGTGATGTTTCTTGTTTGTTTCAGTTGCTTCACTACTACGCCTCGTTCTCTCAATGCTGCACTTCTGATATATAGTTTTACTTTCATGTCTTTCGGGTGAAAAGCCAATACACAAAGTCACACTTTTAACATCACATAAATGAAACAACAATGATACAAATCCATCCATATTAGTTACACCTCTAACTTAAAGCTGTTGCATCTGTTATAAAAGAAGAAGGAGGGGGAGGAGCTATGTGACAGTCACTGGAGGCCTGTCTTTGCTTTCTCTCTTGTCTGTAAACACAGGTTTTTTTTGTTCAAAGATGTTCCTGTTTTTGAAATATATATCTAGATAAATGATAAAAGAAACATATTAAAGAATAATAATGCAAACACAAACAAATCAATTTTCCAACTTACACTACTACAGTATGATGATACCAATAGTTCAATGCTCCTGATTGCAACACAAACCACAAAAAAGGTATTTGATCTTTGTGTTTAACATTGCAGAAGTACAGAGGAAGTATATGTGCTTCTGACTGACCTGAATTCACATCTTAATGTGAACACTGCAGTGGAAATTAAGTCTGCCACAAGACACACTGACTGCCTGAGCTAGTGGTCTGGTAGCCAGCTTACTGTGGCAGTAACAGTTTCTGGCCTATTTGCAACAGTTATGAGAAACAACTTGACCACAGCAAACAAATGAAAAAAATCCAACTTCAACAGAGTGCCAAAGCAAATAATCAATTAACACTGTTCTCTAGTGTACAGCAAGAGACTCGATCCACACCAGTTGCACCTCTGGTCACCTGACCTATTGGAAAAGAGCATGTCGCAAGTCAAATCAAACCAGTCAGCTTAACCAATCACAAACAACCTTCGTCTCCTATAAGAGTTGGGTGTATTCGTCAACACACAGAATACAGACTGCAGAGCTTCAGAGATGATATTACTTTAAATGTGTTTAAATAAAGGAAATCAGTCACTAGAAGCATCATTAAATGCACAATAGAGATGAAGAATCTTAGCACAAGAAAGCAGGTTTAGTTTGGACTCTATGGAAAAAATTCTGCACTATTGTGTTATGTGCAGACCTTTTTCTGCTGAATGTAGGTGTTGTCTCTGAACCCTTTACTGAATAACCCATTAAACTTGAAAAGTGGAGAGAAAAGGATGTTCAAGTTCTAAAGAAGAACACTAACAATTAATGCACTGAAAAAACTACAACAAGTTTGTGTGTCTTTACTGTGCATCTTCTACCGTACTTGTTTGCTGTGAATTAATTCATTGTCAGTAGTTATGGGCAGTTAAGCTCTCTGTCAGTAGGGGGCAGCAGTCCACCTGTATATGTCACTATACAGAATGTCAATTCATGTTATATCATGATGCTTTAAAAAAAACTATAATCACCACATTTGGCTTATCTGATCACATGACACACATATTGCTGTGACCACCAGACAGCTAAAATTGGAAAGACGTGTTTTTTTTAGGTGAATGCACCACAGAGAGAGGCTGAAAAACTGTAGTGGAACATTTCAAAGACAGACCTTTGTAAGGCGTGTCTTGTATGCTCATAACGCACCACAGCAATCCGCCCACAGAGGGATGGATCTGCATGTGTCGTTGTGGTCCACTGACATAAAAATCTTGACTCTACCCTTAGTTCAGAATGCTCCAGTCCAGTGGATGAAGTGAATGGATTAATACATGAATGAAATGCCAAAATCTACTAACCAAATTTATAGGGACTAAAATGAGATCATTCTTTTAATGCTTAAAAGTTAAAAAGTAGTGGCAAAAACTCATGATCACATATGTATATGGTGTTTTGTTCAAACTCAAAAGTCTGCCCTTTCTCTCTCGAACACATTAAGACAGTGAGGTGTTTTCGAACACTGACAGCCGATAGGATGATGAGACATTTTTTTCTTTCGTTTGAATTCCCGCTCTAGTCAAGCTCTCACACAGTTCTACACAAGTGGTTTTTCGCCCCCTCCTCTCCTCCTGCCCCTCCCCTCATAACAGAATGTCTGTGTGGTTTTTATTTGTCATGCTGTGATGTTTCTTCTTTGTTTGTTCCATTTGCTTCACTACAACGACTCTGTTATGTCGCTGCTGCACTTTTGATATATTGACTTACACTTTCATGTCTTTTGAGTTAAAAGTCAATACACACAGTCACACTTTTATCTTCATATAAATGAAACAGCCATGGTAAAAATCCATCCACATCAGTGACACTGCTAACTTGAAGCTGTTGAACCTGTCATAAAAGAAGGAGGAGGAGGAGGAGGAGGAGGAGCTATGTGACACAGTCACTGAAGCATGTCTTTGCTTTCTCTCTAGTCTGTAACCACAGGTGTTTTTGGTTTTGTTGTTCAAAGATGTTCCTGTTTTTGAAATATATATCTGGATAAATGTTAAGAGAAACATATTAAAGAATAATGATAATGACAGCACAGTGGAAATTAAGTCTGTTACAAGAAACAATGACTGCCAGCTAACTGTGACAGTAACAGTTTCTGACATATTTTCAACAATTATGAGAAACAACTTGACCACAGCAAACAAATGAAGAAACTCCAACTTCAATAGAGTGCCAAGCAAAACATCGATTCACTCTTGGCACAAGAAAGCAGCTTTTGTTGGGACCATATGGAATATTCTTAATTATGTAATGAGAAAGAAACCTACTAAATGTCAATATAAGAGGTCAAATCAGAGCTTCTCATTTCCTTTTGCGCAATCACTGACAGCCACAAATCTGCAATACTTTGTTAAATGCAGACCTTTTTCTGTTGAATTTAGGCGCTGTCTCCGAACCCTTTACTGAATACACTGTGTAAGTGTGACTTACACAGTGTGTGTGACTTTACTGTGCATCTTCTACTGTACTTGTTGGCTGTGTGTTCAGTGTCAGTAGTTATGTGCAGTTAAGCTCTCTGTCAGTAGGGGGCAGCAGTACACCTACATATGTCACTATACAGGATGTCAGTTCATGCTACATCATGATGCTTTAAAAAAAATTATAATCAACACATTTGGCTTATCTGATCACATGACACACATACTGCTGTGACCACCAGACAGATAAAATTGGAAAGACGTGTTTTTTTTTTTTTTTTAGATGAATGCACCACAGAGAGAGGCTGTAAAACTGTATCGGAACATTTCAAAGACAGACCCTTGCACGCCGTGTCCTGTTTGCTCATAACGCACCTTAGCAATCCGCCCACGGAGGGATGTGTCTGCATTGTGGTCAACTGACGTAAAAAACTTTACTCTATCCTTAGTTCAGAATGTTCCAGTCCAGTGGATGCAGTGAATGGACTGATACACAAATGGAAATGCCAAAAACTTACTAATTTCATAGGGACTAACATGAGATCACGCTTTTGATGCTTAAAAATAAAAAGCAGTGCCACACAAAAACTCATGATCAATTATGTGTATGGTTTGGTGAGTGTTTGCTCAAACTCAAAGTCTACCCTTGCTCTCTCTCACACATTAAGACAGTGAGGTGTTTTCGAGCACTGACAGCCGACCCACTGATGAGAAAAAATAAATTGCTTGTGAATTCCCGCTCTGGTCAAGCTCTCACACTGTGTGCTATACAAGTGTTTTTTCACACCTCCTCCTCTACCCCTGTCCCCTCCCCTCATAACAGGATGTCTGTGTGGTTTTAATTGTGATGCTGTTTGTTTGTTCCAGTTGCTTCACTACAACGCCTCTGTTCTCTCACTGCACTTCTGAGGTATAACTCTACACTTGAATGTCTTTTGGGTTAAAAGTCAATACACAAAGTCACACTTTTAACATTATACAAATTACACACCAATGATAAAAATCCATCCATATCAGTGACACTGCTAACTTGAAGCTGTTGCACCGGTTATAAAAGAAGAAGGAGGAGGAGGAGCTAAGTGACACAGTCACTGGAGGCCTGTCTTTGCTTTCTCTCTTGTCTGTAACCACAGGTTTGTTCAAAGATGTCCGTGTTTTTGAAATATATATCTAGGTAAATGATAAAAGAAACATATTAAAGAATGATAATGCAATTTTCCAACTTGCACTGCTATGGTGGTACCAATAGTTTCATGCTCCTGATTGCACAAGCCACGAAAAAGGTGTTTGACCTTTGTATTTAACAATGCAGAAGTACAGAGGAAGTATATGTGCTTCTAACTGACCTAAATTCACTTCTTAATGCCAACAGTACAGCGGAAAAAAAGTCTGCCAAGCCATGTTAGTCAACTAACTGTGACAGTAACTGTTTCTGACCTATTTTCAACATCCAGAGAAACAACTTAACTACAGCAAACAAATGAAGAAAATCAAACTTATCTTGTCCACATGAGGCCATTATCAAAGTACAGTGTGACTTGTAATTTGTGACTGAATCCTAAAAATGGTGAGACGAGTCGTAAAAGATAATTCCTGGTGTCGAAAACCACAACAGCTTCAATGTTTCCTCCCACCTCCCATATACAGAAAAAAATTGGAAAAAATGTCTATGTTTTGGTGGCCAATGTGAAGTTCAAATAAAGTTTTCTAACTTAAAGCATGATGAAGTTATAGGACTTCAATAGAGAGTGGCTTTTAAAATATCTCTGAACAAAAGACATCACCTCAAAATAGCTTCTATCAAAATTGTATATAATTGCATACACTTCGGTGATGGTTTCGATGTGGAAGCACAAAACACACAAACCACACACACACACACAAAAAACTATTGTGGGATGGTGTTTTGTTCTAAATTGCCCTTTAAAAATAGCAACCCATCCAGCATCACTAAACTAAAAGCTATCCTGTGGAGTTTTTAGCAGTGGGACTTTATTTAGTTTGTATTGTGTATCCATACAAGACCGTACATACACATACGAGAGCAGTGCACATCACATCCTGTCAGTTTCATACTAGTCCAGCGATCAACAGTTGCCAGCAATAACATACGTAGAAAGTTCACAGAAATGCAAACAATGCATGCATGTCGTTGCATTTTTGATGTGGAATGAAATGCATTTGACATATTTATAAGAATTTAAGGATATGCATACGTTTTTTACAAGTTGCGTATTAAGTCATTTTGCAAAAGCAGCTCAAGATGACAATGTGGCTTTCACAGCATCTAAACTTGTGAAGCTTGCAACAATGTATGCAGCAGCTCTGTGTGGTCTTGTGGGGGAAAGAGACTCTGCAGGTTCCAGAAATAATGAGAGGCTACTTTCATCAAAGACATCTTTTTTGAATAAAGGAAGAGCTCTTTTATTATTTAAAGAGCATCAAACGAGAAATCAAACCAATGTTCCAAACCAAAGTAAAAAGGTTCCTCTAAACACCCTTTTTTAGCACAAAATAATATTGAAGAGATCACACAGTCCAGAGATGTGCTTGACTGAAACCACAGTGACTGGTTCTTCAAATGATAAATTTCCACCTTGTTTGGTTATTCTAACAAATTTGATTTCTTCATTTTTAGATATTAGAATGTTTCAATTTAACTTTGACTCAAGTGAGAGACAGTGAAGAGTAGGCCGTCCCACTGTCACTTCTAAGGAAGTATGGGTTCAAGAGAAGAGTGTTGGTCAATCATGTCTCGTATCTACTGAGTAAACAGCCTTAAAGCTTTCACCACAGCTTTGTTCAAGCATGTACATACAGACCGCAAAGATCAAAAAACATATTTGAGTCACATGCAGCAGCCTGCTTGTACTTAGCAAAGGTCCCTCTGCATCAGTTGACAGTGCACACAGACACATCTTTCAGGGTGAAGTTGAGCAAATTAGACAATACATACAAAATTGTACCTAAACTGTAAGAACAGATACAGATATCAACCAAATCAGATTTCTCATGCAAACAGAAACATCAGATCCTGGACAATTAAACAGTACAGACACACGAGTGCAGACAAGCAGTGGAAACTTTTAACCACGTGCTATACTCAAGTACCTTTAGTCCATAAATTCACCCCTCTGTAGCAGAGACACTTTTAAGGGGCGGTACCTGTTTGTTTCGATATTTTAGGTCATGTGCTACTTTAAACTTTACCACCACCTTTTTGTCAAGGCCTGCACTTGAATGCACCACTATACATGGCCATTTTCTTGAAATAACCCTTCCTTCGAAATTAATTATGATGCAAAAAATGTAATTCTGACAACAATCAATCACATGTTCATGAATTAAGGATTGAAAAAAACCAACAGCTGTAAAAGCAGAAAAATGCATTTGTCAGCCTAAAACACTGTAATATGTTCTAGGAAATGGTTAGGCTGAGTGAGGCCTTACTTCTGAGAACAAAGCTCAGCAATGCAGAGTAGAGAAAAACAGGATCTAACAAAAACTGATCTGAAAGCAGAACTAAAATACTAACTGAATGAACAAGCAAATGAGGTTAAGAGATGGGCAGGGGAATGAGGAGATCAAACAGGAGAAAGGGAAAGTAGTGGACAGGCTGGGGAAAAGACTGGGAAAAGGGCTGGGGGTAATGAAGTTGAATGCAGGGCAGGTGTGGAGGGAAAAAAAGGCTGGGGACACATAAGGAAAAACACAGAAAACCAAAAACCCAGGAAGAAACAAAAATAGTTTAACTAATAACGACTTTACTTAAATTATATCATGCCAGACGTTAAAATATACAACTCAAAACAGCATACTCCAACTCAGTCCAGTCTGAGCATAAAGAGAAAAAGGCTCAGAGTCTCTGGTGGATCAAAGGAGAATACCAATAAAAGAAGACCCAGAGCCAGACTTTGAAAAGACCATGAAAGGCTCAATGTCGGCTCAGTTGGTCCACCACTTGGTCTTTGGATTGCCATGAAATGTTGTTCATCCATTCATAGTCACCTGAAGATGAAACCAAATGTCTCTTCCTCTAGTTCCACCATGAGGTTAACATTGTTTTGGTTTGTGGTTTTGAGGGAAAATGTCTCCACAATTATTTGATGGATTGGCGATTACATTTGGAACACACATTCATGTTCTCCTCAAGATGAATTATACTAACTCTGGTGATCCTCTGCCCGTAAAAGTTCAAAATTAATAACATTTCCATCAGGCTCATTTGTTGGCTTTGTCATTGTGGTAGCATGCTTACATTAGCAGTTGGCTGTTATCTGTTTATTAGTCACAAATAGTTGAGAAATTCTTTTACATCCTCCAGTGGTAGTGTTAATGCATACACTTAAGCAGACAGCACTGCTTGGTGATTCCCCCCATGCATTTGATCGAGAACTTTCCCCCATGTTTTCACCATGTGCCCATGTATGGCAGAGGCCAATGTCAGATTAGAGAAAATTTCTATCATCTCACAACCCTTCATATTTATCTGGTTGACCCCTATGTTGAGAACCACTGGACTAAAGTAGCTAACTGTATTATTGACTGTATTACATTACAGACTGGAAATTACATGTGATTAACCTTAAGCTATCAACATTAACTTTAAAGTGTTTACATGGTTACATTACTTGAACTGATTTCTTTCTGCCTTCCACCCTCACACTTCCTTTCAACCCACTTAACCATTCAAGCATGCCCATATCCATCACCACAGACACTCTTATCACACAGTATTCCTATAATTAATGAATTAAAGACTGGAGAGTACAGTGTTTTGTTTTCAATGGAGGTAAATCACCTCTAAGCACCGTACATACTGTGGGAAACCCAATCTCTATTCCCCTGTGCAAAAATGGACTTGTGAGACTTTCTTTTTCATTGTCACACCTGCCGTCCTCTAGTTTACAGCAACAAGAATATAACAAAACAGATTCGATCAACACCAATTGCACCTCTAGTCACCTGATCAGACTGATCTTCTGGAAAAGAACAAATCGCAAGTCTAACTCTAAACCAATCTAGTCAGCTTAGCCAATCACAAACAGCTTTCGTCTTCTATAAGAGTTGGGGTGTGTTCGTCGACACACAGATTACAGACTGCAGAGCTTCAGAGATGATACCTTTTTGCCTTCTGCTCGTATTTCTCAATCATTTATGTGAGTATTTTACACATTTTTCTCACTGTTTCTTCTTATAGGAAAATAAGTTTGAGGAATTTTGTGTTTTTTAAAATTTGTAACTGATATATTTTGTTTGTTCATGCAGGTCAGGTGATAGCTGTTCACAAGTCCTCAGCTATAACTCAGGATAATGGTGTCAAAACAGCCCAAGTTGGGGAAAATGTAACTTTGCAATGCGTCTGTCAGGAAGAATCTGTAACTTTTATCTTCTGGTACCAACAAACTCTGGGAGGCAAACCTCAGCTCATATCATCGCGGATGAAGCACCAGACAGAATCAGAGATTAACCCAGATTTTAAAGAGAGGTTTCAAGTTCTTGCAAAAAATGGAGATGGTACCAATAATCTCAGTATCACAGACATTAATCTATTGGACTCAGCGACATATTACTGTGGGATTTTAGAATTCAATGCAATTGAATTTGGACAAGGAGTCTTCCTTCACGTCAAAACATCATTTTCCAACATCCAGGCTGTTGTCCATCAACCACCATTAGAACCACTTCGGTCAGGAGACACTGCAAATTTGAGCTGCACAGTATACACCAAGACATATGCTAGGGTGCAGAGCTTCTACTGGTTCAGACATGGTGCATCTCAGCCTGCCGTCATGTATCCCAGAGAAGGACAATGCGTAAACATCTCCATGGAAGAGCCTGTCAAAAAAAGATGCAATTTATACTTCTCCATAGAGTCTGTGAACTCCTCTAATACTGGGATCTACTACTGTGCTGTGGCCTCCTATGGGGAGATCGTTTTTGGAAATGGAACAGAAATCAAGATCGCGGGTATGTGGTGGCAGTTGATGATTGTTTTTTTCCATTTTGAAAAAGTCATAAATCAAACCCTTGAGTTGATTGTGAAGTAGGATATATTGATATATTTCTTCTCCTGACTGCATGTTAGGAAACTCAACTGAAGTCTCCCTTCTCCTGGTGTACTTTCTGAGCACGGCATTGGCAGTTTTCATTATCGTGCTCCTTGTCTTGGTTTTCGTTGTGCACAAGTTGAAAAAAAACCTCTGCTCTGTCTGCAAAGGTAAGATTTTTAAGAATCAAGGTTTTCAAGCTGTTGCCGTGTTGACCTGGCTTAATCACTCCTATATTCTCATATTGCAGGAACTGTTTCTCATCTGACATTTTCTCCAGCCTCTGACAATGTGGTAGGTGAAATGAATGTATACCAAAAAGCCAAATTCACTCCTATAGAATCAACCATCATAATGTTACCCATTGTCGATCTGTCATTATCAGAGCCAAGATGCAGCCAACCTCCATTATGCTGCTCTGAGCCTAAAGAAGAAAAGTGAACAACACCGTCAAGAGGACAACGTGGAGAGCGTTTGTGTATACTCAAGAGTAAAAAGTAGAAAAGTGTGAAGTGGAACTTTGCATGTCAGCAATTCACAGGACTAAATGTGCAATGTAAAATAATGTAGAAATAAAAAAAAATAAAAACATTTTAGCACAGTGTGTTTGCTGTTTTTATGGATAAAACACATTCTGAAAGCGTCACACGGAGAAACCTTTTTGTAAAAACAATATCGATATAGATAAAGACAAAGCACTCTCATGAAAATCCCCTATGATCTATTAATACCTTCTTCTACTTAGAAACATGAGCAGAGTTTGCACCTTTTATGTAGCCAGCTCTCACTTTTCACTCCTGTGGTGAAGGTGGTGTGAAGTACAGAGAATAAGTTTCCATTGATGGAAACGCAAGTCCTAGCCTTACACAGACCGGCTTGTAGCCTTCAGGCCACAGCGTCTTACATCTCGGCGAGCCCTCGATCTCACAGGACTGTGCACTGTGTCCTAGTTGCACAAAAACAACAAATGATAGAAAGGATTTTTACTTACCTTCTGCACCAACAGCTGAGATGTATTTGCTCAAAACTGCTCTTAGTGAAGCTTTCAGTCTGCTCTCTCTTTCTACAAATAACAACCAAAATGTTCCAATCGTTTATAACCCTTGTACAGTTCCACTATTTTAGTTCCCTAAACCTCATGCCCAAACTTAACCCAAGCTATACTTTCCAGGGCACTACTGTTTTGCAACTTTTTTGAGGAAGGTTACATTTTTTGCAGGTCAATACATTTATGTTTTTGGGCGTTAACGAGCTGAAGTATCGGGAAATCTCATATTGAACAAAAAAATACAGGAACATTTCGAGTGTTGTGTAACAAAGTGGTTTAATAACTTCTCCTTCACTGCATCTTACATTAGAAACTGTACTAAAGGGGAAGCAATGGCTACCATACATTAATACTGTATTTAAAGATACGTAATGAAATATTTTTCTGCTGCTGTCATCATTAGAGACATGATGTGCATAATGAACAACTTTCTTACTGTTGACACAAACAAACACTAGGTATTTTCAATCATTTATAATATACTTCATTTGTAATGTGCTAACATTACAAATACAGCACAACACAAATAATAAATAGTCTTCTACTGTAAATCCAACTATAAATGTCCGTAAGAAATAACAATATAATAAGGCCACTATAAGGAGGTCAGGGGTCAACCTCTACATTATTACATCAACATGTGTCTTTTGTCACAACACAGATTCTAACTGAAGAATAAAAACACTGTTTAGTTTCAAGTTTAGATTTATCAGCTTGGTGTCAGGGAGAAAACACATAATATGCATGTTCTATGAAATCAGTAAGAAACAGCAGGTCTTCTAATAACAAACCAGGAGTAGGGTCAAGAAGAGGGGCGTTGATCAGATCTGGTCAGATTTACCAGTGTTTATGGTTGTGCCCCACTTCTTCATATTCCAGCCACAACCACTTTTGTACAGTCTTATGTTAAGACTACACAAACTAGGCTAAAAGTAAGAAGTCTCCTTCATTTATACAGAAGATGATTCCATTGTTTTCTCACGTAGATGATCATCACAGTCCTGTGAACAAACTGAACAAACAACTTTGCCCTCCTGGCACCAGTCCTTTCGAAACCACACATTACCACTGTAGGGGGCACTGAACATGTGATCAAAGTTACTTTAACAGGCTTTTCTGATTGGGCGATCACACACAAGATTGTTTCTGAAAAGTAGAGGAAGTGCAGAGATTCTCTCCAATGATCACGGTGGTTACAAGAAAATGACTTCTCCAATTTTTGCTTTGTATGTGACATGCCTGCTCTTGGGGAGAATGGGTAAGCCACATCTTTTAAGTTTAATTTAGTCTATATATCAATATTTTTGATTTGCTTTGCCATACATTAATGTATGTTACAATATGCTCTCCTAACTGTGCATGTGCTTGATCTCCACTTTCTCTTCAGCTCATATTGCAGCTCTGAAGCCATCATCATTTTCACGCTTTGTATCAGTTAATGTTGGTACAGACGTGACTTTGGAATGTTTCTATCAAGATACTGATGCAGTGATGTTTTACTGGTATAAACAAACTCTGGGACTGCAGCCAAAGCTGATGTCTAAATTCTATAAACGTGACAAAAATGGCAGTCTTCAGGGTGAATTTTTGAGCGATCAACGCTTAGAACTGGAAACCAGTCATGGTAAAAATCACTTGAAGATCTCAGTTGTGCAAATTTCAGACTCAGCTACTTACTACTGCATAGGAGGGTATTCATATGTGTCTGATTTTTTGGAGAGTATCATTGTCAATGTTAAGGGTTCAGGTTTGAACATCCAAGCTTTGGTGCATCAGTCGGCATCTGAGAGCATCGAGCCAGGAGGCTCTGTGACTCTGAACTGTACAGTACACACTGGGACCTGTGATGATGGAGAACACAGTGTTTACTGGTTCAAATACTCTTCAGAATCTCATCCAGGACTCATTTACACACATGGAGGCAGGAATGATCAGTGTGAGAGGAACGCCAACACACAAACACACACCTGTGTCTACAACTTGCCGATGAAGAGTCTGAATCTTTCTCATGCTGGGACCTACTACTGTACTGTCGCCTCATGTGGACAGATACTGTTTAGAAATAGGATCACGTTGGGGTTTGGACGTAAGTAACTCTGCTGACAAAGGTGGCGACATTTTTTTAAATAGTGGTTACTTCATAATCAAATATGAGGAAGAAAGAAAGACAACTCAGTCTGGATGTCTCCTAATGTTTGTATGTGCAGATGAGGAGAACTCTCTTGTCTTGGTGTATATCTTGAGCGGAGCGTTGGTGTTCATCATCATCCTGGTTGTCTTCTTGGCTTACACAGTATGTAAAATGTTGAAGACAAAGAGCTGCCAATGCACAGGTAGGCTAAACTAACTAAACATTTTTCATTTCATGTTTCAGCTGGAAACATCAGTATTGATGCATTAATGTGCATTTCTGCGAGTGAGTTTAAGTCTGACTTTATGTTAAAGCGCTGATTTGCCCTACAGTTTCCTGCTTGTCAGATATCAGTGATAGATAATTCAGAAGAATGGGGTCATTACTTTTAGTTTACATAATCAAACTATATTTAAAAAAAAAGTTTTGTTGTTTTTTTCATTGAGAAGACTCACAAGCAAGATCATCATTTGCTTTGGCTTTGAATGCAGAGGTATGTATATGTTAAAATGTTCTGTTTTGTCATGGCTCTAAGGTCATTGTAACATATTTTACAGAATTTTGGGAAGTTATTACTAAGGAAGTTATCTTTTCAGGAAGTGTATATTGATTTGCATGACAGTGCACCATGCATGACAGAGATGCTTTCTCGTCAACGCTTGTCTGTATCAATAACAAGATATACATTAATATGGAAGTTGACTGTCATTCTTTTTACCAGGGCTACCAAGATGCAGATAACCTCCATTATGCTGCTTTAAACGAGAGCAACTTCAGAAGATCAAGAAGACAGAGGGATGACACCAGGACTGAATGTGTGTACTCTAGTGTGAGACAGTAGAGCTGGACATTATGTGTATAGGTGTAGAAGTTAAGGATTTTACCCCTATGAAATGATTATAATGTAACTAAATAAAGGCTTTTTTTAAGAGTTATAGTAGAGGGTTTCTTTCACATGATCTGTTTTGTCAAAGGTGCTATATTTCCACTCTCACTATACCTGCAGTTAACAATGTGCAAAGACATGACCACACACATAAACACATCTCTGTGGTGTTTGTGGGGTCAGAGAGAGTCTGCAAGCCCGGAAAATGAATATTAAAGTCCTGTGCTGTCTACTTCAGTTTTAAATTGCTGCATTTCTGAATGCATAATGTTACATTATTTTGCAAAGAAAAGTCATCATCATGTGACAGAAACACTATGAGCATGTTTTTGCAAACATCCTTCATGTCCAGTACAGATGAGGCTCATTCCAGGCATGCAGGTACACTCAAAAACACCAGATCCGGCCCTCTAACAGCAGGGCAGCAACAACACCCTTCAATATTAATATTCTGAGTACAATCTGCCACTGACACTGCCTGTTGGTCTTGTTTAAGTTGTTCACAGTAAATCTGCAGATTGCACATCACAAACCCAGAGGTGTTCTTTTTTTAGCCTGTGTGTGGTCGGCAGTTGAAAGATTCGCTCTCAATAAACTCTGGTCTTCAGTAGGACCCTCTGCTTTCTTTGTCTTTGTGGTTTCAAGCAGGAAATCTGCTGTGTTTTCATGCACAGCCGCCCACAGTATAACTTTAATGCCCTGCCTGTTTCAAGCAGATCAGAAGACATGATTATAGCAATCAAACTACTACATTGAGTTGTAACGATTAGGTACTCTGTTATCACTTTTCATATTGTTTCATATTAGGGAGCTAAAACAGGGTTCAATAGTCCAAAACCAATGAAGTGGTAACTAGTGACTTGTTACATCAGGTATTTATACCTGCCAGAGCTGTGCAAACACACAGGCGTTACATTCACTCTCATAACAATCAGTGGCCATGACTGTGCCATGTGTTCTTGGGTAGGAGTAGGAAAAGCAATGAACATCCCCACATAACAAACTACTGTTACCAATAACAACAAAAGACAACACTGTATTTACTTTGTTGACATAATGAACATGAACATAATGTTAGAGTACACCAACACACCAACCTTTGGCACTGGCAACATAATCCCACACCATCTCACAGTTTAAAGTGAAACTCAAAGCAAAACACTTCAGCATTACGCATTGCTTCATTACTCATATACAGACGGTTTTCAAAGAGCCACCCCCCATATTCATAGCAACTGGACCTTACAGATGGTGACTACATGAATGGAGTAAAAGAGCAGAAATTAGATAAGAGAAACATTTCTCCAAAGCCCTGTTTGCTTTCCTCCTGTTCATACAACTAAAGTAGCCTACATTTCTTAAAGAACATTATTGATACAAATCATCACAAATAAGTACTACCTTAACTATATAATCCCTATGAATGACTGTATGGAAGTATATTATAAACAGGAGGTCAAAGGTCAATTTTAAATACTATCCATTATTGCTAAAATGTGTCTTTTGTAACATAACAGATTCTAACCCATAAATAAAAACACTCTGATAGGGTTTAAGTTTAAATTTACCAGATCGGTGTCGGGAAGGAATGAAAAATTATATGCGTGACCTATGAAATCAGTAAAAAACAGCAGGTCTGCTAATACCAAACAGGGAGCAAGAGGAAGGGTGTTAATGGTCATATGTTCTGTCTTGTTCCTGCTCTTCACATTCCACAACTTCACAACTAGTTTTACGTTGTCTTAGTCTTATGTTGAGATTGCACGAACCAGGCTAAAAGTAAGATGTTTCCTTCACCTATAGAGCAGATACAAAAACAACTCTGTCCTCTTGGAACAAGTCCTTCTTTAAACCATACATTAACACTGTAGGGGGCACTGAACATGCGATCAATGTTACTTAAACAGAGTCTTTCCTGATTGGTCGATCACACACAGCCTTGTTTCTGAAAAGCAGAGGAAGTGCAGAGATTCTCTCCAATGATCACGGAGGTTACAAGAAAATGACTTCTCCAATTTTTGCTTTGTATGTGACATGCCTGCTCTTGGGGAGAACCGGTAAGCCATATCTTTTAAGTTTTGTTTCCTTTATATGTAAATATTTTTGATTTTGTTTTGTCTCCATTGATCTGCATTTTCCTTTCAGCTCACACTACAGCTTTGAAGCCATCATCATCTTCACACTTTCGATCAGCTTATGTTGGTGAAAATGTGACTTTGGAATGTTTCTTTGAAGATAATGCTGCAGTGATGTTTTACTGGTATAAACAAACTCTGGGACTACAACCAAAACTGATGTCTAAATTCTATAAGCATGACAAAAATGGCAGTCTTCAGGGTGAATTTAAGAATGATCCACACTTAAAACTGGAAACTAGCCCTGGTAAAAATCACTTGAAGATTTCAGGTGCAGAACATTCCGACTCAGCTACTTACTACTGCATAAGTGGCTATTCATACGTGTATGATTTTTTAGAGAGTATTATTGTGAGTGTAAAGGGTTCAGGTTTGAACATCAGAGCTAAGGTCCATCAGTCGGCTTCTGAGAGCATCCAGCCAGGAGGCTCTGTGACTCTGAACTGTACAGTACACACTGGGACCTGTGATGATGGAGAACACAGTGTTTACTGGTTCAAAAACTCTGAAGAATCTCATCCAGGACTCATTTATAAACATGGAGGTGGAAATTATCAGTGTGAGACGAACACCAGCACACATACAAACACCTGTGTCTACAACTTGCCGATGAAGAGTCTAAATCTTTCTCATGCTGGGACCTACTACTGTGCTGTCGCCTCATGTGGACAGATACTGTTTGGAGACGGGATCACGTTGGAGCCAAAGTGTAAGTAACTTTGTAGCAAAGGTGGCCACATTTTTTTTACATGTGGACTTTATAATCAAATATGATGAAGATGTAAAGAAAACTCTACAATATCTCCTAATGTTTGTATGTGCAGATGAGGAGGACTCTCATGTCTTGGTGTATATCTTGAGTGGAGCTTTGGTGTTCACTATCATCCTGGTTGTCTTCTTGGCTTACACAATATATAAAATGTTGAAGACAAAGAGCTGCCAATGCACAGGTAGGCGAAACTGCAATTCCTTGTATTTGATAGAGTGATATTAAATGGCAGTAATGTTAACATAGCAAAGATTCATATTTTAACATGCTCATTTGTGCATTGAAGAACATACACATACCATGGGAATATACTGTATATTTTCATGTCATGTTTCAGCTGGAAATGTCATCATTGCTGCATTAAATGTGCATTTTGGCTTCAAATTCCTAGTTAAAAAAATTGATGTGAGTTTAAATCTGGCTTTATATCTTAAACACTACTTCCTTCCTTCGCTGTTTCCTGTTTGTCAAATTTCAATGATAGATAAATCAGAAGAATGTGGTCATTAAGTTAACGATAAAACTAAGTTTAAAAGGAGTTTTGAAACAGGCTTCTTTTGTACTTTTCATGAGAAGACTCGCAAGCCAGATCAACAGCTGCTTCGGCTCCAAATGGAGAGGTATGTATATCTTAAAGTGCTGTGTTTTTCAGTGCTCCAATGTCATTGTAGCATATTTTACAGAATGAAAACCAAGCCCAGGGGATAAAAAATACAATAAAAAAAGCATAATTTGTTAACCTATTAAAAATAGTATGGTAAACGCTAAATACCCTTGTGAAGGTTGATTGTAGATTGTAAAATGGTCTGGAATGGTAATTGATGAATGATTGACTGAATGATTTTCGTGTTGTTGTTGTACTGATTTGGATATAAACTTCATAAAGGAAGTTCATTTTTTCAGGAAGTATTTATTGATTTGCATGACATTGTACAGAGCTTCCTGATACTTTCTCGTCAATGCTTATTTGTATCAATAATGAGACATACACTAATAGGGTAATTAGCTGTTTTACATCTCTTTTCTACCAGGGCTACCAAGATGCAGATAACCTCCATTATGCTGCTCTACGGGATAGCAAGGTCAGCAGATCAAAAAGACAGAGGGATGACACCTGGAATGAATGTGTGTACTCTAGCGTGAGACAGTAGAGCTGGACATGTTTCATTTGTACTTTGTGTCTGTAGTAGTAGAAGTTATATATTTCATCTGAATGAACTGAATATAATGTAACTAAATAAAGGCTTTCTTTCAGTCACAGTTGAGGGCTTGTTTGATGTGATCTGTTTTGACAAAGGTGCTATATTTCCACTCTCACTATACCTGCACGACAACAATACCGTTCAACATGAGTACAATCTGCCACTCACACTGCCAGTTGTTCCTCACAAGTTGTTTACATAAATGTGAAGATTGTACATTACAAACCCAGAAATGTAAGGATCTGGTTTTAACCTGTGTGTGGTCGGCAGTCGATAGATTTGCTTTCAGTAGACTCTGGTCTTCATTGGACCCTCTGCTTTCTTTGTCTTTGTGGTTTTAAACAGGAAGTCTGCAGTGTTTTCATGCATAGCCGCCTACAGTATAACTCTAATTGCCTCTCTATTCCAAGCAGATCAGAAGACATGATTATAGCAATCAAACTACTACACTAAATTGTAACGATTGTTACATGTTTCATAATGTGTCATATTAGGGAGCTAAAACAGGGTTTAAAAGTCCAAAACCAATGAAATGGTAACTAGTAACTACATCTGGTATTTATACCTGCCAGAGCTGTGCAAACACACAGGCGTTACATTCACTCTCATAACAATCAAATGGTGGCCATGACTGTGCCATGTGTGCTTGGGTAGGAGCAGGTAAAGCAATGAACATCCCCACATAACAAACTACTGTTACCAATACCAATTTACTTTGTTGACATTATGAACATGAACATAATGTTAGGGTACACCAACACACCAACCTTTGGCACTGATCACATAATCTCACACCATAATATTGAATATTATAAACAGAAGGTCAAAGGTCAACTTTTGTAACATAACAGATTCTAACTGATGAATAAGAGCAAATTTAATGTTGGGGAGAAAACACGCCTATAAAATCAGTAAGAAACAGCAGGTCTGCTAATACCAAACATGATGAGAGTAAGGTCAAGAGGAGGGGTGTTTATGGTCAGAGTTGCCTATCTTGTCTTTCCTCTTCACATTCCAGCCACAACCAGTCTCATGCAATCTGATAATAAGACTGTACGAACTAGGCTAAAAGTTAAGTCTTCTTCATCTATACAGCAGATGATTACATAGCATTCTCATGTAGATTCATGCATGTTCTATCATAATAACCATTAAAGCTGATCGGTCATCATCAGTCTTGTGTACAAATTGAACTAAGAAGTCTGTCTTCTTGGAACCAGTATACTAATACTTTGAAACCATACATTACCACTATAGGGGGCACTGAACTTGTGGTCAAAGTTACTTTAACAGTCTTTTCTGATTGGCCAATCACCAAAGCCTTGTTTCTGAAAAGCAGAGGACGTGCAGAGTTTCTCTCTAATGATCACGGTGATTACAAGAAAATTACTTCTCCATTTTTTGTTTTGTATGTGACATGTCTGCTCTGGGTAAGCTGCATTTCTGATTAGTTTATATATATATGTAAAGTTAACTGTGTATTTGTATTTTAGTGTTTGGAAACGGGACCACATTGGTGTTTAAGCGCGAGTAACTTTGTAGCAAAGGTGGCCACATTTGTTAAATAGTGCAGGTACTCTATAATCAAATGTGATGAAGAAAGACGAGAAACTGTGATATCTCCTAATGTTTGTATCTGCAGATAAGGGGGACTGTCTTTCCTTGGTGTATATCTTGAGCGGAGCTTTGGTGTTCATCACCATCCGGGTTGTCTTCTTGGCTTACAAAATATATAAAATGACAAAAAATACAAAGACCTGCCAATGCACAGGTAGGCTAAACTGCAATTCCATATATTTGGTAGGGTGAGTAACATATATTTGATACTGAAGGGCAGTCATGTGGACATAGCAACGTTTTATACTTTAACATGCTCATTTGTACACTGAAGAACATGCACAACTCATGGCAATTCACTATATATATTTTCATTTAATGTTTTAGCTGAAAGCATCATCATTGTTGCATTAAATGTGAATTTTGGCTTCAAATTCCTAGTTAAAAAATGATGTGAGTTTAAATCTGGCTTTATATCTTAAGCACTTCCTTCTTTTGCTGTTTCCTTCCAAATTTAAGTGATAGATAAAAAAAGATGTATCGGTCATTCCTTTAACGATAACAGGCTTCTGTTGTTCTTTTCATGACAAGATTCACAAGCAAGATCAGCTGCCATGGCTCCAAATGGAGAGGTATGTATATGTTAAAGTGTTGTGTTTTGTAACAGATATTACAGAACCAAAACTAAGCCCAGGGGATAAGAAATACAAAAAGAGTATAATTTGTTGACGGACTAAACATAGTATGGTAAATGCTACATACCATTGTTAAGGTTGATTGTAGATTGTAAAATGGCCTGGAATGGTAATGATGTGATTGATTGAATAATTGTGTTGTTGTTGTACTGATTGGGATTTTAAGCTTCACAAAGGAAGTTCATTTTCAGAGAGTGTATATATTTGCATGACAGAGTATAGAGGTTGCTGATGCTTTTTCTCTAATGTGTGTGTGTATCAATAATGAGTCATACACTATTATGGTAATTAGCTGTTGTATATTGTTTTTCTACCAGAGCTACCAAGATGCAGATAACCTCCATTATTCTTCTTTACGGGAGAGCAAGGTCAGCAGATCAAAAAGACAGAGGGATGACACCTGGACTGAATGTGTGTATTTTAGTGTGAGACAGTAGAGCTGGACATGTTCCAGTTGTACTTTGTGTCTGTAGAAGTAGAAGTTAAAGATTTCAACTGAATGAACTGAATATAATGTAACTAAATAAAGTTACTGTTTTGTCAAAGGTGCTATATTTTTATTTTCACTATACCTGCAGTTAACAATGTACAAACACACAACCACACACAACACATTTCCGTGGGGTTTTTGGGGTCAGAGACGAGAGAGAGAGAGAGAGAGAGAGAGAGAGAGAGAGAGAGAGAGAGAGATAGAGAGAGAGAGTTTGAAGCAGGTAAAGCAATAAACATCCCCACATAACAAACTACTGTTACCAATACCAATTTACTTTGTTGACATTATGAACATGAACATAATGTTAGGGTACACCAACACACCAACCTTTGGCACTGATCACATAATCTCACATCATAATATTAAATATTATAAACAGAAGGTCAACAAAGGTCAACTTTTGTAACAGATTCTAACCGATGAATAAGATCAAACTTAATGTTGGGGAGAAAACACACACATTATATGCGTGACCTATGAAATCATTAAGAAACAGCAGGTCTGCTAATACCAAACAGTGATGAGAGTAAGGTCAAGAAGAGGGGTGTTTATGGTCAGAGTTGCCTATCTTTTCTTTCCTCTTCACATTATAGCCACAACCAGCTTTATACAGTATTATGTTGAGACTACACAAACTAGGCTGAAAGAAGTCACCTTTATCTATACAGCAGATGATTCCTTAGTTTTCTCATGTAGATTCATGCATGTTCAACCACAATAACTATGAAAGATGATCCTCACAGTCTTCTTCTTCTTAAGCTAATATTGGTGAAGACATGACTTTGGAATGTTTCTATGAAGATAATGCTACAGTGATGTTTAACTGGTATAAACAAACTCTGGGATGCTGCCAAAACTGACGTCAAAATTCTATACATGTGACAAAAATGGCAGTTTTCAGGGTGAATTTAAGAGAAATACTCACTTAGAACTGGAAAGTCATGGACACTGTATCCTCAAAGAAACAAGTCAAAGTGATCCCCAACCAGAAGCCCTGGTTCAACAGCTAAGTATGGGAACTTCTCAAAGCCTGGGACACAGTGCTGAGATCAGGAGACAGAAAAGAGTACAAGAAGGGGCAAGGGCCAACTTACACAGAGGCATCACATTAGCAAAGCGGGAGTACAAACAATGCATTGATGTGATGCATTGCAGAGCAACCGTCACCCGACCTCCACTGTCCCCTCCCTCTCTGATCACTTAAACACATTCTTGCCCACTTTGAGGACAGCTCCAGCTCCAACAGGGGACCAGACCCAGGTGCAGACAACCTTTCAGAAAACGAACAGCCACTCACTCTTCAGAACTATCAGGTAAAGAGAGCATTACTCAACATCAACTGCAATAAAGCAACTGGGCCTGTTGGTGTTTCAGGATGAGTACTGAAGGCGTGTGCTGACCAGCTCACTGCAGTATTCACATACATCTTCAACCTGTCACTAGAGCAAGCCACTGTCCCCACCTGTCTGAAAACTCCTAATAAAATCTCCATACCCAAAACCTCAGCCATCACCAACATGAATGATTACCAGCTGGTTGCTCTCACCGCGATGATTATGAAATGATTGGAGAGACTGGTACTGCACAACATTAAATGTCGCACACTTGGAAAGTCCCAACAGCTTAGTCAGGATGCTGTTTGTGGACTATAGCACTACATTCTATTACATCAACACAATAAAACTGGTCAACAAACTGAAAACACTGAGTCTTCTCTGCCAATGGATTAAGGACTTTCTCATCAACAGACCCTAGCAGTCAGGATCGGCCTCCATTCCTCCTCCTCAATCACTCTCAGCACCAGTGTCCCCCAAAGCTGTGTTCTCAGTCCAGTCCTCTAGTCACTCTACCACAACTCCAACACCCTCATCAAATTCGCGGATCACGCAACCATAGTTGTGCTCATAACCAACAACATTGAAACTGGCTACAGGGAGGAGGTCCACTTACCACCTGGTGCAAGAACAACAACCTCATCCTCACCAAAAAGAAAACAAAAGAAATCATAATAGACTTCATGAAAAACAAAAAAAAACACACCACAATGGTCTGTGCATTAACAGGGTGGAAGGGGAGAAGGTCTCTAGTTTTAAGTTCCCAGGAGTGAACATTACTGAGGACCTGACCTGGAGCCTGGACATCTCGTGCAGAGAATGTTCTTCCTGAGACACAACAGGCTCCCTCAGAAACTGCTTATCATCTTCTACCACTGCACAATAGAGTATCCTCACCTACTGTTGCACTGTGTGGTACTACAGCTGCACTGCTGCCGATGAAAGAAGACCTGCAGTGGGTTGTGACGCCTGAGAGGATTGTCGGCTCTCCTCTCCCAAATCTCAGTGATATCCAGTCAAGCTGTCGCCTTAAATGGGCCACAAACATCCTGCAGGATCCCTTCCAGCAGACTGAGAACACCCATCACATATACAAACAGGCTGCGGAACAGCTTCTTCCCCAGAACTGTGTATACGGAGGGTCATGGTGGGCGAGTGGTTGGAGCACATGGCCCTGTGCTACAGGTCATTCCCCTCTTTCTCTCTTTCTCTCCCTGTTTCCTGTCAGCTACTGACTGAAATAAATAATGAACTGTGTATACTGTTGTGTCTTACTGACCCTTATTTATATATTTATTATATTTTAGAACACATATTTTTAACTTTTATGGGTTTGCGTATGAATGTGTATGTGGTCATGGGTATGGGTGAGATGTGTTTGGGCTTGTGCATCTGTGTACTAGTGTAATGTGTACATATTTTATATTTGTAAGCTGCAATTGGACTGCAAAACTAAAATGAGTGAGTTTTCAAAGAACCACTCTCCATATTCATAGCAACTGTACATTGTAGAGCATGATTACATGCATGGAATAAAAACAGTAATAAAATATGGGGAATGTCTCTCCAATGCCCTGTTTGTTCACACAACCAAATTGGTATTCTTGATCATTTATCATGTACTATATTTCTTATAGTATACAAATTCATCTATACCATCACTATACATGTTGATATGAAAGAATATTATAAACAGAAGGTCAAAGGTCAACTTTTGTAACATAACAGATTCTAACTGATGAATAAAAACTGTTTACGTTTAAATTTATCAACTTAATGTTGGGGAGAAAACACACACATTAAATGCGTGACCTATAAAATCAGTAAGAAACAGCAGGTCTGCTAATACCAAACAGTGATGGGAGTAAGGTGGTGGTTGGGGTGGGGTGTTTATGGTCAGAGTTACCTTTCTTGTCTTTCCTCTTCACATTCCAGCTACAACCAGTCTCATGTAATCTGATGTTAAGACTGCACAAACTAAGCTACAAACTGAACTAAGAAGTCTGTCCTCTTGGAACCAGTCCTTTCGAAATCATATATTAATACTGTAGGGGGCACTGAACTTGTGATCAATGTTACTTTAACAGTCTTTTCTGATTGGCCAATCACCACAGCCTTGTTTCTGAAAAGCAGAGGACGTGCAGAGTTTCTCTCTAATGATCACGGTGATTACAAGAAAATGACTTCTCCAATTTTTGTTTTCTATGTGACATGCCTGCTCTTGGGGAGAACGGGTAAGCCGCATTTTTGATTTGTTTAGTCATACATTATGTATGTTACAATATGCTCTCTGTTACGGTGTAAAGTTAACTGTGCATGTGCTTGATCTCTATTTTCTCTTCAGCTCACATTACAGCTGTGAAGACATCAGCATCTTTACGCTTTGTATCAGCTGATGTTGGTACAAACGTGACTTTGGAATGTTTCTATGAAGATGGTGCTACAGTGATGTTTTACTGGTATAAACAAACTCTGGGACAGAAGCCAAAGCTGATGTCTAAATACTATAAACTTAACAAAGTTGGCAATTTTCAGGATGAATTTAAGAACGATCCACGTTTAGCACTGGAAACTAGCTCTGGTACATATCACTTGAAGATCTCAAATGTGCAAAGTTCAGATTCAGCTACTTACTTCTGCATAGGTGGCTATTCATATGTGTTTGACTATTTAGAGAGTATTATTTTAAATGTAAAGCATTCAGATGTGAACATCCAAGCTTTGGTGCATCAGTCAGCATCTGAGAGCATCCAGCCAGGAGGCTCTGTGACTCTGAACTGTACAGTACACACTGGGACCTGTGATGATGGAGAACACAGTGTTTACTGGTTCAAAAACTCGTCAGAATCTCATCCAGGACTCATTTACACACATGGAGGCAGGAATGATCAGTGTGAGAGGAACACCAACACACAAACACACACCTGTGTCTACAACTTGCCGATGAAGAGTCTGAATCTTTCTCATGCTGGGATCTACTACTGTGCTGTCGCCTACTGTGGACAGATACTGTTTGGAAATGGGACCACATTGGAGTTTAAGCGTGAGTAACTTCATACCAAAGATGGCCAAATTTGTTAAATAGTGCAGGTACTTTATAATCAAACATAATGCATAAACAAAACAACTCTTCAATATCTCTTAATGTATGTGCAGATGAGGAGGACTCTCTCGTCTTGGTGTATATCTTGAGCGGAGCTTTGGTGTTCACCATCATCATGGTTGTCTTCTTGGCTTACACAATATATAAAATGTTGAAGACAAACAGCTGCTATTGCACAGGTAGGCTAAACTGCAATTCACTATATATATTTAATTTCATGTTTTAGCTGAAAACATCATCATTGTTGCATTAAATGTGCAAATTCCTAGTTAACAAATGATGTGAGTTTAAATCTGGCTTTATATCTTAAGCACTTCCTTCTTTTGCTGTTTCCTTCCAATTTTAAGTGATGGATAAAAAAAGATGTATCGTTCATTCCTTTAACGATAAAACTAGAGAGTTTTGAAACATACTTCTGTTGTTCTTTTCATGACAAGATTCACAAGCAAGATCAGCTGCCATGGCTCCAAATGGAGAGGTATGTATATGTTAAAGTGTTGTGTTTTGTAACATATATTACAGAATGAAAACCAAGCCCAGCGGATAAGGAATACAGTATAATTTGTTGACGGACTAAACATAGTATGGTAAATGCTACATACCCTTGTTAAGGTTGATTGTACATTGTAAAATGGTCTGGAATGGTAATGATGTGATTGATTGAATAAATGTGTTGTTGTTGTACTGATTGGGATGTTAAGCTTCAGAAAGGAAGTTCATTTTTCAGGAAGTGTATATATTTGCATGACAGAGTATAGAGGTTGCTGATGCTTTTTCTCCAATGTGTGTGTGTATCAATAATAAGTCATACATTATTATGGTAATTCGCTGTTGCATATTTTTTTTCTACCAGGACTACCAAGATGCAGATAACCTCCATTTACGGGAGAGCAAGGTCAGCAGATCAAAAAGACAGAGGGATGACACCTGGACTGAATGTGTGTATTTCAGTGTGAGACAGTAGAGCTGGACATGTATCATTTGTACTTTGTGTTGAAGTGTGTAGAAGTAGATGTTAAAGATTTCAACTGAATGAACTGAATATAATGTAACTATATAAAGACTTTCTTTCAGTTACTGTTTTGTCGAAGGTGCTATATTTTCATTTTCACTATACCTGCAGTTTACAAAGTACAAACACACAACACATCTCCGTGGTGTTTGTGGGGTCAGAGACGAGAGAGAGAGATGGAGAGAGAGAGATGGAGAGAGAGAGAGAGAGAGAGAGAGAGAGAGAGAGAGAGAGAGAGAGAGAGAGTGTGAGAGAGAGAGAGAGAGAGAGAGAGAGAGAGAGAGAGAGAGAGAGAGAGAGAGAGAGTTTGCAAACCCGGAAAATGAATATTAAAGCGATGTCAGTCCTGTGCTGTCTTTTTCAGTTTCTAAGTGCTGCACTGTTAAAGGCATGATATCTCATTATTTTGCAAAGAAAACCCATCATGGTGTGATAGAAACACTATTTCAGAGTCAGAAGGTAACATCAAGCTTGTTTTTGCAAACATCCTGCATGTCCACCACAGAGGAGTCTCCTTCCAGATGTAGTAGTACGTTCAGAAACACCAGATCCAGCCCTCTAACAGCTGGGCGGCAAAAATACCTTTTCACCGTGTATATTCTGAATACAGTCTGGCACTGACACTGCCTGTTGCTCCTCACAAGTTGTTTACAGTAAATCTGCAGATTGCACATCACAAACCCAGAGGTGTTCTTTTTTTAGCCTGTGTGTGGTCGGCAGTCAAAAGATTCACTCTCAACAAACTCTGGTCTTCATTGGACCCTCTGCTTTCTTTGTCTTTGTGGTTTCAAGCAGGAAGTTTACAGTGTTTTCATGCACAGCCGCCCACAGTATAACTTTAATTCCGTGACTATTTCAAGCAGATCAGAAGACATGATTATAGCAATCAAACTACTGCTTTGAGTAGTAACAATTAGATGCTATGTTACCACTTTTCATATCGTGTCATATTAAGAAGCTAAAACAAGGTTTAAAAGTCCAAAACCAATGAAATGGTAACTAGTGACTTGTTACATCAGGTATTTATACCTGCCAGAGCTGTGAAAACACACAAGCGTTATATTCACTCCCATAACAATCAAACGGTTGCCGTGACTGTGCCATGTGTGCTTGGGTAGGAGCAGGTAAAGCAATGACACATCCCCACATAACAAACTACTGTTACCAATAACAACAAAAGACAACACTGTATTTACTTTGTTGACATAATGAACATGAACATAATGTTAGAGTACACCAACACACCAACCTTTGGCACTGGCAACATAATCTCACACCATCTTATAGTCTCAAGTGAGAGTTATAGCAGAACACTTTAGCAAGGCACACTGCCCCATTACTAATACACAGAATACACTGTCTTACTGTTCACACAACCAAACTGGCATTTTCAATGATTTTCAATGTATTACATTTCTTATACTACATCACAAATAAGTATAACTTCATATGTACTATAAATGTCCATATGACAGAATATTATAAACAAAAGGTCAAAGGTCAATTTTAAATCTGATTTTCAACATTTCTATTACTGCTAAAATGTGTCTTTTGTAACATAACAGATTCAAACTGATGAATAAAACACACTGACAGGTTAAATATATTAACTCAGTGTTGTGGAGAAAACACACATTATATGAACCTATGAAATCAGTAAGACACAGCAGGTCTGCTAATACCAAACAGTGATGGGAGTAATGTCAAGATGTGGGGTGTTTATGGTCAGAGTTGCCTATCTTGTCCCTCCTCTTCAAATTCCAGCCCCAACCAGCTTTATACAGTCTTTATATGTTAAGACTACAAAAACTAGGCTAAAAGTAAGAAGTCATCTTCATTTATACAGCAGATGATTCCATAGTTTTCTCATGTAGATTCATGCATGTTCAACCACTTAAACAACTGAATGAACAACTCTGTCTTCTTGGAACCAGTCCTTTACTAAGCCATATATTAACACTGTAGGGGGCACTGAACTTGCGATCAATGTCTTTCCTGATTGGTCAATCACACACAGCCTTGTTTCTGAAAGGTAGAGGACGTGCAGACTTTCTCTCCAATGATCACGGAGGTTACAAGAAAATGACTTCTCCAATTTTTGCTTTGTATGTGACATGTCTGCTCTTGGCAAGAACGGGTAAGCCCCTTATTTTATGTCTTTTTTTCCTTTATATATGAATATTTTTCTTTATTCTGTTATACATTATGTTAGTGTTCAATATGCTTTGTGTTATGGAGTAAAGTTAACTTTGTATGTGCTTGGTCTCCACTTTCTCTTCAGCTCACATTACAGCTGTGAAGACATCATCATCTTTACGCTTTGTATCAGCTGATGTTGGTACAAACGTGACTTTGGAATGTTTCTATGAAGATGGTGCTACAGTGATGTTTTACTGGTTTAAACAAACTCTGGGACAGAAGCCAAAGCTGATGTCTAAATACTATAAACTTAACAAAGTTGGCAATTTTCAAGATGAATTTAAGAACGATCCACGTTTAGCACTGGAAACTAGCTCTGGTACATATCACTTGAAGATCTCAAATGTGCAAAGTTCAGATTCAGCTACTTACTACTGCATAGGTGGCTATTCGTATGTGTTTGACTATTTAGAGAGTATTATTTTAAATGTAAAGCATTCAGATGTGAACATCCAAACTAAAATCCATCAGTCAACATCTGAGAGCATCCAGCCAGGAGGCTCTGTGACTCTGAACTGTACAGTACACACTGGGACCTGTGATGATGGAGAACACAGTGTTTACTGGTTCAAAAACTCGTCAGAATCTCATCCAGGACTCATTTACACACATGGAGGCAGGAATGATCAGTGTGAAACGAACATCAACACACATACAAACACCTGTGTCTACAACTTACCGATGAAGAGTCTGAATCTTTCTCATGCTGGGACCTACTACTGTGCTGTCGCCTCATGTGGACAGATACTGTTTGGAAACGGGACCACATTGGAGTTTAAGCGTAAGTAGCTTCATAGCAAAGGTGACCATATTTGTTAAATCATCAGGTACTTTATAATCAAATATGATGAAGATGTAAAGAAAACTCTACAATGTCTCCTAATGTTTGTATGTGCAGATGAGAAGGACTCTCTTGTCTTGGTGTATATCTTGAGCGGAGCTTTGGTGTTCACCATCATCCTGGTTGTCTTCCTGGCTTACAAAATATATAAAATGTTGAAGACAAAGAGCTGCCAATGCACAGGTAGGCTAAACTGCAATTCCTGAAATGAAAACAGTATGCTAAATATATGGATGTAGATCTCAAATCTTCCTTTATCTTTAAGTGCTGCTTCGTCCTGCAGTTTCCTGCTTGTTAAATGTCAGTGATAGATAAATCAGAAGAACGGGTTCATTACTTTTAGTTTAAATGATCAAACTATGTTAAAAAGAGTTTTGAAAAATGACTTTGTTTTCTGTTTTTTTCATGAGAAGACTCACACGCAAGAGCATCAGCTTCCTCGGCTCCAAATGCAGAAGTATGTATACGTTAAAGTGTTGTGTTTTTCAGTGCTCCAATGTTCATATAACGTGTTTTACCGAAGCAGAGGATAAGAAATACAATACAGAAAGAGCAACATTTGTTAACCAATTAAAAATGGTGTGGTAAATGCTACATACCTTTGTGAAAGTTGATTGCAGATTGTAAGACGGACTCCAATGGTAAATGTGGTAGAAGAAATTTGGTGCTTTTGTACTGATTTGCATTATACGCTTCATAAAGGAAGTTTTCTTTTCAGGAAGTTTATGTTGATTTGCATGACAGTGCACAGAAGTTGCTGCACACTGCTCTACGTGCTTTTCTGTACTGATAATGAGAAATACACTCATGTGGTAATTAGCTGTTTTATATATTTTTTCTACCAGGGCTACCAAGACGCAGATAACCTCCATTATGCTGCTTTAAAGAAAAGCAAGGTCAGCAAACCACGAAGACAGAGGGACAACTCCGGGACTGAATGTGTGTACTCCAGTGTGAGATAGTAGACTGGGCATGTTTAATTTTTACTCTGTGTTTTTAAGAGTAGAAGTTATAGATTTTAAACCTATGAACTGAATATAATGTAACTAAATAAAGGCTTTCTTTCAGTTACAGTTGAGGGGTTGTTTGATGTGATCTGTTTTGTCAAAGGTGCTATATTTCCACTCTCACTGTACCTACAGTTAAGAATGTACAAACACATGACCACAAACAGCACATCTTTGTGGTGTTTGTGGGGTCAGAGACTCAGAGAGAGAGAGAGTTTGCAAGCCTGGAAAATGAATAAAGCGATGTCAGTCCCATGCTGTTTGTTTCCATCTCTAAGTGCTGCACTGCTAAAGGCATGATGTCGAATCATTTTGCAAAGAAAAGCCCTCATCATATGGGAGAAACACTATTTCAGAGTTAGAAGGAAACATCAAGCTTGTTTTTGCAAACATCCTTCATGTCCAGTACAGATGAGGCTCATTCCAAGCATGCAGGTACACTCAAAAACACCAGATCTGGCTGTCTAACAACAAGGCTGCAAAACTATATTTCCACAACTTTCAACACTGCCTGTTATTCCTCACAAGTTGTTTACAGTAAATGTACAGATTGCACATCACACACCCAGAGATGTGAGGTGTTCTTTTTTTAGCCTCTGTGTGGTCGGCAGTTGAAAGATTCACTCTCATTAAACTCTGGTCTTCATGATCTTCAGTAGGACCCTCTGCTTTCTTTGTTTTTGTGGTTTCAAGCAGGAAATCTGCTGTGTTTTCATGCACAGCCGCCCACAGTATAACTTTAATGCCCTGACTGTTTCAAGCAGATCAGAAGACATGATTATAGCAATCAAACTACTACATTAAGTTGTAATGATTAGATACTCTGTTATCACTTTTCATATTGTGTCATATTAGGGAGTTAAAACAGGGTTAAAAAGTCCAAAACCAATAAATAATAAGAGTTACTCTGTACATCAGGTATTGTACCTGCCTGAATTGTGCCAACACACAGGCATTACATTCAACCTCATTACATTCAAACTGTGGCCATGGAGGTAAAGCAATAAACATCCCCACATAACAAACTACTGTTACCAATAATCACAAGAACCAACAACACTTTTCATAATACATAAACTTTGTTGACATAATATGAACATAATGTTGGGGTACACAACACACCAACTTTTGGCACTGACAAAATCTCACAGTTTCAAGTGAAAGTTAGAGCAGAACACTTTAGAAAGCCATGGCCCCCCATTATTAATACACAGAGGGTTGCACATCTGACAAATGCTCCTTTAATATTTGCTACTGATTTGTGGAGATGTCATGTGGTATTCAGGATATATTTGAAATGTTACATAATCTTAAAGTATCCAAATTATATATTACAGAACACAATGCAAGTATCACAGTAAGATGAGTGAATTTTCCACTCCACACATTCACACCAACCGGACATTACAAAGCCTGACTGCATGTATGGAACATAAGAGCAGAAATCAGATGAGGGGAACGTCTCTCCAAAGCCTTGTTTGATCTCACAGGTCTTTCTTAATGCACTGCATTCAAGGCAGCACTTTAGATGTGTTCATTGGTTCCACATGTGGACATTAGGTGTTACTTCTCACTAGCCAATCAAATAGAGTCCTCTCTCTGAAGAGTAGAGAACATACTGAGATTCAATCCTTTCAACGCAGCATCTTGAACACGATGTCACCTCTAACGATTGCTTTGTACCTGACTTGTTTTTTGGGGGGGACTACAGGTAAGTTGTTTATTTTGAAGTGTTTTTGATATAATTTAAATTTTCACTATACTTTACTTTATCATGGAATTAAATGTGTACTTTCTGGATCTCTTTTCTCTTCAGCCCAGATGAGTAATCTGGAATCGCCAAAGTATGTGCGTCAACAAAAGACTTTTTATTCAGCTAATGTTGGTCAAAGCGTGACTTTGCAGTGTTTCTCTGAAGGTGAAGCAGTGATGTTTTACTGGTACAAGCAACTTCTGGGGCAGGAACCAAGGCTCATATCTACCTTGTATAAACATAAAAGTGGCACCTTTCATGATGAATTCAACAATTCTCGTTTCAAACTGGACACAAAAGATGGTAACAATCACTTGACAATCTCTAATTTACATATTTCTGACTCAGCGACTTATTACTGTGCTAGCAGCTATTCATTTCATTTAGAATTTGAGGAGGAAATCATTGTAAGTGTAAAGGGTTCAGGTTTGAACATCCAAGCTTTAGTCCATCAGTCGGCATCTGAGAGCATCCAGCCAGGAGGCTCTGTGAACTGTGTAGTACACAATGGGACCTGTGGTGATGGAGAACACAGTGTTTACTGGTTCAAAAACTCTGAAGAATCTCATCCAGGACTCATTTACACACATGGAGGCAGGAATGATCAGTGTGAGAGGAACACCAACACACAAACACACACCTGTGTCTACAACTTACCGATGAAGAGTCTGAATCTTTCTCATGTTGGGACTGAATGTGCTGTCGTCTCATGTGGAGAGATACTGTTTGGGAAAAGGACCAAACTGGACGTTGGCTGTAAGTAACTTTCTCGTTCTTTCATATGTGGTTATAATTTCTAGCTACTCAATAATCCTAAAACTGTAATGTCTCCTATCAGCTAAATCAGTAGATGAAGTGGACTCATTTGTCTTGGTATACTTCTTGATTGGAGCTTTGGGATTCAACACCATCCTGATTGTTCTACTGGCATATGCAGCATATACAATGAAAAGAAACTGCTGCCAGTGTAAAGGTAGGCCAACAACTATTGGAAGATGAATAACTAGTCAACCAAATCAAGACAAGAGAGTTAACATATTGCACTATGTTGTTTACTTCTACGTACCGTAGGAATATATTTTCATGGTATATCAACTTCATCAGTATGTTTCAATTGCCACAAGAAACTTTGTACTGTACTGTTAAATGGTGCCAGTGTACGAAATAGTTTTAGTTTGGATCTGTATTTATTTATCTCCAATATGTCACACTGTGCAACGGTTCATTTCCCGTTAAGTATATCGATAATAAAATCTAAAGGTTTGAAAATCCTTAAATTTGTCTTCTCAACGCCAACAGCTTAGTGAATTTTGAAGACATTTGTTCTTTCTTTTTCACAACTAGAAGAAAGATCGCCAGCAGCCTCGATTCCAGATCCAGAGGTGGGTGTTCTTAAAGAGTTGCACTACTACAACAACAATACTGTACAGGGAATGGACACAATTCAGTACAATCACTCTAAAATAATACACAATAAGACACAGGATGTACACTATTGTGGCGATTAACTGTTTTATACTTTATTTTCAGAGTTACACAGATGCAGAAGACCTCCATTACGCTGCTTTCAGAGAGAACAACGTCGGCAGGTCAATAAGACAGAGGGACAATACCCAGACTGAATGCGTGTACTCTACTGTAAAGCAGTAAACCTGACTGCACTCACAGAAGAAATGGCTTTCTCAGTTTGCCTATCAATCTATAATGTATTTTTCAGATATGTTTCCTCTCTGTCTGTGTTTCCCCTGACTTGACATGCAAATAAACATGTTTGAAGCTGAAGGTTTCTTTTAAAAGTGAGTAAGAGAAAGACAAGTGAGTGAGAGTAAGTAAGTGAAAGCGGAACGTCTGAGACAGTGAACTTGAACGTTATCCAGTCCATGTCTGTGGTTTCTTGCTCATTCAAAAGCAGAACTCTGCCACACTACAGTAGTTAGCGTTCTCACATATATTATGCTGAAATGTAATTGGCCAGAGGGACACAGTCAGAAAGTCAAAATTCAAGCTCGTCAGATGCGGACGTGACTCATTCCACATACTCAGAAACAGCACGTTGGGTTTTCTCAAAGCAAGATGCAACAACACCTACCAACATGTAATTTCCCATTTGTCTGTCAGATGGTGTAGTTTACCCTTAGTATTATAGATAAAAAGTCTTACCTAAATGTCAACTATGTTTATGGTACATCACAAACCCAGAGACTAGTGGATCTTTTTTTTCCTATCCTCTGTGTGGTCAGCAGTCAAGACATTCACTATACTGTATACTCTGGTCTCTTTGTCTTAGTAGTTTCAAACAGGAAGTCCTCAGTGTTTTCATGCAAAGCAGCCACACGGTCTAACTATAATGCCCAACTACTTTAGTAGATTATATGAACAAATCAGCAACCATAAGCTGAGACACGATTTGAATACTAAAAATGATAAACTAATAGCAAGATATGTACACCTAACAACTCTCCATTAATATACTGTATATGCTCTTGGTTTTTATCAATATCATTTACAGTGCTGTGTAACTCTGTGTAAGCTCTCAAGACTTTGCAGTTAACATAAGCTTTTTATAATGTCCTTCTAAAGAAAGCCCATATTTCTGCCATCACAGAAAAAGCAGCTGAGAGAATGACGTCATCATATATAAAAGCCACTGTTGGGCTTGGTTAAAGAATCACACCGCCTTCTTCTTCCTGTCAGCAATGATTCTTTTTTTCTTTGAGCAAAGCTTCAAGCCAAATGTTGTCCCACACACTGGCACTACATGAGCTGCCATGGGCAACAACATTTGACGAAAACTCTCAGTCCACGGCAGACAATGTGGGTGACAACTATGGATATTATAGACATGCCACACCTGTGACGGATTCATGGAATATTGAAAATCAGATAATTGTCTCTTTAAAAGCTCTTTAATGTGAAACACCTCAGCAAAGAAGGTACAACTACTGGATGGGAGCCATTGTAGGCAATTGCAAATGAACTTGTTATATGAACACTTCATATAACATATAAAATTAAACATCTGGTAAATGTTTCTAAATCCTTAAGAAAACTACTGAGTGAAGCAAAAACTGGATTCATTATTATTATTGTCCGTTTAACAAGAATCAATCAAATCAGATCAATCAAATAAGAGTAAAGACATCACTCTGTATTACTAGACAGTCACTGAAACCTTACTAAGATCTAGTAATACCATCTTCTAACTAACTAACATTAGTGTAAGTTGCATCTTTCAATCTAGCCAATTCTCAGCATTCACCTTTATCACTCTGGTTGTGAAGTTGGTTTCCAGCAAACTAGTGAATAGTTTTCCATTGGTGGAAACTTAAGTGGTAGCAAATTACAGGAAGATGGACTGTAAATGGACTGTACTTATGTCGCTTTTCTAGTCTAGTGACCGCTCAAAGCGGTTTTACACTACAACTCACATTCACCTATACATATACTGATGGGAGGGGCTGCCACGCAAGGGGAAGCTAACATTTACATACACATTTATACACCATTGGTCCAGATATCGGGAGCAATTTGTCATCGGGCAAGTATCGACAGGTGGACTAGAGGAGTTGGGAATTGACCCGCTGATTCTGATTAGTGGACAACCTGCTCTACCTCCTGAGCCAAAGTCGCACACTGAAGATTGAACTTTTAACTGGCAGTGATAACTTTCAAAAAACACAAAACATTTTGAATAAAGTGTGAGAAATGTTACTACTCATAAAACAGATGATTTGTTTTCATCAGGTTTAAATTTCATATTGAAGTAATATGTTGTACATTACAAGGGGGAGTGATGGTGGATTGGCAGATAATATCCTGAACTACCCAAATTCTAATCATTCCCCCAAAAAAAAAAAAAAGTGGAGCTACAGTACTTTTACAGATAAAAAGTTATACAATCACACAATCCTTTTTCGATACATAATATAAATCGTCACACCCCACACAGCGTAATTTGGGGTTCAATGTTCTGTTTTCTGTACTCAATTCTGCCTGAGAGGAGATGTGTGATTGTACATCCTGCTTCTTTGTCTTTGTTATAGTGTTTGTCTCTCAAAGTCTTCTCTAAACACCTGTTGAAACCTTTTCACACTTTCACTGCTGCTCATGCCAGCCATATCCATGTGTCTTGTCTGGAGAACCAACAATCTGACAATGGAGGAGGCACTGAACCTGTGTACAGTGTTTCCAAAATAGGACATGCAGTGTCATTTCTTGTTAGCCAATCAAACATCGTCCTCTCTCTAAGAGTAGAAAACATATAGAGGTCCTCTACATTCAGCAAGGTATTTTGATCACGATGACATCTCTGAAGTTTGCTTTATATCTGACATGTCTGTTCTTGGGAAGGACAGGTAAGTTTTGCAATTTTGCAGTTTCTTGCAATCATTTCAGTCAACTTTTATCATTGTATTAATTGCAAACGTCCTCTGTCTCTTTTCTTTTTTAGCTCTCACAAATAATCTTAAATTTTCCTTATCTGTACGCCAAGAGAGTGTATTTTTATCAGCTAATGTTGGTGCCAACGTGACTTTGAGATGTTTTTATCAAGGTGATATTGCAGCTATGTTTTACTGGTATAAGCAAACTCTGGGACAGAAACCACGGCTCATCTCAACTTTCTATAGACATGATAAAAAAGGCACTTTTAGTGATGAGTTCAAAAATGATCCACGATTCACATTGGAAACTAATCAGGGTATGAACCACCTGACAATCTCGAAATTACGTATTTCAGACTCTGGTACTTACTACTGTATCAGTTGCCATTCATTCAAGTTTGAGTTTGCGGAGGGCACTACTCTCATTGTACAAGGCTCAGATTTGAACATCCAAACTTTAGTCCATCATTTGGCATCTGAGAGACACCAGCAGGGAGCCTCTGGGGCTCTGAACTGTGCATTACACAATGGGACCTGTGATGATGGAGAACACAGTGTTTACTGGTTCGAAAATTCGGAAGAATCTCATCCAGGACTCATTTACACACATGGAGGCAGGAATGATCAGTGTAAGAGGAACACCAGCAGAGAAACACACACCTGTGTCTACAACTTGCCAAGTCTGAATTCTTCTCATGCTGGGATGGACTGTGCTGTCGCCTCATGTGGACAGATACTGTTTGGAGACAGGACCAAACCAAGGGGTGAGTATCATTTTGTCCAGTTATTATTATTACTCCTCAATTCAACTCTTAATAAAAACTAAAGGGCTCTGTGTTGCAATGTGTCTCTGTACAGATAAGGTGCGCTCTTATGACTCTCTTGTGAATATCTTGAGTGGAGCTTTGGCGTTCACCACCGTCCTGGTTCTTGTATTGAGTTTCTCAGTGTGCATGATGAACAAGAAACACAGCTGCCAGGGCAAAGGTAACTGTTACTGTTATTGACAGCTTGTCTTCAGTGATTATGGCTTTAAAGCTAAAAAGCTTTTTCTTTGTTTCACAACAGAGTCTGAAAGAATTGCAGCCTCCACTCCATCAAATGCAGAGGTAAATATGACGTTTTTCAACTGGGTACAGTTAATATTGTTAACCGAGACTATGATGAAATATTTGTTTGTTAATGACCTTTTTTAAATTATTAAGTTGAGACAATGACGTTGTAATGTTATGAAATACTAACTGCAACTACACTATATCAATGTGCGATATAGTTGACGAAAAAGATGAGTCTAAAATGTAGTTTAAAAATAAAAACTTTACTAAAATCACTCTTTATTTTCATTAACAAAAAAGAGAAATCAGAGTACTATAGACTGTTTTTCCCCTAAACCCAAATATCCAAATGCAAATATTTGTGTGTATTTGAGAGAGAATGAGAAATGAGATAGACTAAATAAAGAAATAGCTGACAAAATTAACATTACTTTTGAAATACCATGATACAATTTGGTAAATTCAGACTAATTTGTGTCATGTACTGTTTTGTCATTCGCTACTATTTTACTTTACCAGGGTTATCAAGATGCAGACAACCTCCATTACGCTGCTTTACGGGGACACAAGGGCAACCGACCTAAAAGACAGCGGGAAGACACCACGAGTGAATGTGTGTACTCTAGTGTGAGGTCATAGAACTGTACAGGATTCAATTGTAATCTGATTTTGTGTAAAATGTAATTTTGTTAACATCTTCTTGAAAAAGCAATGTCGATTTTCTTAAATTATGAACAGTTTGGTCGACGTGATTTCAAATACTTCTAATTCGTGAAGCTTTGGGTTGCAGTAAACTACTTCTTGTCTGATGGTTTTTCAAGTGTAGTCAAAGGTATACAGACACATTTCTGCTATCATTTTGTATCAGAAAACCTGACACATAACCCTAACCCTAACCCAACCAAAACTGAGGATGAGATCTCTGTAGCTATGCTGTGCTACGAGTCTGTTATATGTATACTGAGGACTCTGCTCTCTTTATTGTGTCTCTCTGATTTCAAACAGGATGTCTCCCCAGTCTTACTTTTTTTTACATTTTTTTCCAAAGCAAACACATTATGCATTTATAATCCTTAGACTTTTTAGTAGATAATAATGTTTTTTGTTTTAAATAATCAAACCAGTATGTATAAGATGCCAAGTTCACAAGTGGAGGGCCATAATGTAAATAAACTGCTGTGCTAAATTCAGTACTGTGTATGTGTTATTGGTTCCATTAATGAGCTAATGATTTATTACAATCATGTTACACATTGACATTGAGAAGCTGTGTGTCTGTGCAGTATATAAACTGTAAATATCATCTTTAAATATTGTAATGCCGTGCCAGAAAGCTAAAATGGCAAGAAGGTTACCACATAACCAATGTGGTAATACTGTGTGGTTACCAAGATGCCACTGAGCACAGTAAGATCAGAATGCATCAGGCAACCTCTGTAATGTAGACACTGCTTCCGACATATGGACTCAATATGCGTAGCAGTACCTCTACTTTAGTTAATCTTTAGGTATTCTAATGGAAACACAGAGGAATGTTTGCAGGTTGGAAGCCAGTGAGGGTTTGTGTGATTGTCTGTGCACCAACTCCTCAATAACAGGTCAAAAGAAGCGGTTGAAAACCAATGTTTATCAAAAGACGCACATGACTGTCCTCACCCTGTTGAAACCAACACAAATAACACTGACAGGTACTGCAGTGGACAGGAATTGAGCATTCCAAACAAAAAGTGGAATACATTTGGGAAAGCTGCTTATTTACACACTCTATCTTGTGTATGTAACAGTTTACCTGGTCCTTGATCAAGCAGCAAGTTCCGAATCTGAAAAGTGAAGCCAATGCAGAAGTGCCTTAAACCTGATTTACTCCTAGTGGCGAGCAGTGGGTGACTACACTGGCTCCATGAAGAAGTCAGATTGGATAGAAGTCTATGAGATGAAAACCCCTACTTCTCACTTGATTTATTACCTCATTAAACAGTTTAATGAGTTTATGGTCTCAATTGCTAGTCTTTTTCAATACAATATGATATTCATTTAGTAAATTGTGGTCCAATTGAGAGTAAAACAAGACAAGCTGCCTTTTGATCGGCAAGTTGCTACCACAGCAATGTGTGAGGTGCCGTAGTTGGAGCATTTGGACCTCTACCCCAGTTCAAAAATCTCATCCAAATATGTTCACTTTTCATTTCTGGCTCCAAAAAACAAAGATGGCGATGGTCAAAATGCCAAACTCGAGGCTTCAGAATGCAAGTCTACAAACCAATTGGTGATGTCACGGTAGCTACATCCATTATTTCTTTTACTGTCTATGGGATTGAGTCTTACCCCTTAGCCAAGTGTAAAAAACCTTTTTTGTGTGTGTGTGTGTGTGTGTGTGTGTGTGTGTGTGTGTGTGTGTGTGTGTGTGTGTGTGTTTTTTTGTGGGTTTTTTTTAATAGATTTTTTAAAATTGAAAATGCTAATAAAAACTGGTGAACTGAAACACCTTTTGAATGTGAACCATGTGACTCAACATAAAACTGACTCTAGTCTAAAATGCAGCAAACAGGAGGATATCCTAGTTTCCTAGTTTAGTATCGTTTTAGTTTTGTTCCTGGTGTGAACACAGATATGAGGCAGTCACTACACTGAGACCTGTCAACCTTGACCGTCATGCTTTTTGCATTGTATATTGTTAATTGCACCTGTGTTTGTGGTTTTCAGCAGGATGTAGAGATGTATGTGCTTTTACATAGATGCTCATCAAGATGAAGATTGTTTAAACATCCAAAAACAGTGGAAGTTATATTTGATTATAGTACAATGTCTAATATTGAAACTTCTAATAATTCTAGTTATGACAAAAACTAAAACAAGGAACATAATATGATATAATAATAATACTGGTTGTCGTTTTGACACGGAATACAATCAAATGTGACAGTTATTACTGTTTTCCATAAAAGGAAGAAAAGATGAAGCTGAATCCCAGTGAAAAATGGGATTCAGCTGAGGTCTCTGGTTGGTTATGAATATGCAGCACATTGTGAATGCAAAATACATTACAGGTAAGTTTTTAAAATGTAGTTTTTTGATGCTTTCGGCATCATTGACTGTATGTCTAACTAGGTTTGCAAAGGGGTGGAAAATGTCCGGTAAATTTTCAGAAAGTTTCCGGTAAATTTCCATGGGACGTTAAGCTGGGGAATTTTGTTAATTATAAAATTATTTATAATTTAATATATAAAAAACAACTAAACGTTATTATTCTTAATGATTTCACACACAACTCTGAAAAAATACAACAATGTGTCTGTGAAGCTACACATCCATGAGGGGGATGTGTCCAGTGAATCCTGGTGGAGATACAACTTATAAACTCCAAAATATACAAGATGTTTTTAAAACTATTTGTTATTGTTATTTACTTAGGTGCAAATGATATAACTAGTAAGATCAAAGTTCCACTCCTGTCGGTTAAAGTGATATTTACTGTATAAATTGTGATTTATTTGGTTTTGATCAGTTTTATTTTTTCCACCATAAGGCTAAATATACACTTATAGCTGTGGGCTCAAAAGTGTGGTCCAGAATTGTAGAAATCATCTGTGTGTGTGATGGAGAAATGCACAGTGCATGTAGGGGGTGTGGTCTCAGTAGACAGTGTGCTATGTGAGCATGTAATGGCATAGATATTCAACTATACTGCATGATCTCTGGTTGTTTTAGTCAGGATTATGCTAAAATATTATTTTACATAACTATATTTAATTTCCCTAATAAGAACATACCTTCAGTTTAGTAAATTCCCGGTTTATTCCCGTTAATTCACATTAATTCCCGTTAATTCCCATGGAAAGTTTCCAAGTTTGAAAATTCCCGGAATCTTGCAACCCTATGTCTAACACAAGACATCAAAAGGCACAAATATGTATATATAAACTATATAGAACACATGTTCAGTGTGATCATGTTAACTGTCCCTATATAATACAATAATAAGAATATGAAGGCTGTGATGGGCTTTGCTAGAATTTGAAACCAGACAGTAAAAAACTCATCCAGAGAATGCAGACAGAAACAATGCCTTTTTTGTGTATCTTGGGAATGGTCATACACTTCTCAACCATGGATAAAGTGCTAAAATGATAGGAATTATTATTAGTATTTATTTTCTTAAAAACCTAGATTATCTATGTACCACAATTAACATGGTGATGATTCTATTGAGAAAAGCAGAGGTAAAGGCAACGTGAGGAGTCTGTGTGCTTCAGACACTTCTCCCCATGTGTATACTTCTTAAGGAAAAAAATATCACACCATACAGTAGGTGGAAGTGAGCATGTGATGATCTGTGCTGCCTGGTTGGCCAATCAAACACAATCTTGTCTCTAAAGAGTGGGGAATGTATAAAGGTCCTGTTCATTCAACACAACAATTTCAACATGGTTACATCTCCAGCGTTTGCTCTCTGTCTGACATGTTTGTTCATGGGAAAAATAGGTGAGTTGCATTTTTATAAAATCAGTTTTGTTTTAATGTAGTCAGTCCTTATGGAAGAACTAGTATTTTTTCTGATTATGATTTCATTTCTGTCACATTAAACTAATTGTGTATTTACTTTGTCTCTAATTTCACTTCAGCTCAGGTGGCTAATTTGATGCAGTCCACAACTGTCCATCAGGAGAGTGGCTTTATATCAGCTACTGTTGGCGACAACCTGATTTTGAAATGTTTCTTTACCAGTGATGCTGCAAGGTATTATTGGTATAAGCAAACACTGGGACAGAAGCCAAGGTCCATCTCTATCACCTCTAAGTTTGATAAAAATGGCACTTTTTATGATGAATTCAAGAATGATCCACGCTTCACGTTAGAAACTAACATTGGTAGGAATCATTTAATGATCTCAGATTTACACATTTCTGACTCAGCTACTTACTACTGCGCAAGTGGTTATTCATTGGTGTTAGAATTTGCAAAGGGAACTACTGTCAATGTAAAGGGTTCAGGTTTGAACACCCAAACTTGGGTTCATCAGTCGACGTCTGAAAGCGGCCAGCCAGGAGGCTCTGTGACTCTGAACTGTGTGTCTGTACATGCTGGGACCTGTGATGATGGAGAACACAGTGTTTACTGGTTCAAATACTCTGAAGAATCTCATCCAGGACTCATTTACACACATGGAGGCAGGAATGATCAGTGTCAGAGGAACACCAGCACCCAGACAAACACTTGTGTCTACAATTTACCGATGAAGAGTCTGAATCTTTCTCATGCTGGGACCTACTACTGTGCTGTTGCCTCATGTGGACAGATACTGTTTGGAAATGGGACCAAGCTGGATGTTGAGCGTAAGTACTTTTTAAAAATCAGATAAATAGTGTCAGTAAACACATTTTTCCATGAAGAGAGAAGACAAAATTAAACAGTTCAAAAAGTAGAAAAGTAAAATGTATCCTAATGTCTTGATTTGCAGATGTCTCTTTTGTCTTGGTGTATTTCTTGAGTGGAGCTTTGGCAATCACCATCATCCTATGTGTTATACTCGCAATCTTGGCATTTAAGATAGGCAAAAGACCCAACTGCCAATGTACAGGTAATTGATATTGTTAATTGATTGTTTGAATTCCCTGAACCTGGCGTTGGAGTAAAATAACCTTTTCTGTTTCACAACCAGAGTGTCAAGCAAGAGTTTCAGCTGCCTCCACAAGAGCAGAGGTGAATATTATCTCTTTAGCTGAACTTTTAATAGTACAAACAATGAATTGTCTTGTTAAAGAACCACATTGTGAAAAACTTTATATATGTTGTCAACAGGGTTACCAAGATGCAGACAACCTCCATTATGCTGCTTTAAGTGTAAACGGGGCAAACAGACGAAGAAAACAGGACCAAACCTTCAGTGAATGCGTGTACTCCAGTGTAAAGCAGTACACTTAGCGTAAATGTCGATGTTTCATTTGTATTTTATGAGTAAAATGAGATTTTATTAGTGCTTCAGTGTAATGCCCAAGCACAAGACAAACAATAAAAAGAGTAGACTCTTTTTATTGTTTGTCTTGTTGGAGGATCACAATGGAAATATGTCTTTTTGTCTTTTATCCTCAAAGGTTTTAGCCAAATAATGTTTGTGAGTTTAATGTTTGTGAGTAATCAATGCAGAAAATAAACCTTACTTTGACATTACGATAGTATAGTTGTGTGTGAGTATTCAATACCTTTGGCTTCATCATGCGTGAATAGCTGCTGTCCCCAGTTGTATCACAGAAAGCCTGACCTCACCACGGTACGAGCGATTTGGCCACTTCGGCTAGAAAAGGGGGATATGTCCGTAATTAAAAGATAAATAAATAAATTGCATTTGATTATAGATGGAGACAAACTAGAGTGCTTATCTTATGACATATCTACTAAATAAATTACTTGAGTAGCGAGTGTAAGAAAGTAAGTGAAGGAAAAAAGAAAAAAAAAACATATTTTTTCTGACTTCCTCTATTTTACATGGTGTTAGCCCACCACATCCAGGTGTAATCAATCAAATGAAGACAATACGGTTATAGTAGTGGCCAAATCTGTCTCTAACTTGTTGAAAATGTCTGTAGATGACTCATTTAGGATGGTTGGCAGATAACGGCATGAAGTTTCATCATCGTCTGTTAAATAAAGGTGTGTTCAGTTCTTAATTTTTATCTGAGGAAAATAATCTGTTGCTGAAATATTATATCAGTCATGTCCATGTAAAATAGAAGCAGTCTTTTTTTGTGTGTGCATAATTTGCTCTCTCCTTTGCTGACCTACATGCATGAACTACATGAATAATCGCAAAGGTAGTAAGAACAGTAGTTAGTTTTAGTGCATGATGTACTGTGTGTCTATAGTATGAAAGGTCTCAGCATTAACACAACTGACCACAGAAAATAATAAGGCCAAGGATGCTTAGTCTAATCGGAATCTCCTGCTGTAGCTTAAAGGACAAGTTCATACTTTTTCAAATCTGTATTAAAGCAACAGTCAGGTGCCCATAGGAACAGTGAAAGATGCTTTTCCTCACTGTAATCACTCCTCCTGTTCATCCTGGCTATAGAAGATCCCCTTCTAATGCAGTAAGGACTCTAGATTTTGGACCCCACCACTGACATTGTCACGATTTTTATACTGATCTTCAAAATTTGAATTTACAAATGTCCATGTCAGGTGTAATATACGAAGAATGGAAATGCAATGAGCCTTCTTTCATTCAGTGACTTAATTTGAAAACCAGATCTAGTAGATTAAGTCAGTTGCTATTACACTACCAGATAATCATTGTGTTGTCATTTCCCACTGTGTACTGTGTCCTACTGTTCATAACATGTAGCCACTGTTTGATTAGTTACTATTTAAAATCCAGAGAAGTGTTTGTGTTTGACTGTATTTCCCATGAATGTCATTGTCATTGTGCCTCAATGAGTCATACTAACATTGCACTCACTAGCGTCATCATAGGGATTCATGACACAAGGCCTCACACAACACAACATATATCAGGCACTGTATTGGTGCTTTATGTGAATAACGCTGATGTACCACGCACCATGCTACTACATTGACTGTATATTCGGCTGTATCTGAGTGCACAGCAGCACTCACTGCATACATAGTAGTATAGAGTATAGCAGTGCAGGTAATTGGTGACACACTTTCCCCTCAGGACTTAATGTAGGTATATTACGAGTACAAAAAACTCAACAAGTATACTAGACTCAACTATACTGATGCCACTGACACTGTACAGACTGGCTGCCTGTTCATATACTAGAGTCAAGGACCATTTGTAAGTCTGTCAGCTTGTTAGCCTATGGATATTTTGCTGTGGCAGACTTTGGAGATCCTCTCTACTGCAGCTTGACTAATAGGATAGCTAGACTACATTAGTGCCTTTTGATAACTGCATTTTGACTGAAATGTTTTTTTTTCTCCAGGTCACTCATGATAAAACTTGGAGTCTGTATTTTCCTTTATGAACTGTGAAAATCACACACATGTAACATCAACACAATTATCACTGTTGTAATAAAGTCATCAAAAGCATACATAAAATTTGCGAAGGATAATGAAACAAATGTATTTACTACCGTTTGACACACACACACACACACACACACACACACACACTGGTTAGAGTGACCTGCATTATACTGGCCTGAGAAATCACTATACTACTGGTACACCTGGTACCAGAAAACTCAAAATAGGGATGTCCCGATCCGATATTGATATCGGAAATCAGTCCGATATCAGCCAAAAAAGTGAATATCGGATTTTATCGGACTGAATCTAAAAACTCCGATATAAACGCTCCGATATAAGCTGTCCATTTACCGCTCCAGCACTTCTATAATAATAGGTGACTCTGGTTTGATCACACTCCAACACAGTAGGTAGCGGTAATGTCCCTTAATTAACGTTGGTGCCGGCCGCGGAAGAAGAGCGTCTCTGATCCAGCATGCACAGCCCACGTGATCACAACAACGACAACATGTGTGCCTGCAGCAAGGTGTAGTGATGTCGGCTGTGTGGAAGTATTTTACTGTAAACTCGGACAAAGACGTTGCAGCTAAATGCAACATTTGTCAGGCGCAAGTGTCCCGTGGAGGGACAGAACCGGGAAGGTTCAATACAACCAACCTCATCGCACATTTGAAAAAACACCACAAAAAAGAACATGAGGATTTTCGCGTGAGCAGCAGCGTCAATTATCATTGAGGAGCACAGGAGCAGGCTGACAGCACAGCATGCTGAAATGCTTATCTTCTTAAAAAAAAATCTCCACATTATGCTCGGACTGCAGAAAGTGGAGGAGGAGGAGGAGTAGTAAGGGTAGTCAGCACTGACTGATTATTATTTGTTTTATGCTCTTGTTATTAGAGTGATATGTTTATTGTGTTTACACTCTATTCTTCAGTGAAGACTAAGAGTAATTACTACATTGTTTTGGGCACAGTCAGTCAGTCAAACTGGAGCTGTGTGAACTCTTAACTTAGAGCAGTTGGACAGTGGACAATATTGTGTTGTTGTTGTTGTTTTTGTCCCTGCCCACAGTTGTTTCCAACATATGCTGACAGTAAAAAAAATAACTGGAGTGAACTTGAATTGTTTGCACTTTAAAATTTAATTTATTCTATTCAATTGTATAATGTTGGTAACCAGTGGTTATTTTGCACTTTAAATATAACATTTTGTTTTTATTGGATTTGTTGAGGTAATACTCTTATGTTGAAGGTTAAAATTTATGTAACCAATTGGTTAATAATAAATGGGTCAGTTTTTCCTATACCTACTGTTGCTGACTATTGTTTTCTGTTATATCACTACAGCATCAGTAACAGTAACAGTAACATCACTTTATCAAGCCTTTTCTAACATTCCACACAACAAAATAAGGAATAAATATATGTATGATTCGTGCCTATATCGTATCGTATTAATATCGGTATCGGCCAATACTCAAGGCTACAATATCGGTATCGTATCGGAAGTGAAAAAGTCATATCGGGACATCCCTAACTCAAAATACTCAATACATTTAGAAGTCCATACTTGAGTGTACTAAAACACTCACATTTCCCAATAGTAATAGGGAGCGACATCCAGGACCATTTTCACACTAGTTTATTTACATCTAAGGCTATGGATGACTCAGTGTCTGTTCATGCTGGATAGATAGTGACATAGTACATGAAATAAAATGGTTCATGCTTGCAAGTTTCCAAGTTGCAGGGATAAAATGGTAAGATACACACTGCAGTGTTTCCCTTATAATTGTAATTGTATGGGCCTGGCAGGCTACCAGGACAACGAGAACCCCTGCAAGGCCGAATCTATATATGTATAGTTGTAAAACACCAAAAGTAACGCCAAATATCCATCCATTTAGAAACTTTTGGGAGACTCTGTGCAACGCTGTTCCAAAATGTGCATCAGTCTCTGTGTGTGCCAGTGAAACTCTTGGTAGCGTAGCACCTTTAATGCTCAAAGCATAGTGAGTGTGCAGGCAAGAGAGAGAGAGAGAGAGAGAGAGAGAGAGAGGGAGTAACAGTGAGGCTGCAGCTACCATCAGAGAGTAGGCAGAGCATACAGAGAGCTTGAGAGTTGCTGCCAAAAACAAACCTCAAGACCTGGGGAGCCATGAGAGAAACTGCTTACTAACCACTAACCACTGTGTGTCAGACATTCTACAAAATTATAATTATAGCGATATAGGATTGATAACATACTCTATGTTGAGTATTTTACAAATTATTTGATTAGCGTGGGCACTGATATGCAAAACTGAACTAAATGGGTTTTTATCGAATTTTATGTACATTGACTTTCTTGATGACCAAAGTGCCTTTCTGCCTATGTTCTTTGTTTTTCCTGTTGTATGTCTTCTCTAGGCCAGGTTGGCATGTTTTGTAGAGTGCTTTGAGTGGTTGCAGACTAGGAAAGCGCTGGCTACAGTTGGCCATTCAAAGTGAAACGACTCATAACTGTCTCCATAATAGTACATGCAAATGTCCTTGGATTTAGTTTTTCCAAGTTTTCTTCCAGTCAATCCACGGTGAAAATCAGCTTCATACATGTACACAGACTGATGTGTTTAGATGAATATGTAGGGAGGTTCAGTTAGCCAGCTAGCTCCCGCAGAAGTACTTCCCTATGCAGTTTTTTCCATAATACTGCTCCAGCTATCCAGTGTCTGTGGTTACTTTTGTTCAGACCCAGAAACAAATGTTTTACAAAAAAAATCATGTTTATTTGGAATGATGTAAAAAGATCAGCAGTGCCAAGACAGCCACATTTATGGGAACAACAGTACTACTTAACACTTATTTAACAAACATTCAAGCCTGTACAGTACATTGTGTTCTGTCACATGTTTGTGCTGAATATTTAATTTCTAGTCATTTTAAATTAAATGCCAAGATGGGGAGGATTTCAAATGTTTATATCATCATATGAACACAGTCAAGTAACATTATAGTTCGTACTTAACATGTGGTCATGTTTCCTTAGTAGGACACGCAGTACAGTATGACTTCAGGTTGGCCAATCAAATGCAGTCTTGTTTCTAAAGAGTGAAGAAAAGATCAGTGCTGTTTTCATTTCACACAGCAAGTTGAACATGATGACATCTCCAGTGTTTGCTCTCTATCTCACATGTCTGTTGTGGGGCGAAATTGGTGAGTTTTGTAACTTTTACATTTAATAATGTAATTATTACTTCTCATACAAATTATTGTAATATCTTGAATTTACTGATTACACTGACTTCTATCAAAGTAAGTTAAACAAAAAATTGCTTATTGTTTCATTTCATTTCAGCTCAAACAACTGCTCTGAAATTCACCTCATCTGCTGGTAAAGAAAGGGGTTTTATACCAGCTAATGTTGGTGACAGTGTAACTTTACTATGTTCCCGTGAAGATTATGCTGCAACAAGGGTTTACTGGTATAAGCAAACGCTGGCACACAAACCAAGGCTCATCTCCACTTTGAATACTTTTGACACAAATAGCACTTTTTATGATGAATTCAAGAACAATCGACGCTTCACACTGGAGACTGAAAATGGAAATAATCACTTGACGATCACAGAGTTGCAGATTTCAGACTCAGCTACTTACTACTGTGTTAGATACTATTTATACAAGTTAATATTTTCAGAGAACATTATTGTCAATGTAAAGGGTTCAGGTTTGAACATCCAAGCTTTGGTGCGTCAGTCGGCATCTGAGAGCATCCAGCCAGGAGGCTCTGTGACTCTGAACTGTACAGTACACACTGGGACCTGTGATGATGGAGAACACAGTGTTTACTGGTTCAAATACTCTGAAGAATCTCATCCAGGACTCATTTACACACATGGAGGCAGGAATGATCAGTGTAAGAGGAACACCAACACACAAACACACACCTGTGTCTACAACTTGCCGATGAAGAGTCTGAATCCTTCTCATGCTGGGACCTACTACTGTGCTGTCGCCTCATGTGGACAGATAGTGTTTGGAAACGGCACCAAGCTGGATGTTTGCAGTGAGTAACTTTCTACCAGATGTTTCATCTGATAAAGACATGATTACTTAACATCAAAATAGAGATATATCAGAGAATTGTGTAATATCTCATTATATGTGACTCTCTACAGACTCTCTTGTCTTGGTGTATTTCTTGAGTGGAGCTTTGGCGTTCACCACCATCCTCATTGTTTTACTGGCTTTCTCAATGTACAAGACAAAGAGAAAAGGCCAATCTACAGGTAACTGTTTATATCTGACAGCATGTATTCACTGAACATGGGTTTTGAAAATAATACATTTTTCTGTTTTCACAACCAGAGTCTCAAGCAACATGTTCAGCTCCCTTGGAGATAAATGGCGAGGTAAAACTTATTTTTAATGATTGAATTAGTATCTAAATAAATCTTTTACACAACCATCTATTATTAAGGAGTTTATAGACATTGTTTTCATGTTTGTCAGGATCCATATTATTATCAACTTTTACATATTTTGTTAGCAGGGTCACCAAGACACAGACAACATGCATTATGCTGCTTTAAGTGTGAAGCTGCCCAACAGATCAAGAAGAGTGAAGAACAACTCCAACAATGAATGTGTGTACTCCAGTGTAAAGTAGTAGAATTACATGTTACATGTTAGTTTTTTTTTCCTTTCGTTTTCAAAGTATAATGTAGTATAAGTTGATCATAAGTTGTGTTCTAAAGTCAAAAGATAAGATCTCTTTATGTGAGGTTAGTTCATGTGCACTTTTAAAAAACATGTCTTTGTTGCTTTTGTCAGAAGCAGAATTTCTTATATAACAAAAAACGTGTAATATTTAGCATGAGACAATTTTTAATATATGTGAATAAATTGAATTTGAACTAGTACATGTATTATATCGCCTCAAATGAATTGATGCACACAAATGGTTGGCTTTGTCTTGGACTTGATTATTTTACATGTAATATTTTTTAACTATACAAGTGTTTTTATACATATACTGTATTTTATATCATTAATGATCAAATTATAAATAATATATGTTAATTAAGGAAAACTTTGATCATGAGATATTATGTGTGGGTGTGAGTTCAGTGCCTGGCAGCATTTACTGCAGTTTCATCATAAAAGCTCTGCTGGTGTTATCATGTTAATCAGAAAAAACATGTGATGAAGTCAGTTACAATATTCACAATACTGCCATCATTGAATACGGTTGTCATGACAGGATGTACTTGGTCAGCAATGTTTATGCATGTGGTACATGTTAAAGTAACATCCACATGGATGCCATGCTCAGAGTATCACAAACAATGCACACACACCTGGCTGTCCACATGATGTTACAGAAAATGTGATTAATCAGACCAGGCCTCTTTCTTCCATTGCTCCATGGTTCAGTTCTGATGCCCACATGCCCATCGTAGTTGCTTTCAGCAGTGAACAGGGGTCAGTATGGGCCCCATATGCAGCAAGCTGTTATTCACTGTGTGTTGTGTTCTGACATCTGTCTACCATAGCTGACATGAACCTGAGCAATTTGTGAGACAGTAGCTTCTCTGAGGAATTGGACCAGATGGGCTAGTCTTCCCTTCCCACCAGAAGTATATTTTTCCATCACTGACTGAATTTTTCAGCAGTGACAAAAAAATCAAAAAGCTGTTACACTAAGTTACACTATTGTAACTTTAAGGAATTCACACCCCTGTCCAGTTGGTGGTGAGCTTCATTTCTTCAAATGGCCAAATAGATGTGATGTTGTTGATAAAAAAAGTGAAAAAAGAGGAACTGTGGTGGAGCATGAAGGACAAATAACTGAAAAAGTTTATCAGCCAGCGGCAGCTAATGTTACGGAGCAAGTGGCAGCAAGGAAGTCAGGAGGGAGTCCTGGGTTCAGTAGGAGGGAAGGTGGCAAAATGTTCTGCAACATCTTTTACGAGGTTGCACGATGATGCAGAAATCAGCACTGAATGATCACAAAAGTAGCCACAGACACATCAAACCTTCACAGGTGGTCAACCAAAGCAAGGCAATTGTAAAGCATGTGAAGAAATCACAGGCTGCGTATGATGAAGTTTAAAAAACACAGCTTGAGGTTGTGTTACATATGGAAAACGCAAACACCTATATCCTAACCTAAGAAACCTCTTACAGTCTGCCAGGTGTCAAAACCTGAACACTGCATATATGTACACCCACCACAACACTGTAAGTCAGATGGAGGAAGTGATAGCTTGGTTGGGCATCTTGCGTGCTCTGGTGTTGGAGTTGGAGACAACTGCAAGACACTGCCTGTTAGCTGAGGGTATTAGAAAGTACCCCAAGCATACACATTCACTGCATTAAGTCACCTGTTGACTAGTGTCTTGGCCACTTGGTAACCACGTGAACCTCACGTTCCAAAAGAAGATGATGACATCCCTATCATCCAATCTGTTGAGAACATGAACCTTGCTAGACTGGAAGACTTGATGAATGGGCTAGTTGAGGCAGAGACACAATTCAATAAAGTTTTACAAGACAGTAAGTACTGTGGCATTACACTTATTAAAAATGTGTACATTTCAGACTCAGCTACTTACTACTGTGTTAGTTGTAATTTTAACACCTTAACGTTTCTGGAGGTCACTACTCTCGATGTAAAGCGTTCAGGTTTTAACATCCAAGCTTTGGTGCATCAGTCGGCATCTGAGAGCATCCAGCCAGGAGGCTCTGTGACTCTGAACTGTACAGTACACACTGGGACCTGTGATGATGGAGAACACAGTGTTTACTGGTTCAAAAACTCGTCAGAATCTCATCCAGGACTCATTTACACACATGGAGGCAGGAATGATCAGTGTGAGAGGAACACCAACACACAAACACAAACATGTGTCTATAAGTTGCCGATGAAGAGTCTGAATCTTTCTCATCGCTGACCTCAACAGTATTCGCAATGCATCTCACTATCCGAGTGCTGATAGCGCATTGAGGAACGATGAGCTGGATGCTTTGCAGTGGTCACAGAGGGTGCAGCTGTACCACTGGTAATTCCAGTCTCCAGTGTGGCAGCAGAGTGCAGATACAGCCTTCAGAACAAAATTAAAACGGTCATGAGAAGTCCTCTGTCCGAAACAAAGACTGATGAAAATTGCCTCAGCAGCAGTCTCCCTTAATTAGTTTGATTACGCACAAGTGAGCACCCAGTTTACATCCATGCAGAACAGGAGGAAGGTTTGAGTTCAGGCTACGCTACAGAAAGTCAGGGTACTTTCAGTTATTTTTTATGTGGTTTGTTCATATTTTAATCATAATTGTATAATTTTGTGATATTACGTTGTTCATATTTCCCTGTTCAGGCACAAGCCATGGTCAGGTCATCTAGCCATCATAATTTGGCCCTTATCAAAGTCACTCAGATCCTTACACTGCCCATTGTTCTTGCTTCCAATACATCAATATCAAAAGAAAAAGAAAATAACTTGTGTTTTTTAGTAGGATATAAGGGTTTCCTTATCAAGCCAAACATATAATATCAACTCTGAAAGATAAAAAGCCTGCAGGTCGAAAGAAAAAGAAAAACTTCTTTTGGCAGTCCAGTAAAATGAAGGTGAATGGAATTCACTGTAACAGCACCAAACAAACACATCAGAAAAACATTAACGTCTGTTAAATAACAGTGCTTACATGGGACAATCTAGTTAGATTATTTAAAATATAGCTTGTAGCTATATGTATGTGGGTTTTTGAAAGTTATATACTGTAAAATGTGTATCTGTTGTCCTCATGAATTTCTAATTACATCTAGCAACTAATCTGTACCATGCTGTGTTCCTAGTGTACTGAAACAAGTGTTTAAAACATATTCAAACCTGTCCACTGTGTTCTGCCAAGTTTGTACAGGGTATTTAATTTTTTGTGATCTTTAATGTAATGCCAAGAGGTTAGATTTTTAATATTTATGTTGTCATGTGAATATGGTCAAGAAACAAACTTGCTATGCAAGTATGGAAAGTTGTAGATCGCAGTTAACATGTGGTCATGTTTCCTTAGTTGAACATGCAGTATGACTTCAGGCTGGCCAATCAAATGCAGTCTTGTCTCTGAAGAGTGAAGAAAATTTCAGTGCTGTTCTCATTTGACACAGCAAGTTGAACATGATGACATCTCCAGTGTTTGTTCTCTATCTCACATGTCTGTTCATGGGGAAAATGGGTGAGTTATGATATTGTGATTTCAACTTTTATCTGTTATAGTGTTTGCTTTTCAAATATTTACTGATAACATTGAATTATATCACATTCTATTAACTATACATTTGCTTTGTCTCTTATTTAATTTCAGCTCAGCTGACTGATCTGAAATCCTCCTCATCTGTTCATCAAGACAGTGGTTTTATATCAGCTAATGTTGGTGACAGTGTAACACTGCAATGTTCTGACAAACGTGAGGATGCTGGGAAGCTTTACTGGTATAAGCAAACTCTGGGACAGAAACCAAGGCTCATCTCCACTTCCTATGAGTTTGAGAGAAATTACAGTTTTTATAATGAATTCAAGAACAATCCACGCTTCACACTGGACACTGGAAACAGTAAAAATCACTTGACGATTAAAAATGTGCACATTTCAGACTCCGCTACTTACTACTGCGTTAGTTGTTATTATAACACATTAACATTTCTGGAGGTCACTACTCTCGATGTAAAGACTTCAGGTTTAAACATCCAAGCTTTAGTGCATCAGTCGGCATCTGAGAGCATCCAGCCAGGAGGCTCTGTGACTCTGAACTGTACAGTACACACTGGGACCTGTGATGATGGAGAACACAGTGTTTACTGGTTCAAAAACTCGTCGGAATCTCATCCAGGACTCATTTACACACATGGAGGCAGGAATGATCATTGTGAGAGGAACAACAACACACAAACATGTGTCTATAAGTTGCCAATGAAGAGTCTGAATCCTTCTCATGCTGGGACCTACTACTGTGCAGTCGCCTCATGTGGACAGATACTGTTTGGAAAGGGGACCAAGCTGGATGTTGACAGTAAGTAACTTTTTAGTAGACATTGTTACATCTGATAAAGACATGATTACTGTCTTACTCTCTATTTTGAACTTAATTTCAAAATAGAGATAAATCAGAGAGCTGTGTAATATCTCATTATATATGACTCTCTACAGATGAGGTAGACTGTTTTGTCTTGGTGTATTTCTTGAGTGGAGCTTTGGCGTTCACCATCCTCAGTGTTTTACTGGCTTTCTCAATGTACAAGATGAACAAGAGCAACAGTGGCCGATTTACAGGTAATTGTTTATATTTGACAGCACGTATTCACTGAACATGGCTTTTGAGTGTAATTACATTTGATGTGTTTCACAATCAGAGTCTCAAGCGAGAAATTCAACTTCCTCTACAGGTGCAAAGGTAAATCCTTTTTAATATATTGATTTTTGACATTGTTTTAGAATAATATCCTAATGTACTGATATGTATTTTGTTACCAGGCTTACGAAGACACACACAACCTGTATTATTGCGCTTTAAGTGAGAACCTGACCAATAGACGAAGACAGAAGGACCAAATCTGGAGTGAATGTGTGTACTACAGCGTAAAGCAGTAGAACTGGACAGGTTTCATTTGTACTTTGTGCAGAAGACATTATATAGCAGTGTCTCTTTGGATGTTTAACATGGATTTAGTTGAGAGTTAGAAAGAAATATGTTTTTATAGCTTCTTAAATGTCTTTTAAATACTTTGGTAATTTTAGTATTTTTTGAGTATTGTTTTTTTTCCAGTGTGATCTGAAGCAGAATATCTGTATAACTTTGTTCTTTGCAAATAAACAGTGTGTTACTTCTTTACATAATCTCTGAATATAATGATTTTTGTGTCTTAACCAGTAAATGGTTTAATCTATACTGCAAAATGTATTTGTGGGTTTTCAGGATCAAGATTATATTGGACTTTCTTGTTTAATCCGCATTTGATTTATTAGTTTGTCATGTATATGTTTTTGTATTATGTGTACATTTTGTGTTAATGATCAAATAAACATTTAAATTTGGAAGAATTTAACCATGAGACAATACGTGTGTGTGGGTGTGTGTTCAATCCAGATGTAATCGTTTGTTCTGGGACTACAAAGTAAAGTATCACAAGAAGTTTTCTTCCAATGATCTGAAGCTCTTTTCAGTGTTACTGTGTTAAACTAATATCGTTAAGAGTGTGTGTGAATACTTGCCTTCCAGTAGGTCATTGAGTGAATTTTTTTAGCAGTGAAGGAAAGTTCTAAAAGCCATCTGTGATTTTGACAGACTAAAGTGAGGGTGATCTATTGTAACTTTAAGTAATTCACACCCCTGTCGGGTTGGTGGTCTGTGGACGTGTTCATTAGCTATTATCTACTATTGTCTCATCTTTTGTCTCACATGCATGTTCTCTTTGTCTAGGTGGCTTTGGTCATTGCTACATACAATTGCAAACATGTCACGAAAGCTTAATGTTTAAAGTGTCTTCAAATGATCAAATAGTTGTGATAATGTTGAAAAAAGTGTGAGTCATTTGGTGGAGGATGAAGGACAAACAACAGACAATACAACTGATAAAGTTTATCAGCAGCTAATGTTACGGACTAGCAAGTGGCAGCAAGGAAGTCAGGAGGGAGTTCTGGGTTCAGTGGGAAAAGGTGGCAAAATGTTTTGTGACATGTGCAGTAAAGCTAACATGAGTAACAGAGGGCGCATGTCGATGCAGAAATGAGAAATGAATGATCACAAATGTAGCCATACTGTAGATGCATAGAAGATTCACAGTGGTCAACCAAATATACATACCTTTTACAGTCTGCTGAGTGTCCAAATCTGAACAGCGCTCAAATGTACACCCACCACAACACTTTCAGTCAGATGGAGGAGGTCATAGCAATGACCATAACCAGCACTTAAGGCCGATTTATGCTCAACGTACGTACGACAATGTATACGTCCTTTTCAAGCGGTCATACCGCCACTGCTCGCACAATTTCATGCGTCATTTACATTGGCATGGATGTTAACCAATACATCCACCAGGGGGCAGCACAGAGTCAAAAGTTTATAACAACAACAAACTCAAAAACAAACATGGCGACTGTGGAGGAGATATTGATAATGTTCCTCTTGCATAAAAGACAAAAACAATGTTTAAAGTTTCTAACCAACTTGTACAACCTTTAATCAAAAATTTCCGCCATTGTTATTTCTTGTTCGTGTCTCACTCGTGCTACGTATCGAGTAGTGACAGCAACACTGCCCCCACGGTTTCCGGTGGTACTGCTCCGTTTGTTTCGTATCCGTAAGCTTTATGGAAATGTGCAGAAATACGGACGAAATGAACGCAGAGAACGGACAGAAGGCTTCGTCCATATCTGAATGCGTATTTAACATTGAGCATAAATGTGCCTTATGAATGACTTCATCACCGACGGCAGACACATCGGGGTAATAGTAGATGAAACTACTGATATCACAGTTGAGGAAATGCTGATCACATACCTGACACATGAGCAGAGAGGGGAGCTTGAAACTGTGTTCATTGGAAATCATGTAATACCCTCTAAAACTGCAGAATGCATCACAGTAAAAATAATAGATGTGTTATCATGTCGTGGTGTAGATATGGCTCTGGTAGTTGCACTGGGAAGTGATGGAGTGAATCTGATGGTGGCTTAAAAGGCCAGCACAACAGCTGCATTAGAATGACTGTGCACAGAACAACACTGGCTGCCTGTGATGGCTCCAAGGCTGTGTGTAAAATAAGTGCATATCTCACCACTATTAATAACATACACACATAAACCAAGAATTCCCCCAGTCTAACCTGGGATTTCCACCGGGTCCGTCAGTGGCGTGAAACGGCTGCGCCACGGTTTAGCTCCGTCCTCTGCCGTGTGTCAACTCATAGCGCGTCACGGCAGCAGAGCGGAGCAAGCTCTGGGAGAGATATCTGCCTTTTAAAATGAAGTTGCACTGTTAATACAGTAATTGCGGCAGCCCAATCAAATCCGAATGAGTGCATTTAGTCTACCGTAATTACTGTAGTAGCAGCACAGCTAATTGACCAGATTTTTTTAACTTGCAAAAATGTACTTGATTTGGTCATGTTTTTGTTTATACCATGTGCCAGTAGGCTACGTAGATAAATAGTGTCTTTATCTGTCTGTTTTAATATTGTCTGTTGCTGAAATACGATCAGGAGGCTGCACGGGTTGTTTTATTTTGAAGGACCAACGTTTTATTGTGCCGATTCTGTGTCTGACTTCCTGTCTGGTGCAATTTGCTCTGTTGAACTTGACGCGATTTAGAAACAGCTCCGTCAAAATTAGAAATGCTGTGGATTGATAGCACTGTGGAGCGGAGGGCTGCTGCTGAGGCGCTGCTGAGACGTTCCGCGGCACCCGGTAGAAACACTCATTGATTTAAGTGGCAGCAATAAGCTCCGGTGACCACAGCACAGCCGTTCCGCACCGCTGACGGACCTGGTGGAAATTGGGCTTAACACACCAAATAAAATACTGCCTGTCACTGAAGCTAGAAGTTAAGGGCACATATGCCAACGGGGTTGCCATATATTGGAGGAAGAGGAAGCTGCGAGAGACTTGCTGCTAGCTAAGAGTATTACAAAGCATATGGGCCTCATTGCTGACCTCGACAGGGTATAAATGCATCTTGCTACCTTGGTGCTGACAGCACATTGATGAGTAAGGGCTTGGTGCTTTGCAGTGCGTCTGTGACCACCATGGGTTTATTTGCGCACAGTGACAGCTCTGATGAAGAGTTTTTGGGACTCGAATAAGCACACAGTGTACACATAGTAGATACACACTGTATTTAATATGTAAAGGTACTGTGTTCTTTTAAAAGGTTTAATGGAAACTCAGCCTAACCCAATCCGGTCAGAGTTAATATACCGGTCCAGTTCAGTTAAGCAAATAATTACCAGACCATTAACCATTAATCCAACACACTATTTCAGGTGTAATATGTGTGTTTTAATTGTGTTTATAATAAAAGTAAATTGAAAAGTTTTGCAGCAGAAACATATGTGTTTATACATAGTAACTGGTGCATTCAAATAAACCAGTCTTTAATAGAAAAGTGTTTTTTCCCAGCATGAGAACCCCAAAATAGACTGCAACTTATACACTGGTGCGACTTATACACCAGTTTTTACGATTGCCAAGATGGGTAGCAGTACGTTTATAAAAAACAGTTCTGTCATCATGTGAATGTAGTCAAGAAACAAACTTATCTGCAAAGTTATAGATCGCAGTTAACATGTGGTCATGTTTCCTTAGTACAACACATGCTATGACTTCAAGTTGGCCAATCAAATGCAGTCTTGTCTCTGAAGTGTGAAGATATGATCAGTGCTGTTCTCATTTGACACAGCAAGTTGAACACGATGACATCTCCAGTGTTTGTTCTCTATCTCACATGTCTGTTTGTGGGGAAAATGGGTGAGTTCTGTTTAGGTGATTCTAACTTTTATCTACTAGAGTGTTTGCTTTTCAAATATTTACTGATTACACTGAATTCTATTTCTTTCAATTAAATATACATTTTAACTATACTTTGTCTCTCATTCCACTTTAGCTCAGCTGACTGATCTGAAATCCTCCTCATCTGTTCATCAAGACAGTGGTTTTATATCAGCTAATGTTGGTGACAGTGTAACTTTGCGATGTTCTGACACACGTGATATTGTGACAGAGCTTTACTGGTATAAGCAAACTCTGGGACAGAAACCAAGGCTCATCTCCTTCTTCTATAAGTATGACAAGAATTACACTTTTTTTAATGAATTCAAGAACAATCCACGCTTCACACTGGACACTGGAAACAGTAAAAATCACTTGACGATCACACATTTGCGCATTTCAGACTCAGCTACTTACTACTGTGTTAGTTCTTATTTTAAAATGTTACTATTTTTGGAGGCCACAACGCTTAATGTAAAGGGTTCAGGTTTAAACATCCAAGCTTCGGTGCATCAGTCGGCATCTGAGAGCATCCAGCCAGGAGGCTCTGTGACTCTGAACTGTACAGTACACACTGGGACCTGTGATGATGGAGAACACAGTGTTTACTGGTTCAAAAACTCTGAAGAATCTCATCCAGGACTCATTTACACACATGGAGGCAGGAATGATCAGTGTGAGAGGAACACCAGCACACAAACACAAACATGTGTCTATAAGTTGCCAATGAAGAGTCTGAATCTTTCTCATGCTGGGACCTACTACTGTGCTGTCGCCTCATGTGGACAGATACTGTTTGGAGACGGGACCAAGCTGGACGTTGACAGTAAGTAACTTTCCAGTAGACATTGTTTCATCGGATAAAGACATGACTACTCTCAAAATAAACTCAACTTCAAAATAGAGAGAGTTGTGTAATATCTCATTATATGTGACTCTCTACAGATGAGGTAGACTGTTTTGTCTTGGTGTATTTCTTGAGTGGAGCTTTGGCGTTCACCATCCTCAGTGTTTTACTGGCTTTCTCAATGTACAAGATGAACAAGAGCAACAGTGGCCAATTTACAGGTAACTGTTTAAATTTGACAGCATGTATTCACTGAACATGGCTTTTGAGTGTAATAACATTTTATGTGTTTCACAATCAGAGTCTCAAGCAAGAAATTCAACTTCCTCTACAGGTGCAAAGGTGAATCCTTTTTAATATATTGATTTTTGACATGTCTTAGAATAATATCCTAATGTACTAATATGTATTTTGTTACCAGGGTTACAAAGACACAGACAACCTGTATTATTGTGCTTTAAGTGAAAACCTGACCAACAGACGAAGACAGAAGGACCAAATCTGGAGTGAATGTGTGTACTACAGCGTAAAGCAGTAGAACTGGACATGTTTTATTTGAAATTTGTGCAAATGACATTATATAGCAGTGTCTCTTTGGATGTGTAACATGGATTTAGTTGAGAGTTTGAAAGAAATATATGGGTTTTTATAGTTTCTTAAATGTCTTTTAAATACTTTGGTAATTTTAGTATTTTTTGAGTATTGTTTTTTTTCCAGTCTGATCTGAAGCAGAATATCTGTATAACTTTGTTCTTTGCAAATAAACAGTGTGTTACTTCTTTACATAATCTCTGAATGTAATGATTTTTGTGTCTTTACCAGTAAATGGTTTAATCTATACGGCAAAATGTATTTGTGGGTTTTCAGGATCAAGATTATATTGGACTTGTTTGTTTTTATCCGCATTTGATTTATTAGTTTGTCATGCATGTATGTTTTTGTATTATGTGTACATTTTGTGTTAATGATCAAATAAACATTTAAATTTGGAAGACTTTAACCATGAGACAATACGTGCGTGTGGGTGTGTGTTCAATCCAGATATAGTCATTTGTTCTGGGACTATAAAGTAAAGTGTCACAAGAAGTTTTCTTCCAATGATCTGAAGCTCTTTTCAGTGTTACTGTGTTAAACTAATGTCGGTAAGAGTGTTTGTGTTCCAGTAGGTCATGAACTGAATTTTTTTAGCAGTGAAGGAAAGTTCTAAAAGCCATCTGTGATTTTGACAGACTAAAGTGAGGGTGATCTATTGTAACTTTAAGTAATTCACACCCCTGTCCTGTTGGTGGTCTGTGGGTGTATTCATTAGCTATTATCTACTATTGTCTCATCTATTGTCTTACATGCATGTTCTCTTTGTCTAGGTGGCTTTAGTTATTGCTACGTACAATTGCAAACATGTCACGAAAGCTGATTGTTTAAAGTTTCTTCAAATGGTCAAATACTTGTCATAATGTTGAAAAGAGTGGGAGTCATGTGGTGGAGGATGGACAAACAACAGACAATACAACTGATAAAGTTTAACAGCCAACTGCAGCTACTGTTACAGGCTAGCAAGTGGCAGCAAGGAAGTCAGGAGTGAGTTCTGGGTTCAGTGGGAAAAGGTGGCAAAATGTTTTGTGACATCTGCAGTAAAGCTAACATGAGTAACAGAGGGTGCATGTCGATGCAGAAATGAGAAATGAATGATCACAAATGTAGCCATACTGTAGATGCATAGAAGATTCACAGTGGTCAACCAAATATACATACCTTTTACAGTCTGCTGAGTGTCCAAATCTGAACAGCGCTCAAATGTACACCCACCACAACACTTTCAGTCAGATGGAGGAGGTCATAGCAATGACCATAACCAGCACTTAAGGCCCATTTATGCTCAACGTACGTACGAAAGTGTATCCGTCCTTTTCAAATGATGTTACCGCCACTGCTCACATACTTTCATGCATCCTTTACATTGGCATGGATGTTAACCAACACATCCATCAGGGGGCAGCACAGAGTCAAAAGTTTATGACAACAACAAACTCAAAAACAAACATGGCGACTGTGAAGGAGATATTGATAATGTTCCCCTTGCATAAAAGACAAAAACGATATGTTTAAAGATTCTAACCAACTCACACAACCTTTCCTCAAAAAGTTCCGCCATTATTATTTCTTCTTCGTGTCTCACTCGTGCTACGTATCGAGTAGTGACAGCAACACTGCCCCCTCCAAGGTTTCCGGTGGTGCTGCTCCGTTTGGTCCGTATCCGTAAGCTTTATGGAAACGTGCAGAAATACGGACGAAATGAACGCAGAGAACGGACAGAAGGCTTCGTCCATATCTGAATGCGTATTTAACATTGAGCATAAATGGGCCTTATGAATGACTACATCACTGACAGCAGACACATCAGGGTAATAGTAGATGAAACTACTAATATCACAGTTGAGGAAATGCTGATCACATACCTGACACATGAGCAGAGAGGGGAGCTTGAAACTGTGTTCATTGGAAATCATGTAATACCCTCTAAAACTGCAGAATGCATCACAGTAAAAATAATAGATGTGTTATCATCTCGTGGTGTAGATATGGCTCTGGCTTAAAAGGCCAGCACAACAGCTGCATTAGAATGACTGTGCACAGAACAACACTGGCTGCCTGTGATGACTCCAAGGCTGTGTGTGAAATAAGTGCATATCTCACCACTATTAATAACATACACACATAAACCAAGAATTCCCCCAGTCTAACCTGGGATTTCCACCGGGTCCGTCAGTGGCATGAAACGGCTGTGCCACGGTTTAGCTCCGTCCTCTGTTGTGTGTCAACTCACAGCAGGCGTGTCACGGCAGCAGAGCGGAGCATGCTCTGGATGAGATATCTGCCTTTTAAAATGAAGTTGCACTGTTAATACAGTAATTGTGGCAGCCCAATCAAATCCGAATGAGTGCATTTAGTCTACCGTAATTACTGTAGTAGCAGCACAGCTAATTGACCAGATTTTTTTAACTTGCAAAAATTTACTTGATTTGGTCATTTTTTTGTTTATACCATGTGCCACTAGGCTACGTAGATAAAAAGTGTCTTTATCTGTCTGTTTTAATATTGTCTGTTGCTGAAATACGATCAGGAGGCTGCACGGGTTGTTTTATTTTGAAAGACCAACGTTTTATTGTGCCGATTCTGTGTCTGACTTCCTGTCTGGTGCAATTTGCTCTGTTGAACTTGACGCAATTTAGAAACAGCTCCGTCAAAATTAGAAATGCTGCGGATTGATAGCACTGTGGAGCGGAGGGCTGCTGCTGAGGCGCTGCTGAGATGTTCCGCGGCGCCCGGTGGAAACACTCTCATTGATTTAAGTGGCAGCGATCGGCTCCAGTGACCGCAGCACAGCCGTTCCGCGCTGCTGACGGACCTGGTGGAAATTGGGCTTAACACACCAAATAAAATACTGCCTGTCACTGAAGCTAGAAGTTAAGGGCACATATGCCAACGGGGTTGCAATATATTGGAGGAAGAGGAAGCTGCGAGAGACTGCCTGCTAGCTAAGAGTATTACAAAGCATATGGGCCTCATTGTTTACCTCGACAGGGTATAAATGCATCTTGCCAGGCCTGGACTGGGAAAAAAATTCAGCCCTGGACTTTTTGGTCCAGACCGGCCCTCTACAATCCATGCGCAGATACTGTGCCAACTCGCGTTGATGCACATTTTAACACACAAGCCCTTAATAACAGTAGTATACTGAACAATATCTCTTATATTCTGGAGACTTGAATAGGCTTGAATTAGTTTTAACTGTATAATGTGAAACTGTTGAACGAGCAATAAACCATAAACACTGACTGAAATAAACATGTAAAGCATCAAAGGCTACATATGTGTTATGTTGTTAGATCAATGTCCATCATGAACATATTAGACTATAGGCACAAAGAACGGTGCATGTTGACACTTAAAACACTTTAACTCTGGTAACCTGATTTGGGGAAATTCATTATAGGTAGAAATGATCAAACATTGTGAAAATAGCAGATCTACATGCTCAAACCACATCACATTACAACATGTGAGTTGTAAGCTTGCAGATTTGTAATTATGTGGCATCCTTTGATGAAATAGTGGTTAGTAAAATCAACTAATCAATGAATCAGGATAGTATATGAATATGATTGTTTTCCAATACTTTATATAACTAGATTTAGTTGTGACACACCACACTATGCAGAGTTTGTTATTTATCATGTTAAGTAAAGTTCGTAGACAGTTAAGTAACCGTTCTGAACATTTAATGAGTGTTTATCACACCATGCTGCAGGATCACACCTGCTTAAGACTGTATCACCACTTCCACATGGTGGAGAGTCTTCCTCAATCTCCTGCTCCTGCACCACCATGGCAGCGGGAGCCTCACTTGACTCACTGTCCGACACCTGCTGCTGAGAGAGACCCACTCCTGAAGCCGCTCCGGCCACACTGGCCCCCGCAGCAAACATTTCTGAAATTGTTTTGCTCGTAGCAGCGTCGGTTGCTAGAGCTTTTCTTTTTTTTATCTGCCCCTAATCCACCCCTGCATCTTGCTACCTCGGTGCTGACAGCACATTGAAGAGTATGGGCTTGGTCTTTTGCAGTGCGTCTGTGACCACTATGGGTCTATTTGCGCACAGTGACAGCTCTGATGAAGAGTTTTTGGGACTCGAATAAGCACACAGTGTACACACAGTAGGTACACACTATATTTAATATGTAAAGTTACTGTGTTCTTTTAAAAGATTTAATTGAAACTCAGCCTAACCCAATCCGGTCAGAGTTAATATACCGGTCCAGTTCAGTTAAGCAAATAATTACCAGACCATTAACCATTAATCCAACACACTATTTCAGCTGTAATATGTGTGTTTTAATTGTGTTTCTAATAAAAGTAAATTGAAAAGTTTTGCAGCAGAAACATATGTGTTTATACATAGTAACTGGTGCATTCAAATAAACAAGTCTTTAATAGAAAAGTGTTTTTTCCCAGCATGAGAACCCCAAAATAGACTGCAACTTATACACTGGTGCGACTTATACACCAGTTTTTACTATTGCCAAGATGGGTAGCAGTACGTTTTTAAAAAATAGTTCTGTCATCATGTGAATGTAGTCAAGAAACAAACTTATCTGCGAAGTTATAGATCGCAGTTAACATGTGGTCATGTTTCCTTAGTACAACACATGGTATGACTTCAAGTTGGCCAATCAAATGCAGTCTTGTCTCTGAAGTGTGAAGATATGATCAGTGCTGTTCTCATTTGACACAGCAAGTTGAACACGATGACATCTCCAGTGTTTGTTCTCTATCTCACATGTCTGTTTGTGGGGAGAATGGGTGAGTTCCGTTTAGGTGATTCTAACTTTTATCTGTTAGAGAGGTTGCTTTTAAATATTTACTGATTACACTGAATTCTATCTCTTTCAATTAAATATACATTTTGACTATACTTTGTCTCTTATTCCACTTTAGCTCAGCTGACTGATCTGAAATCCTCCTCATCTGTTCATCAAGACAGTGGTTTTGTATCAGCTAATGTTGGTGACAGTGTAATTTTACAATGTTCTGTTAAAGGTGATGATGCTGGAAAGCTTTATTGGTATAAGCAAACTCTGGGAGAGAAACCAAGGCTCATCTCCTTCTTCTATGAGTATGACAAGAATTACACATTTTATAATGAATTCAAGAACAATCCACGCTTCACACTGGACACTGGAGATGGTAAAAATCACTTGACGATCTCACATTTGCAGATTTCAGACTCAGCTACTTACTACTGTGTTAATTCTTATTATAAAACTTTAGAATTTTTGGAGGTCACTATGCTCAATGTAAAGGGTTCAGGTTTAAACATCCAAGCTTTGGTGCATCAGTCGGCATCTGAGAGCATCCAGCCAGGAGGCTCTGTGACTCTGAACTGTACAGTACACAGTGGGACCTGTGATGATGGAGAACACAGTGTTTACTGGTTCAAAAACTCTGAAGAATCTCATCCAGGACTCATTTACACACATGGAGGCAGGAATGATCAGTGTGAGAGGAACACCAACACACAAACACACACCTGTGTCTACAACTTGCCGATGAAGAGTCTGAATCTTTCTCATGCTGGGACCTACTACTGTGCTGTCGCCTCATGTGGACAGATACTGTTTGGAGACGGGACCAAGCTGGATATTGGCAGTAAGTAACTTTTTAGTAGACGTTGTTTCATCGGATAAAGACATGATTACTCTCAAAATGAACTTAACTTCAAAATAGAGATAAATCAGAGAGTTTTGTAATATCTCGCCGTGACTCTCTACAGATGAGGTAGACTGTTTTGTCTTGGTGTATTTCTTGAGTGGAGCTTTGGCGTTCACCATCCTCAGTGTTTTACTGGCTTTCTCAATGTACAAGATGAACAAGAGCAACAGTGGCCGATTTACAGGTAATTGTTTATAACTGACAGCATTTATTCACTGAACATGGCTTTTGAGTGTAATAACATTTTATGTGTTTCACAATCAGAGTTTCAAGCAAGAAATTCAACTTCCTCTACAGGTGCAAAGGTGAATCCTTTTTAATATATTGATTGTTGACATTGTTTTAGAATAATATCCTAATGTACTGATATATATATATTTTGTTACCAGGGTTACAAAGACACACACAACCTGTATTATTGCGCTTTAAGTGAGAACCTGACCAATAGACGAAGACAGAAGGACCAAATCTGGAGTGAATGTGTGTACTACAGCGTAAAGCAGTAGAACTGGACAGGTTTCATTTGAAATTTGTGCAGAAGACATTATATAGCAGTGTCTCTTTGGATGTGTAACATGGATTTAGTTGAGAGTTTGAAAGAAATATGTTTTTATAGCTTCTTAAATGTCTTTTAAATACTTAGGTAATTTTAGTATTTTTTGAGTATTGTTTTTTTTTTCCAGTGTGATCTGAAGCAGAATATCTATATAACTTTGTTCTTTGCAAATAAACAGTGTGTTACTTCTTTACATAATCTCTGAATATAATGATTTTTGTGTCTTAACCAGTAAATGGTTTAATCTATACTGCAAAATGTATTTGTGGGTTTTCAGGATCAAGATTATATTGGACTTTCTTGTTTAATCCGCATTTGATGTATTAGTTTGTCATGTATATGTTTTTGTATTATGTGTACATTATGTGTTAATGATCAAATAAACATTTAAATTTGGAAGACTTTAACCATGAGACAATATGTGTGTGCGGGTGTGTGTTCAATCCAGATGTAATCGTTTGTTCTGGGACAACAAAGTAAAGTATCACAAGAAGTTTTCTTCCAATGATCTGAAGCTCTTTTCAGTGTTACTGTGTTAAACTAATATCGTTAAGAGTGTGTGTGAATACCTGCCTTCCAGTAGGTCATTGAGTGAATTTTTTTAGCAGTGAAGGAAAGTTCTAAAAGCCATCTGTGATTTTGACAGACTAAAGTGAGGGTGATCTATTGTCACTTTAAGTAATTCATACCCCTGTCCGGTTGGGGGTCTGTGGGCGTATTCATTAGCTATTATCTATTATTGTCTCATCTATTGTCTCGCATGCATGTTCTCTTTGTCTAGGTGACTTTAGTTATTGCTACGTATAATTGCAAAAATGTCACGAAAGCTGAATATTTAAAGTTTCTTCAAATGGTCAAATAGTTGTGATAATGTTGAAAAGAGTGGGAGTCATGTGGTGGAGGATGGACAAACAACAGACAATACAACTGATAAAGTTTAACAGGCAGCTGCAGCTAATGTTACAGGCTAGCAAGTGGCAGCAAGGAAGTCAGGAGGGAGTTCTGGGTTCAGTGGGAGGGTAGGTAGCAAAATGTTTTGTGACATCTGCAGTAAAGCTAAGATGAGTAACAGAGGGCGCATGTCGATGCAGAAATGAGAAGTGAATGATCACAAAAGTAGCCACAGATGCATAGAAGCTTCACAGTAGTCAACCAAATATACATACCTCTTACAGTCTGCTGGGTGTCCAAATCTGAACAGCGCTCAAAGATACACCCATAACACTTTCAGTCAGATGGAGGAGGTGATAGCAATGACCATAACCAGCACTATAGGCCCATTTATGCTCAACATATGTATGAAATGTATCCATCCTTTTCAAACGATGTTACCGCCACTGCTCACATACTTCCATGCGTCCTTTACGTTGGCATGGATGTTAACCTATACATCCACCAGGGGGCATCAGAAGACTCAAAAGTTCATAACAACAACAAACTCAAAAACAAACATGGCGACTGTGGAGGAGATATTGATAATGTTCCCCTTGCATAAAAGACAAAAACCACATGTTTAAAGTTTCGAACCAACTCGCACAACCTTTCCTCAAAAAGTTCCGCCATTGTTATTTCTTCTTTGTGTCTCACTAGAGCTACGTATTGAGGAGTGATAGCAACACTGCCCCCCCCATGACTTCTGATGGTACTGCTCCGTTTGGTCCGTATCCGTAAGTTTTATGGAAACGTGCAGAAATACGGACGAAATGAACACAGAGCACGCACAGAAGGCTCCGTCCGTATCCGTATTTAACGTTGAGCATAAATGGACAGCAGACACATCGGGGTAATAGTAGATGAAACTACTAATATCACAGTTGAGGAAATGCTGATCACATACCTGACACATGAGCAGAGAGGGGAACTTGAAACTGTGTTAATCGGAAATCATGTAATACCCTCTAAAACTGGTTTTGCAGCCGGTGAGGATGTGCCTCAGTGTTGCAGGGGTTTGACAGAGTCCACAAGAAGGATCTTCTCCAAACCATTGGTTTAGGTTCTTGGGCGTGGGAAGAACATCGTAGGTGGCTTTGATGATGAAGCTGATTTGGCTTCCTTCCATTTCCCAAAGATCCTTCCATGTGAGTTTACGATGCTCCAGGTTTTCCCAGCTAGTCCACTGTCCCTGTTTGGACTGTGCCACTGCTGTCGCGCATCTCTCTGCCTCCTCTTGTTGCCGAACCTGAGCCACCACCAGCTTTCTCCTCTGGTTTGAAGTTGCCTTGTGCCATGTGGGTCGGCTTGTCCCAAGTCCAAACCCACCTCTTTCATGCTGCACCTGTCCCACAATGTCTCCATGCCTGAGAGCAGATTTGGCTTGCTGTACAGCCTCAGATGGGATCCATTTCCTCCCAGTTGCTAGTCTGGGAGCAGCCGCTCGGATCACTTCATCTTGAGACTCAGTCAGGGTCATGTTCAGCCTCACCTTGGTGCATTTAAACTCCTCTGTGAGGCTAGAGATGGGCAGTTCCAGGGCACCATGTCCATACAGGCCGATGTTGCTGAGGCAACGCGGGAGGCCAAGCCACTTCTTGATGTAAGAACTGACTGTTCTCTCCAGCTTCTCAACTTTAGTCATGGGGATCTCGTAAACTGTTAGAGGCCACATCAGGCGGGGGAGCAATCCAAACTGCAGGCACCACAGTTTCAACTTGCCAGGAAGCAAGGTCTTGTCTATGTTGACAAGGCCTTTGATGGTTTCTTCCCTCAGCTGCTCACTCTGGTCTGAGTCTTTGAGACGTGCGTTGTACGATCGCCCTAGACTTTTGACTGGCAGTTCTGACACCAACGGGATGGGTGTATCCTTGATGTGGAACCTCTGGTCTGTGAGTTTCCCCTTGACGATGGATATACTCCTGGATTTGCTGGGTTTGAACTTCATCCGTGCCCATGTAATGTTGGCATGAAGCTTTCCTAGCAGATGTTCGGTGCATGCAATGGTTGAGGTCAAGGTGGTCATGTCATCCATGTAGGCGCGGATGGGTGGTAGCCGCTTCCCACACTTCAGACGTTTTCCACCCACAACCCATTTGGAAGCTCGAATGATCACTTCCATTGCCATGGTGAAGGCTAGTGGGGAGATGGTACATCCCGCCATTATTCCCACTTCCAAAGATTGCCATGATGTTGTGTATTCTGTTGTTTTGACACAGAATTGCAAGTCTCGGAAGTAGTTTCTCACCAGGTTTGTGATGGTATTTGGGATGTGGAAGAAGTTGAAGGCTGTCCAGATGAGAGAATGAGGGACGGATCCGAAAGCGTTGGCTAGGTCTAGAAATAAGACGTGCAGGTCTCTTCCTTCCCTTTTGGCAGATTGGATTTGGTGCCATATCATGCTTGTATGTTCCAAGCACCCTGAAAAACCAGGAATTCCAGCTTTCTGCACGGATGTATCAATCAAGTTGTTTTGCTTCAGGTACGCCGTCATACATCACAGTAAAAATAATAGATGTGTTATCATGTCGTGGTGTAGCTGTGGCTCTGGTAGTTGCACTGGGAAGTGATGGAGCGAATGTGATGGTGGCTTAGAAGGCCAGCACAACAGCTGCATTTGAATGACTGTGCACAGAACAACACTGGCTACCTGTGATGGCTCCAAGGCTGTGTGTGAAATAAGTGCATATGTCACCACTATTAATAACATACACACATAAACCAAGAATTCCCCCAGTCTAACCTGGGATTTCCACCGGGTCCGTCAGTGGCGTGAAACGGCTGCGCAACGGTTTATCTCCGTCCTCTGCCGTGTGTCAACTCATAGCGCGTCACGGCAGCAGAACGGAGCATGCTCTGGATGAGATATTTGCCTTTTAAAATGAAGTTGCACTGTTAATACAGTAATTGCGGCAGCCCAATCAAATCCGAATGAGTGCATTTAGGCTACCGTAATTACTGTAGTAGCAGCACAACTAAATTGCCCGATTTTGTTAACTTGCTAAAATTTAATTGATTTGGTAATTTTCTTTGATTTTTGTGTTTATACCATGTGCCAGTAGGCTACGTAGATAAATAGTGTCTTTATCTGTCTGTGTTTGTTGGTGCAATATGATCAGGAGGCTGCATTGGTTGTTTTATTTTGAAAGACGGATGTTTTATTGGGCTGATTCTGTGTCTGACTTCCTGTCTGGTGCAATCTGCTCTGTTGAGCTTGATGCAATTTAGAAACAGCTCCGTCAAAAATAGAAATATGGTGGATTGATAGCACTGCGGTGCGAAGAGCCGCTGCTGAGACGTACTGCGGCACCCGAGTGGCAGCGATCAGCTCCGGTGACAGTGGCGCAGTCGTTCCGTGCCACTGACAGACAAAATGGAAATTGGGCTTAACACACCAAATAAAAGAACTCCAAAGTGAACGAGAGGAACACAATATGTTGACCCTAAAACAACCACTGGCTAGATGCTGGCTGTCACTGAAGCTAGAAGTTAAGGGCATATGTGACAACTAGGTTGCTCTGGTGGTGGAGTTGGAGGAAGAGGAAGCTGCGAGAGACTGCGTGCTAGCTAAGAGTATTAGAAAGCACTTCCAAACTCATTCTCTGCCTTAACTCACCTGCTGACTGATGTCATGGTGGTGAACCACACAAACCTCAAGTTCAATCCAACTTGCCATTAACATGAATCTTCCTAGTGTTGAGTACATGATGAATGGGCCAGGTGTGGCAGACAAAATTGAGGTTTTACAATACAGAAAGTACTGTGGCATTATGCTCATGCACGCAGGCATGAAGACCTTTTCAGTTGTGCACAGAGTACATCACAGAGCTAACCAAATCTATCAGAAAAAGATTCCCTTCTGAACATATGGGCCTCATTGCTGACCTCAACAGTATTCGCAATGCATCTCACTATCCGAGTGCTGATAGCGCATTGAGGAACGATGAGCTGGATGCTTTGCAGTGGTCACAGAGGGTGCAGCTGTACCACTGGTAATTCCAGTCTCCAGTGTGGCAGCAGAGTGCAGATAAAGCCTTCAGAACAAAATTAAAACGGTCATGAGAAGTCCTCTGTCCGAAACAAAGACTGATGAAAATTGCCTCAGCAGCAGTCTCCCTTAATTAGTTTGATTACGCACAAGTGAGCACCCAGTTTACATCCATGCAGAACAGGAGGAAGGTTTGAGTTCAGGCTACGCTACAGAAAGTCAGGATACTTTCAGTTATTTTTTATGTGGTTTGTTCATATTTTAATCATAATTGTATAATTTTGTGATATTACGTTGTTCATATTTCCCTGTTCAGGCACAAGCCATGGTCAGGTCATCTAGCCATCATAATTTGGCCCTTATCAAAGTCACTCAGATCCTTACACTGCCCATTGTTCTTGCTTCCAATACATCAATATCAAAAGAAAAAGAAAATAACTTGTGTTTTTTAGTAGGATATAAGGGTTTCCTTATCAAGCCAAACATATAATATCAACTCTGAAAGATAAAAAGCCTGCAGGTCGAAAGAAAAAGAAAAACTTCTTTTGGCAGTCCAGTAAAATGAAGGTGAATGGAATTCACTGTAACAGCACCAAACAAACACATTAGAAAAACATTAACATCTGTTAAATAACAGTGCTTACATGGGACAATCTAGTTAGATTATTTAAAATATAGCTTGTAGCTATATGTATGTGGGTTTTTGAAAGTTATATACTGTAAAATGTGTATCTGTTGTCCTCATGAATTTCTAATTACATCTAGCAACTAATCTGTACCATGCTGTGTTCCTAGTGTACTGCTACAAGTGTTTAAAACATATTCAAACCTGTCCACTGTGTTCTGCCAAGTTTGTACAGGGTATTTAATTTTTTGTGATCTTTAATGTAATGCCAAGATGGAAAGCAGTTAGATTTTTAATATTTATGTTGTCATGTGAATATGGTCAAGAAACAAACTTGCTATGCAAGTATGGAAAGTTGTAGATCGCAGTTAACATGTGGTCATGTTTCCTTAGTTGAACATGCAGTATGACTTCAGGCTGGCCAATCAAATGCAGTCTTGTCTCTGAAGAGTGAAGAAAATTTCAGTGCTGTTCTCATTTGACACAGCAAGTTGAACATGATGACATCTCCAGTGTTTGTTCTCTATCTCACATGTCTGTTCGTGGGGAAAATGGGTGAGTTATGATATTGTGATTTCAACTTTTATCTGTTATAGTGTTTGCTTTTCAAATATTTACTGATAACATTGAATTATATCACATTCTATTAACTATACATTTGCTTTGTCTCTTATTTAATTTCAGCTCAGCTGACTGATCTGAAATCTTCCTCATCTGTTCATCAAGACAGTGGTTTTATATCAGCTAATGTTGGTGACAGTGTAACGCTGCAATGTTCTGACAAACGTGAGGATGCTGGGAAGCTTTACTGGTATAAGCAAACTCTGGGACAGAAACCAAGGCTCATCTCCACTTCCTATGAGTTTGAGAGAAATTACAGTTTTTATAATGAATTCAAGAACAATCCACGCTTCACACTGGACACTGGAGATGGTAAAAATCACTTGACGATTAAAAATGTGCACATTTCAGACTCCGCTACTTACTACTGTGTTAGTTGTTATTATAACACCTTAACATTTCTGGAGGTCACTACTCTCGATGTAAAGACTTCAGGTTTAAACATCCAAGCTTTAGTGCATCAGTCGGCATCTGAGAGCATCCAGCCAGGAGGCTCTGTGACTCTGAACTGTACAGTACACACTGGGACCTGTGATGATGGAGAACACAGTGTTTACTGGTTCAAAAACTCGTCGGAATCTCATCCAGGACTCATTTACACACATGGAGGCAGGAATGATCATTGTGAGAGGAACAACAACACACAAACATGTGTCTATAAGTTGCCAATGAAGAGTCTGAATCCTTCTCATGCTGGGACCTACTACTGTGCTGTCGCCTCATGTGGACAGATACTGTTTGGAAACGGGACCAAGCTGGATGTTGGCAGTAAGTAATTTTCTGTCAGAGGGTGTTTCATCTGATAAAGACATTATTACTCCCTAATTGAACTTAACATCAAAATAGATAAATCAGAGAGTTGTGTAATATCTCATTATATGTGACTCTCTACAGATGAGGTAGACTCTCTTGTCTTGGTGTATTTCTTGAGTGGAGCTTTGGTGTTCACCACCATCCTCAGTGTTTTACTGGCTTTCTCAATGTACAAGATGAAGAGAAATGGCCAAACTAAGGGTAATATTATATATTTTACACCTGTTATATATTAGTTTCCATTCAATAAATATGGATTTTGAATAAAATTACTTTCTCTGTTTTCACAACCAGAGTCTCAAGCAACATGTCCAGCGCCCTCTTTGACAAATGGAGAGGTAAAACTTATTTTGATGGTTGAATTAGTATTTAAATAAATATTTTACACAGCCATGTATTACTGAGTACTTTTCTGAGCTGATTGTTTTAATGTGTGTCACGATCCATATTATTATCAACTTTTACATATGTTGTTAGCAGGGTCACCAAGACACAGACAACCTGCATTATGCTGCTTTAAGTGTGAAGCTGCCCAACAGATCAAGAAGAGTGAAGAACAACTCCAACAATGAATGTGTGTACTCCAGTGTAAAGTAGTAGAATTATATGTTAAACTTCTGCTTTTTAAGTAAGATTTTTTTCGTTTTGATTTTCAAAGTAAAATGTATTTTAATTTAAATTTTTACAAGTTAATCTTGAGATAAACATCTCTTTACATATCTTTGTTGTGTTCTGCAGTCAAAAGATAAGATCTCTTTTTAGGTGAGGTTAGTTCATGTGCACATTTGGCAAATGTCTCTTTGTTGCTTTTGTCTTTGTTATTTTAAGCAGAGTTTCTTATATTAAAAAAAAAAAAAGATTTAACATTCTGACACCATTATTAATATATGTGAATAAATTGAATTTGAACTAGTACATGTATTATATCGGTTCAAATGAATCGATGCACTCAAATGGTGGGCTTTGTCTTGGACTTGATTATTTTACATGTAATATTTTGTAGCTATATATACAGAAATGTATTGCTGCCACACCAGAAAAATAAAAATGCTTCAGTATCAGGTTATAACTTTAAACATATCTCGTTGTAATGTGAAACTTATCTTGTTATAACGTGAAACTTATGACTGTGAGAGTCATAGTTGTGTGGAGAGGGGCACGTATACCCTTTATCTATTTTCCTTCAGCTGTTAGAAGTGAGGCTCTATCAACAGTTAAAAGATGCTATGGTCATTTCACCCTACCTTGAAGGCTAAGGAGTGCACCCTTAAAGGAGTCACACCACAACCTGTGCGCTTCTTAACATGTGTTGTGGACTGTGGTGGCTCCTCCTACGTCAGATCAATGAATGAATGACCCTACCATAAGAGGGTCAGACTCATTCATCCTTCTGTAAGCTGGATGAATGAGTCTGACCCTCGGTACACAGCCCCATGCATTTTAAAATCTCTCTCAGTGTAAACATATTTATCATAGTATCATCCATTGTGCTCAGTAACAGCAGGATCTCGTCATGTCTCAATCCAAGCATGAAGTACACTTAATATGTAAATGAGCCACATCCCTATCCGTTCTCTGCACACCGAAGCAAATACGCTTCCATATATATAAGTGGGGTTTTTTTACAAACATTTTATATCATTAATGATCAAATAATAAATCAGATATGTTTATTATGGAACACTTTGACTTTTAGATATTATGTGTGGGTGTGAGTTCAGTACCTGGCAGCATTAACTGCAGCTTCATCATACAAGCTCTGCTGGTGTTATCATGTGAACCAGAAAAAGCATGTGACCAAATCAGGTTGTTATGACAGGGTGTACTTGACCTGCAATAATGTTTAGGTGTGTGGCACATGTCAAAGTAACATCCACATGAATGCCATGCTCAGAGTATCACAAATGACTGTCCACATGATGTTAAATAAAATGTGATTCATCAGACCAGGCCTCTTTCTTCCATCGCTCCATGGTTCAGTTCTGACTAGTCTGTGGCTATGCAGCCCTATGTGCAGCGAACTGTGATGCACAGTGTGTTATGAAACCTGTATGTCATAGTCCGTATTAACTTTTTCAGCATTTTGTGGGATCTGACCAGACGGGCTAGACTCACCCTCAGTGTAAAGTTGCAACTTTAAGTGATTCACACCCCTGTCCAGTTGGTGGTGAGTGGGCATATTAATTAATCTAGCATTGTCTTGTCTTTGGTTTCACATGAATCACTTCTTTGTCTAGGTGGCTTTAGTTATTGCTACACACAATTGCAAAAATGTCATAAAAGCTGACTGTTCAAAGTTATTTCAAAAGACCAAATAGTTGTGATGTCATTGATATAATAGGTGAAAAAAGGGACTGATGTGGTGGAGGATGAAGGACCAGCTGCAGCTAATGTTACAGGCAAGCAAGTAGCAGCAAGGAAGTCAGGAGGGAGCTTGGCTAGGGTGAACACCATGAACCTCACGTTCCAAAAAGAAGATATTAACATCTCCTCCATCTAACCTGTCGTGAACATGAACCCTCGCTAGCCTAAAGGACTTGAGAAATGGGCCAGGTGAGGCAGAGACAAAATTCAGTGAGGTTTTACAAGACAGCAAATAGTGCAGCATTACACTCATGCAGGTTGTGAAGCTAGACGAAGCAACTCTTCGGGCCTATGTACACACACTCACCCATGGACACTTACACACAAGCACATATACTACACCTCCCCACCCCCCATTCCACGCCTTCGCCGCTTTCACCCCCTGGTGCGACAGGCGGGGTCCGATGGCGGCGCTGAAGATAGCTGTGGCCGCGGCTGGCTGCCTGTCTGAGCTGGAACACCTCCTCCTCCCTTTCCCCCTCCCCCGGTGCAAAAGTTGTTGTTTTTTTTGGTGTTTTTTATGTCGTAAAATGTGCTTATAGTATGTGCTCATGTTGCTGGGGTTTTTTTCCCGTTCCCACACTTTACTCCTGAGAGCACAGTCTGGGAGCTGCTTTTTTTTATCCCCCTCTCTCCTCGTTTTTCTTTCCCCTTTTCTCCCCTCTTTATTGTGCTCAGTCATCCGGTTCTGTCTTGTTATGTATTGTATGTTGTATATGTATGGACGGGTGATTGCTGTAATTTCGTTGTACTTGTACTTGTACTTGTACTTGTACTTGTACTTGTACTTGTTATAGTGACAAATAAAGCTATAATAATAATAGATGCTCAGAGCTTTTGAGTTTTGTGCATAGAGTACATCATGGAGGTAACCAAATCTATATGAAAGAGATTACCTTCAGAGCATATGGGCCTCATCGCTGACCTCGGCAGGGTATAAATGCATCTTGCTACCTGGGTGCTGACAGCACATTGAAGAGTATGGGCTTGGTGCTTTGCAGTACGTCTGTGATCACTGTGGGTCACAGAGGGGTGCAGCTGTGCAAGTGGACCAGAAGGAGCGAATGCTGCAGGATTACCTCCTAGTGAAGGGAGTGCTTGCAGGATCGGGTTCAGCCTTCAGAACAAAATGATGGGTGCCCATGACCCTTAGTTCATCAGTTGTCCTCCCTTGAACTACTTTTGGTAGGTACTGACCACAGCATACTGACAAGACCCCACAAGACCTGCTGTTTTGGAGATGCTCTGACCCAGTTATCTAGCCATCATAATGTGGCCCTTGTCAAAGTCACTCAGATCCTTCCACTGGCCCATTTTTCCTGCTTTCAACTGACTGTTCACTGCCTAATATATCGCAACCCTTGCTAGGTGCCACTTTAACAAGATAATTAGTTTCTCACTTCACTCGTCAGTGGTTTTATGTATCATAAAAAGTCTGCAGTTCCAAAGGAAAAAAACTTCTACTAGTAGTCCAGTAAAATTAAGGTGAATTGAATTGATTATGATGTTCAAAGCATCAAACAAACACATTAAACATCATTTAAAACAAAACATCTCTCACATCTGTATCTATTTGTATGTAGGTTTTATAAAAGTTATAGAAAAATGTGCATCTATTGTCCTCATTGAGTTACAACTACATGTAGCAACTGATCTGTACCATTCTGTGTTTCTATTGTATTTCGACAGGATTATGACATATATTCAGAACTGTTCCGTTCATTTTTAGTGATTTTAAATGTATTGCCAAGATGGGGAGCAGTACGTATTTGAAAAACTGTTCTGTCATCATGTGAATGTAGTCAATAAACAAACGTATCTCTCTGAAGTTATAGATCGCAGTTAACCTGTGGTCATGTTTTTTTTGTTCGACACATAGTATGACTTCAGGTTGGCCAATCAAATGCAGTCTTGTCTCTGAAGTGTGAAGATATGATCAGTGCTGTTCTCATTTCACACGGCAAGTTGAACACGATGACATCTCCAGTGTGTGTTCTCTATCTCACATGTCTGTTTGTCGGAAAAATGGGTGAGTTGCTTTTAAAATATTTACTGATTACACTGAATTCTCTCACTTTAAATAAACTATACATTTTAACTATACTTTGTCTCTTATTTCATTTCAGCTCAACTGACTGATCTGAAATCCTCCTCATCTGTTCATCATGACAGTGGTTTTATATCACGTAATGTTGGTGACAGCGTAACTTTGCAATGTTTCTATGAAAGTGATCTTATCAGAACACTTTACTGGTATAAACAAACTCTAGGACGGAAACTAAGGCGAATCTCCACCTTCTATAAGTACATAAAAAATACCACTTTTCATGATGAATTCAACAATTCACGCTTCACATTGGATACTGAAAATGGTAAAAATCACTTGGTCATCTCAGATTTACGTATTTCAGACTCAGCTACTTACCTCTGTGCAAGTAGCTTTACATATGATTTAGAATTTAAGGAGGGAATAATTGTCAATGTAAAGAGTTCAGGTTTGAACATCCAAGCTTTGGTGCATCAGTCGGCATCTGAGAGCATCCAGCCAGGAGGCTCTGTGACTCTGAACTGTACAGTACACACTGGGACCTGTGATGATGGAGAACACAGTGTTTACTGGTTCAAAAACTCTGAAGAATCTCATCCAGGACTCATTTACACACATGGAGACAGGAATGATCAGTGTGAGAGGAACACCAACACACAAACACACACCTGTGTCTACAACTTGTCGATGAAGAGTCTGAATCTTTCTCATGCTGGGACCTACTACTGTGCTGTCGCCTCATGTGGACAGATACTGTTTGGAAACGGGACCAAGCTGGATGTTGGCAGTAAGTAATTTTATAGTAGACGTTGTTACATCTGATAAAGACATAATTATTGGCTAATTGAACTTAACATCAAAATAGAGATAAATCAGAGAGTTGTGTAATATCTCATTATATGTGACTCTCTATAGATGAGGTAGACTCTCTTGTCTTGGTGTATTTCTTGAGTGGAGCTTTGGCGTTCACCACCATCCTCAGTGTTTTACTGGCTTTCTCAATGTACAAGATGAACAAGAGCAACAGTGGCCGATTTAAAGGTAACTGCTTATAACTGACAGCATGTATTCACTGAACATGGCTTTGAGTGTAATAACATTTTTATTGCGTTTCACAATCAGAGTCTGATGCGAGAAATTCAACTTCCTCTACAGGTGCAAAGGTAAATTCTTTTTAATAAATTGGTTTTTGACATAGTTTTAGAATAATGTACTGATATGTTTACTGATATATACTTTGTTACCAGGGTTACAAAGACGCAGACAACCTGTATTATTACACTTCAAATAAGAACCTGACCAACAGACAGAAGGACCAAATCTGGAGTGAATGTGTGTACTACAGCGTAAAGCAGTAGAACTGGACATGTTTCATTTGTACTTTGTGTAGAAGACATTATATTTTAGTGTCTCTTTTTATATGTAACATAGATTTGGTTGTAAGAAATATGTTTTTATGCTTCTTTGATATCTTGCTTTGCTTTGGCAATTTTAGGAGTATTGGAGTATTAGTGTGATCTGAAGCAGAATATCTGTACAACTTTGTTTCTTGCTAATTAACTGTGTGTTATTATTTTCATTACATACTCCATGAATATAATGATTTCTGTGTCTTAACCAGTAAATGGTTCAATCTATACTGCAATATGTATTTGTGGGTTTTTAGGATCAAAATTGTATTAGACTTGTTTGTTTAAGCTGTACTGGATTTATTAGTTTGGTGTGTATATGTTTTTGTATTATGTGTACATTTTATGTTAATTATCAAATAAACATTTAAATTTGGAAGACCTTAACCATGAGACAATATGTGTGTGTGTGTGTGTGTGTGTGTGTGTGTTCAATCCAGATATACTTGTTCTGGGACTACAAAGCAAAGTGGTCAGTATTTTCAAAGATAACGACCGAACTGTGACGACATTACAGAATATTGATTTGCATCAAATTAAACAATGCCAAATTTCAGACGCACCAGCAAGATTAATGCTGGAATATTTTTACTCTGTGTTTATGGGTGCAATTTCTCAAGTAGCCACCAGTGGCAATAGTCCAGAAATCTCATAAACATCATTATACCTACTAAACTCTGTCATGGTGTCACCATGTGTACTATAGCGCTATATCTACACAGATGCATTATGGGAAAACATAGCTAAGAACAGCAACACATTAATACATATGTTTAGGAGAAATATAGTTAATAAAGGCTAAATGAATCATGTCAGTAAATTTTTATATATATGTTTTGCACTAGTTTTTTACTTTGTATATATATTTATATATATTGTATATATATCGTATTTACACTGTATGTTATTCTATGTTTTTTTTGTTTGTGTTAAATTTATCTTTATCTTTGCTGTACAGGTACCACTAACATTTCACTACATATTGTACTGTGTATAATTGTGTTTGATAATTATAGTATTTTCATATGTTCATATGTTCATATTTTCATACTTTTTTATTGTTTTTAAAATGTTCAAAATAAATAGGCAAAAAACTTTAAAGTAAGTACTGAAATTACTGTTGAGTACCGATCGGTTCAAATGTGAAAGGTACCCAACCCTAGTCACAAGAAGGTGTCTTCCAATGATCTGAAGCTCTTTTAGTTGACAGTGTTACTGTTTGGGTAAAACTAATATTGGCAAGAGTGTGATGAGCACCTGCCTCCCAGTAGGTCATTCACTTAATTTCTTTAGTAGTGACGGAAAAATCATCTGTGATTTTAACAGATAAAACTGAGGGTGGTCTATTTTAACTTTAAGTGATTCACACATCTGTCCAGTTGTTGGTGAGTGGGTGTATTAATTAGCTATAATCCAGTATTGTCTCATCTTTGGTCTCACATGAATGACCTCTTTGTCTAGGTGATGTTGAAGATGTTGTTGATAAAAGAGGTGAAAAAAGAAGGACTGATGTGGTGGAGGATGAAGGACAAACAGCTGACAATACAAGTGATAAAGTTTATCAGCCAGCTGCAGTTAATGTCACAGGCTAGCAAGTGGCAGCAAGGAAGTCAGGAGGTAGTCCTGGGTTCAGTGGGAGGGAAGCTGGCAAAATATTAGATAAAAGATAACTTGAGTAACAGAGGTTGCGTGACAATGCAGAAATCAGCACGGAATGATTACAAAAGTAACCATAGACACATTGAGACTTCACAGTGGTCAAGCATGTGGACAAATCAAAGGCTGCCTATGACAAAGCAATGAAAACACAGCTTAAGGTCGTGTTGCATATGGCAAACACGAACACCCCAGCCACCAATATCCTAATCAAATAAACCTCTTACAGTCTGCTGGGTGTCCAAATTTGAATAGCACACACATATACACCCACCATAACACTGTCAGTCAGATGGAGGAGGTGATAGTAATAACCATAACCAGCACTGTAGATGACCGCATCATCAACAGCAGATATGTCAGGGTAATAGTAGATGAAACTACTATTATCACAGTTGAGAAAATGCTGATCACATACCTGACACATGAGCAGAGAGGGGAACCTGAAAGTGTGTTCACTGGAAATCATGTAATACCCTCTGGCACTGCAGAATGCATCACAGCAAAAAATAAAACATGTTATCAGTTTGTGGTGTAGCTATGGCTCCAGTAGTGAATGTGATGGTGGATTAAAAGGCCGGAGTTGCACAACAGCTGCATCAAATTGATTGTCCCTACTTCTTAAAAATTCACTGTTGTGTGCACAGAACAGCACTGACTGCTCATGATGCCTCCAAGGCTGTGTGTGAAATAAGTGCATACTGTATGTCACCACTATTAATAACATAGACGAGAAAACACAGAGAACTCCGGGGAAGAAGTTTAAGCTGGTGAATGCATTTATAGTGCATGAATGTAAATGGCTATAGATAGATGGATAGAGAGAGAGAGGGAGGAGTAAAAAGGAGCTCAGTGCATCATGGGAGTCCCCTGGCAGTCTAAGCCTATAGCAGCATAAACTAGGAGCTGGTCCAGGACAAGCCTGGTCAGCCTTAACTATATGTTTTATCAAAAAGTAAAGTTTTAAGCCTATTCTTAAACATAGAGAGGATGTCTGCCCCCCAGACCCAATCTAGGAGATGGTTCCACAGGAGAGGAGCCTGATAACTGAAGGCTCTGCCTCCCATTCTACTTTTAGAGATACTAGGAACCACAAGTAAGCCTGCATGCTGGTTACATAAGGTACTATGAGCTCTTTAAGATATGATGGAGCCTGATCATTAAGAGCTTTGAAAGTAAGGAGAAGGATTTTAAATTATATTTTGGATTTTACAGGAAGCCAATGCAGCAAAGCTAACATTTGAGTAATATGATCTCTCTTTCTAGTTTTTGTCAGTATGTGTGCAGCTGCATTCTGGACCAACTGGAAAGTCTTTATCGACTTGTTAGGGCAGCCTGATAATAATGAATTACAATAATCCAGCCTAGAAGCAACAATATCAGTATGCCCGGTGCCCATGACCCTGTTGTCTGTTCATCCATTGTCCTTACTTGGACCACTTTTGGTAGGTACTGCATACTGACAAGCCCACAAAAGGCCTGCTGTTTCGGAGCTGGTTTTGGAAAACAGAAACATCTCTGTTCAGAAACAGTGTTCTGCTTAAATACGACAATCTAGTTAAATCATGTAAAACAAAGCTTGTAGCTATTTGTATGTGGACTTTATAAAAAAATCTATCTTGTAAACATGTGTATCTGTTGTCCTACATTTAGTAGCTGATCTATACCATGCTGTGTTTCTATTGTACTTCAACAGGTATTTAAAACATATTCAAATCTGTCCACTGTGTTATCCTACATGTTTGTACTGGATATTAATTATTTGTGTTTTTAAATTTAATGCTAAGATAGCTGTACATTTTTTAAAAATCATTTCTGTCATCATGTGAATATAATCAAGAAAAAAACTTGTCTGTAAAGTTATAGATCGCAGTTAACATGAGGTCATGTTTCCTTAGTAGAACATGCAGTATGACTTCAGGTTGGCCAATCAAATGCAGTCTTGTCTCTGAGGTGTGAAGAAAAGATCAGTGATCTTTTCATTTGACACAGCAAGTTGAACATGATGACATCTCCAGTGTTTGTTCTCTATCTCACATGTCTGTTCATGGGGAAAATGGGTGAGTTACGTTTTGTAATTCCAACTCATATCTGTTAGAGAGGTTGGTTTTCATGTATTTACTGATTACAAAGAATTCTGTCTCTTTAGATTAACTACACATTTGCTTTGTCTCTTATTTCACTTCAGCTCAGCTGACTGATCTGAAATCCTCCTCATCTGTTCATCAAGACAGTGGTTTTATATCAGCTAATGTTGGTGAAAAGACAACTTTGCGATGTTTCTATGAAGGCGATGTTCCTGTAAAGTATTACTGGTTTAAGCAAACTCTGGGACAGAAATCAAGGCTCATCTCCTTCTTCTATGTGTTTGACAGAAATTACACTTTTTATAATGAATTCAAGAACAATCCACGCTTCACACTGGAGACTGAAAACAGTAAAAATCACTTGACGATCACACATTTGCAGATTTCAGACTCAGCTACTTACTACTGTGTTGGTTCTTATTTTAACAATTTAGAATTTTTGGAGGTCACTACTCTCAATGTAAAGGGTTCAGGTTTGCTCATCCAAGCTTTGGTGCATCAGTCGGCATCTGAGAGCATCCAGCCAGGAGGCTCTGTGACTCTGAACTGTACAGTACACACTGGGACCTGTGATGATGGAGAACACAGTGTTTACTGGTTCAAATACTCTGAAGAATCTCATCCAGGACTCATTTACACACATGGAGGCAGGAATGATCAGTGTGAGAGGAACACCAACACACATACACACACCTGTGTCTACAACTTGCCGATGAAGAGTCTGAATCCTTCTCATGCTGGGACCTACTACTGTGCTGTCGCCTCATGTGGACAGATACTGTTTGGAAACGGGACCAAACTGGACGTTGGCAGTAAGTTACTTTCTAGCATAAACTGTTTCATCTGATAAAGACATGATTACTCGCTAATTGAAGTTAACATTAAAAAAGGACAAGAGAGTTATGTAATATCTCATTATATGTGACTCTCTACAGATGAGGTAGACTCTCTTGTCTTGGTGTATTTCTTGAGTGGAGCTTTGGCGTTCACCACCATCCTCAGTGTTTTACTGGCTTTTTCAATGTACAAGATGAAGAGAAACGGCCAATCTACAGGTAATTTTTTATAGCTGACGGCATGTATTCATTGAACATGGATTTGGAATAAAATTACTTCTCTCTGTTTTCATAACCAGAGTCTCAAGCAACATTTTCAGCTCCCTCTGTGATAAATGGCGAGGTAAAATGATTTTTAATAGTTGAATAGTTGACTTTTTGCAGAATCATTTATAACTGGGGAGTTTTTTGGACATTGTTTTCATGTTTGTCAGGATCCATACTATTATCAACTTTTCCATATTTTGTTAGCAGGGTCACCAAGACACAGACAACCTGCATTATGCTGCTTTAAGTGTGAAGCTGCCCAACAGATCAAGAAGAGTAAAGAACAACTCCAACAATGAATGTGTGTACTCCAGTGTAAAGTAGCAGAATTACATGTTACACTTCTATTTTTTTCTTTTTGATTTTCACAGTATACTTTTAGAAGATTTAGAAGTTAATCTTGAGATACACATCTTTTTATAGCTTTCTTGTGTTCTGCAGTCAAAGGATAAGACCTCTTTTTAGGTGAGATTAGTTAATATGCTCATTTAGCAAATGTCTCGTTGGCAAAATGTTGTGTGACATCTACAAAAAAGTTCACGAGTAACAGAAGATGCCGATCAATGCAGAAATCCACACTGAATGATCACAAAAGCAGCCAGATTGATGCTTCACAGGTGGTCAGCCAAAACATGGCAATGGTAAAGCATGTAGAGAAACCACAGTCTGCTTATAACAAGGCATTAAAAACACAGCTTAAGGTTGAGTTGCATATGGCAAATACGAACACCCCAGTCACCTATATCCTAACCTAACAAACCTCTTACAGTCTGAATAGTGCACACATATACACCCACCATGACACTGTCAGTCAGATGGAGGAGGTGATAGCAATGATTAATTGGAAATCATGTAATACCCTCTGACACTGTAGAATGCATCACAGCAAAAGTAAAAGATGTGTTATCAGGTCATGGTGTAGCTGTGGCTCTGGTAGTTGAGCTGGGGAGCGATGGAGTGAATGTGATGGTGGGTTAAAAGGCCGGAGTTCTAACACATCAATAAAATGAACTCCAAAATGAAATGGAGGAACACAACCTGTTGAACCTAAAACAAGCACCAGATGCAACCACTGCTTTCCACACATATCAGGCATATAGGAACTGATCCGTGCATTCAAAGAAGACCCCACAAGATCTGTTTTTTGGGGATATCTTGACCCAATCTATATAGCCATCACAATTTGGCCCTTGTCAAAGTTAGGCCAGTTTCAGACCGGATGTGAAAGCACCGCGTTTGGCTGCGAAGCCGAGGAGCGGAGCCATTTTCGTCTCTCCGCCCATGTTAACCAATGGTGTCGTTCACATAAGAAGCGCTGCAACCCTCCACCCCGCTGCCAGCATGCAGTGCAACGATCATTTCCGCATCTGGTCTATTTTCTCCTTGTGCCGCGGCCGAATGTGTCGAGCCGGACAGGAAGTCAAACAAAGCAAGAACGAGAAAATCCAGTCAATTTTCAAAATAAAGCATTTCAAAATAAAACTATTTTTCAATAATTAAACACCCTGTTTGACAAATGCGTGTGTTTGTGTGTGTGTGTGTGTGTGTGTGTGTGTGTGTCTAATCAGAGCACAAGATGAACACAGGCACACACACACACACACACACACACACAAAAGAGAGAAATGACAGAGTGGTCTGGCTATAAGGGGTGGGGGTGGGGTGTCATACACATGCAAACAAAGACAGTGACAAAAAACAGGTCCAAGTGTGACAACAGAGGAGCCGAGGAGCAGAGCCGCTTGAAGGGCTGTGGCACGCACAAGACTCACAGAGCGTGGCACTTCACGGTGCTTCCATGTCCACTCTGAACTTGGCGTTACTCAGATCCCTATAATTGCCCATTTTCCTGCTTCCAACACATAAACTTCAGGAACTCACTGTTCAGTTGCTGCCTTACATATCCCAACCCTTGATAGGTGTCACTTATAACAATATAATAAATCTAGTTAGATAATCTATAACAAGGCATGTAACTACTGGTATGTGGGGTTTATAAAAGATATAATCTGTAAATGTTACAACTACATCTAACAACTGATCCCTACCATGCTGTGTTTCTAGTGTACTTCATCAGGTACTTAACAAACTACATGTTTATACTTGATATTTTATTTTACGTGTGTGATTTTAAATTTACTGCCAAAAATGGGGATCTGTTAATAATTCTGTCATTATATGAATGTTGTCAAGAAAAAACTCATATGCGAGGTTATAGATTGTAGATAACATGTGGTCATGTTTCCTTAGTAGTAGAACATGCAGACTTCAGGCTGGCCAATCAAATGCAGTCTTTTCTCTGAAGAGTGAAGAAAAAGATCAGTGCTGTTTAATTTCATGCCAAGATGGAGAGCTGTTCGATTTAATATTTTTAATATTATATTATAATATATTTAATATTTATGTCGTCATGTGAATATAGTCAAGAAACAAACTTGCTATGCAAGTATGGAAAGTTATAGATCGCAGTTAACATGTGGTCATGTTTCCTTAGTTGAACATGCAGTATGACTTCAGGCTGGCCAATCAAATGCAGTCTTGTCTTGAAGAGTGAAGAAAAGATCAGTGCTGTTCTCATTTCACACAGCAAGTTGAACATGATGACATCTCCAGTGTTTGTTCTCTATCTCACATGTCTGTTCATGGGGAAAATGGGTGAGTTGCATGTTTGTGATTTCAACTTTTTTCTTTTAGAGTGTTTGCTTTTCAAATATTTACTGACTACACTGAATTCTATCTCTTTCAATTAATTGTACATTTTAATTATACTTTGTCTCCCTTCAGCTCAGCTGACTGATCTGAAATCCTCCTCATCTGTTCATCAAGACAGTGGTTTTATATCAGCTAATGTTGGTGACAGTGTAACTTTGCAATGTTCTGACACACGTAATATTGTGGCAGAGCTTTACTGGTATAAGCAAACTCTGGGACAGAAACCAAGGCTCATCTCCTTCTTCTATAAGTATGACAAGAATAGCACTTTTTATAATGAATTCAAGAACAATCCACGCTTCACACTGGACACTGAAAACAGTAAAAATCACTTGACGATCACCCATTTGCGCATTTCAGACTCAGCTACTTACTACTGTGTTAGTTCTTATTTTAAAATTTTACTATTTTTGGAGGCCACAACGCTTAATGTAAAGGGTTCAGGTTTGAACATCCAAGCTTTAGTGCATCAGTCGGCATCTGAGAGCATCCAGCCAGGAGGCTCTGTGACTCTGAACTGTACAGTACACACTGGGATCTGTGATGATGGAGAACACAGTGTTTACTGGTTCAAAAACTCTGAAGAATCTCATCCAGTACTCATTTACACACATGGAGGCAGGAATGATCAGTGTGAGAGGAACACCAACACACAAACACACACCTGTGTCTACAACTTGCCGATGAAGAGTCTGAATCTTTCTCATGCTGGGACCTACTACTGTGCTGTCGCCTCATGTGGACAGATACTGTTTGGAGACGGGACCAAGCTGGAAGTTTGCAGTAAGTAACTTTTGACCAAACATTGTTTCATCTAATAAAGACATGTTTACGCCTTATTCTAACTTCAAAATACATCAAAATAGAGATAAATCAGAGAGTTGTGTAATATCTCATTATATGTGACTCTCTACAGATGAGGTAGACTCTCTTGTCTTGGTGTATTTCTTGAGTGGAGCTTTGGCGTTCACCACCATCCTCAGTGTTTTACTGGCTTTCTCAATGTACAAGATGAAGAGAAACAGCTTTCAATCTACAGGTAACAGTTTATATCTGCCATAATAGTTAAATCTAAGTTCTTATTCAATGAATATGGAATAACATGGAATAGTAATTTTGAAAAATTACTCCTCTCTTTTCACAACCAGAGTCTCAAGCAACATGTTCAGCTTCCTCTGTGACAAATGGCGAGGTAAAACTTACTTTTATGGGTTGAATTTTGAATTAATATTTAAACACATTTTTTGCAAAACTAGTTATTATTGGGGAGGTTTGTGTGTGGATCCATACTATTATCAACTTTTCCATATGTTGTTAGCAGGGTCACCAAGACACAGACAACCTGCATTATGCTGCTTTAAGTGTGAAGCTGCCCAACAGATCAAGAAGAGTGAAGAACAACTCCAACAATGAATGTGTGTACTCCAGTGTAAAGTAGAATTTTTTTTTTCCTTTTTGATTTTTAAACTATAATGTAGTTTTAGAAGTTGATCTTGAGATAAATATCTTTGTATATCTTCTTTGTAGTCTAAAGTTCAGAAATAAGATCTCATTTTAGATGAGGTTGGTTCATGTGCACAGTTATCAAATGTTGCTTTGTTGCTTTAGTCTTTGTGGTTTTAGGCAGAAATGTATAAAGAGACACATTTTTATATATGTGAATGTATTTAATTTGAACTAGTACATTGTATTGTAATGAATTGATGCTGCAGAAGGCTTTGTCTTGGACTTGATTATTTTACATGTAATATTTTGTTTTTACATACTTTTATATCATTAATTATCAAATAATACATGATATGTGTCTATTATTGAACATTTTGACCTTCAGATATTAAGTGTGGGTGTTAGTTCAGTACCTTATAGCATCACCTTCATGTAAATCAGAAATAAAAATGTGACCAAGTCAAGTGCAAAATACACAGTAATGCCATCAGGGAATACTGTTGTCATGATAGGGTGTACTTGGTCTGCAATAATAAACCATAATTAAATATATTAAACATGCGGTACATGTCAAAGTAACATCCACATGAATGCCATGCTCAGAGCATCACAACATGCACACACACCTGGCTTTCCACATGATGTAAAAGAAAATGTCATGGAGGAAAGATGGCAAAATGTGACATCTGCAGAAAAGTTAATATGAGTAACAGATTTGTCTGAGGGTGCGTAACGATTCAGGAATCAGCACTGAATGATCACAAAAGCAGCCAAATACACATCAAAGCTTCAAAGGTGGTCAACCAAAGCATGGCAACGGTAAAGCATATGGAGGAATCACAGGCTTCCTATAGCAAGGTATTAAAAACACAGCTTAAGGTTGTGTTGCATATGGTAAACACAAACACCCCAGTCATCTATATCCTAACCTAGCAAACCTAGTTCAGTCTGCTGGGTGTCCAAACCTGAACACTGCACACATGTACACCCATCACAACACTGTCAGTCACATGGAGGAGGTGATAGTAATGACCATAAACAGCACTGTAGATGACAGCATTACCAACAGCAGATACATCAGGGTGATAGTCGATGAAACTACTAATATCACAATTGAGAAAATGCTGATCACATACCTGACACATGAGCAGAGAGGGGAGCTTGAAAGTGTGTTCATTGGAAATCATGTACTACCCTCTGACACTGCAGAATACGTCACAGCAAAAATAAACAATGTGTTATCAGGTTGCTGTGTAGCTGTGGCTCTGGTAGTTGGGCTGGGAAGTGATGAAGTGTAATGATGGGTTAAAAGGTCGGAGTTGCAAAACAGCTGGGTCACAGTGATCAACATTCACTGTTGTGTGCACAGAACTGCACTTGCTGCCCATGATGCCTCCGAGGCTGTTTGTGAAATAAGAGCATGTGTCACCACGATTAATAAAAAATATATGCATACACCAAGAATTCCCCCAGTCTAACACACCAATTAAATGAACTCCAAAATTAAATGGAGGAACACAACCTGTTGAGCTTAAAACAATCACCGGCTACATGCTGGCTGTCACTGGAGAGGGAAGTTAAGGGCGTATGTGCCAACAGGGTTGCTGTGGTGTTGGAGTTGGAGGAAGAGGAAGCTGCAAGAGACTGTCTGGTAGCTAAGTGCAAGCTAAGGGTATTAGAAGGCACACATTCCCTGCCTTAACCCTGCCTTTACATGAAGTCTTGGCCATGGTGAACGGCCTGAACCTCGAGTTCCAAAAAGAGGATGATGACATCTCCTCCATCCAACCTGTTGTGAATATGAACCTTGCTAGCCTAGAGGACTTGATGAATGAACCAGGTGAGGCAGAGACTACACTCAATGAGGTTTTACAAGACAGAAAGAACTATGGCATTATGCTCATGCAGGCAGACATGCAGAGAGTTTCAGTTTTGAGGATAGCACAGAGTACATCTCACTATCTGGGTCATGACAGTGCCACTAGTGAAAAATAACACATGCTGCATGATTACCTCCTTGTGAAGTGAGTGCTTGCAGGATCATGAAATCCCATGTTCAGAGAGTCCTGCAGACTGCTGGTCACTTCCCTGAAAGAAATGTTCCCTGACTTCAAAACTTTACCTGAAGTGGTGCTGGTAATTCCAGAGCACAGGTTCAGCCTTCAGAACACAATTAAAACAGTCACGATAAGTCATCTGTCAGAGGCAGACGCAAAATCTGGTGAAAATTGTTTCTGCAGCAGTGTCTCTTGATGTTAGCACCTAGTTTACATCCATGCAGACCAGGAGGAAGGTTTGAGTTCAGGCTTTGCTACAGAAAGTCAGTATAGTTTCATTCAGTTCACCTTCACTGTCAGCCCAGTTATCTAACCATCATAATTTGGCCCTTATCAAAGTCACTCAGATTCTTACACTGGCCTATTTTCCTGCTTTCAACACATCAACTTCAAGAAATGACTGTTCACTACCTAATATGTCCCAACTCTTGATACGTGCCATTTTAATGAGACAATTAATGTTATTCATTTGACCTGTCAGTGGTTTTATGTTTTGGCTAATCAATGTATGTTGAAAAAAAGAGAAGCTTGTGCTTTTTAGTGGGATAGAGGGATGCCAAACTTATTATATCAACTCTGAAAGATGTCAAGTCTGCAGTTCCAAAGAGAAAGAAAATCTACTGACACTTCAGTAAAATGGAGGTGAATGGAATTAATTATGATGTTCAAAGCATCAAACACATTAGAAAACTAGAAAAGTTAGATCATTTAAAACAAAACCTGTAGCCATTTCTATGTGGGTTCTATAACTGTTATATACTGTAAAAAAATGGGTTAGGGTTAAAATCTGTTGTCCTCATGAAGTTACAACTACATCTAGTAACTAATCTGTACCATTCTGTGTTTTGAATGTATTTCAGCAAGTATTTAACCATTTTTCAAATGTGTCGATGGTGTTTTCCTACATGTTTATACTGGATGGGTACATTTTTAGTTATTTTAAAAGTAATCCCAAGATGGGGAACTTTTTTAATGTTTTTATATTTCTGTCATCATGTAAATATAGTCAAGAAACAAACTTATATGGAAAGTTATAGATCACAGACAACATGTGGTCATGTTTCCTTAGTTGAATATGCAGTATGACTTCAGCTTGGCCAATCAAATGCAGTCTTGTCTCTTAAGTGTGAAGAAAAGATCAGTGCTGTTCTCATTTGGTACGGCAAGTTGAACATGATGACATCTCCAGTGTTTGTTCTCTATCTCACATGTCTGTTCATGGGGAAAATGGGTAAGTTGTTTTTTGTGATTCTAACTTTTATCTGTTAGAGTGTTTGCTTACTGATTACACTGAATTCTATTGCAATGAATTAACTATAAATATGCTTTGTCTCTTATTTCACTTCAGCTCAGCTGACTGATCTGAAATCCTCCTCATCTGTTCATCAAGACAGTGGTTTTATATCACGTAATGTTGGTGACAGCGTAACTTTACAATGTTCTGATAAAGGTGATGATGCTGGAACGCTTTATTGGTACAAACAACCCCCCAGAGAGAAACCAAGACTCATCTCCTTCTTCTATGAGTTTGACAGAAATTACACTTTTTATAATGAATTCAAGAACAATCCACGCTTCACACTGGACACTGGAAAGAATAAAAATCACTTGACGTTCACAGATTTACAGATTTCAGACTCAGCTACTTACTACTGTGTTAGTTCTTATTATAAAATTTTAGAATTTTTGGAGGTTACTACGCTTAATGTAAAGGGTTCAGGTTTAAACATCCGTGCTTTGGTGCATCAGTCGGCATTTGAGAGCATCCACCCAGGAGGCTCTGTGACTCTGAACTGTACAGTACACACTGGGACCTTCTACTGTGCTGTCGCCTCATGTGGAAACGGGACCAAGCTGAATGTTGGCAGTAAGTAACTTTCTAGCAGAAGTTGTTTCAATTGATAAAGGCATGATTACTCACTAATTGAACTGAATTTCATAATAGAGATAAATCTGATAGTTGTGTAATATCTCATTATATGTGACTCTCTATAGATGAGGTAGACTCTCGTGTCTTGGTGTATTTCTTGAGTGGAGCTTTGGCGTTCACCACCATCCTCAGTGTTTTACTGGCTTTCTCAATGTACAAGATGAAGAGAAACAGCCATTCAAAAGGTAATTATTTTATTTTATTACTGATAGCTTATATTCAGTGAATATCTATTTTGAATAAAATTACTTTCTTTGTTTTCACAACCAGAGTCTCAAGCAACATGTTCTGCTCCCTCTGTGACACATAGCGAGGTAAAACTTACTTTTAACAGTGGAATTAATATTTCAACACAGTTTTTGTATAACCAGCTGATATTGGGGAGTTTTTGGACAATATTTTGATGTTTGTCAGGATCCATATTATTATCAACTTTTCCATATGTTGTTAGCAGGGTCACCAAGAAACAGATAACCTGCATTATGCTGCTTTAAGTGTGAAGCTGCCCAACAGATCAAGAAGAGTGAAGAACAACTCCAACAATGAATGTGTGTACTCCAGTGTAAAGTAGTAGAACTACATGTTACATTTCTGATTTTTTCCTTTTGGTTTTCAAAGTATAATGTAGTTTTACAAGTTGATCTTGAGATCAATATCGTTTCATATCTTCATTGTTCTCTGCAGTCAAAAGACAATATCTATGTTTAGGTGCAGTTAGTCCATGTTAACATTTAGCAAATGTATATTTATGGCTTTTGCCTTTGTGGTTTAAAGCAGAATTTCTAATAGCACAAAAAACATGTATTTGGCATAAGATACCTTTTTTAATATATGAATACTTGTAATTACGTATAACTAGTACATGTCATTTTTTGGGGTCAAATTAATACATGCCTATACAAGTGACTCATGTCTTTGTCTTGGACTTAAATATGTTACATGTAATATTTTGTAACTAAATACATGCTTTTTTATACATACATTTTATATTATTAATGATCAAATAATAAAGAATATATGTTTATTATGGAACACTTTGACCGTGATATATTATGTGTGGGTGTGAGTTCAGTACCTGGCAGCATCAACTGCTGGTGTTATCATATTAATCAGAAAAAAGATATGACCAAGTCAGGAGAAATATTCACAGTACTGCCATCAACGATTACTGTTGTCATGACAGGATGTACTTGATCTGCAATAATGTTTATGCATGTGGTACATGTTAAAGTAACATCCACATGAATTCCATGCTCAGAGTATCACAAACAATGCACACACACATAGCTGTCCACATGATGTTAAATAAAATGTGATTCATTAGGTCTCCTTCTTCCTTTGCTCCATCAGTTCTGATGCTCACATGCCCATTGTAGTTGCTTTCAGCAGTGGACAGGGGTCAGTATGGGTACTCTGACTGGTCTGCAGCTATTGTAACTTTAAATGATTCACACCCCTGTCCAGTTGGTGGTAAGTGGGTGTATTGATTAGCTATTATCTTCTATTGTCTCATTTTTGGTCTCACATGCATGTTCTCTTTGTCTAGGTTGCTTTAGACATTTCAACATACAATTGCAAAAATGTCACGAGAGCTGAGTGCCACAAGTTTCTTCAAATGGACAAATAGTTGTGATGTTCATAAAAAAAGAGATGAAAAGAAGTACTGATGTGGAGGAGGACAACTGATGTTTATCAGCGAGTGGCAGCTAATGTTGCGGGCAAGCAAGTCAGGAGGGAGTCCTGGGTTCTGTTGGAGGGAAGGTGGCAAAATGTTCTGTGACATCTGAGTAACAGACTGCCTGTCAATGCAGAAATCAGCACTGAATAATCAGAAAATGTTGCCTTAGCCACATTGAAGCTTCACAGGTGGGAAATAATGTGGGAAAATCAAAGGCTTCCTATAACAAGGCACAAAAAACACAGCTTAAGGTTGTGTTGCATATGGCAAATACAAACACCCCAGCAAACTATATCCTAATATCAAATAAACTTCTTATAGTTTGCCGGGTGTCCAAATCTGGACAATGCACACATGTACACCCATCATGACACTGTCAGTCAGATGGAGGAAGTCATAGTAATGACCATAACCAGCACTGTAGATGACTCCATCGCCAACAGCAGATACATCAGGGTGATAGTAGATGAAACTACTATTATTATAGTTGCTTATATTATATTATCATAAAATGCTGATCACATACCTGACACATGAGCAGAGAGGGGAGCCCCAAAGTGTGTTTATTGGAAATCATGTAATACACTCTGACACTGCAGAATACATCACAGCAAAAATAAAACATGTTATCAGGTTCATGTGTAGCTGTGGCTCTGGTAGTTGGGCTGGGAAGTGATGAAGTGAGTGTGATGGTGGAAGACTGGAGTTGCAAAAAACATTCACTGTAGTGTGCACAGACCAGCACTGGCTGCCTGTGATGCCTCCAAGGCTGTATGTAAAATAAGTGCAGGTCACATCTATTAAAAAAATATACACATATAGCAAGACATCCCCCCTTCTAACACACCAATTAAATTAACTCCAAAATGAAATGGAAGGTAACAACTTGTTGAGCCTAAAACAACCACAGATGGAAGAGGAAGCTGTGAGAGACTGCCTGTTAGCTGAGGGTATTACAAGTTTTGTGTACAGAGCAGAATAAGATTGCCGTGGGAGCATTTGGACTTCAACACTGATTCGACAGTCCACTCAATGCATCTTGCTACCTGGGTGCTGACAGTACATTGAAGAGCATGGGCTGGATGGTTTACAGTGTGTCTGTAACCACTATGGGTCACAGAGGGGTGCAGCTGTGCCACTAGAGAAGAAGGAACACATGCTGCAGGATTACCTCCTAGTGAAGGGAGTGCTTGCAGGATCAGGAAATCTCATGTTCAGAGAGTCTTGATGACTTTTGATCACTTACCCGGCAGAAATGTTCTCCAACATCAAAACTATGGCTAAAGTGGTGTGGGTAATTCCAGTCTGTGCAGCAGAGTGCAGGTTCAGCCTTCAAGGCAAAATGATGGGTGGCCATGGCCTTGTCAGTTCACCAGTTGTCCTCCTTGAACTACTTTTGGTAGATACTGACCACAGCATACTGACAAGACCCCATAAAACCTGCTGTTGTGGAGATGCTCTGACCCAGTTATCTAGCCATCATAATGTGGCCCTTGTCAAAGTCAGTCAGATCCTTACACTGGCCCATTTTCCCTGCTTCCAACACATACACTTCAAGAACTGACTGTTCACTGCCTTATATATCCCAAACCTTGATAGGTGGCAGTTGAACGAGATAATTGATGTTATTCACTTCACCTGTCTGTGTTTTTAATGTTTCGGTTAATCAATGTATGTCGAAAGAGAAGGAAACTTATTATATAAACTCTGAAAAATGAAAAGCCTGCAGTTCCAAAGGAAAAAAAGTCATCTGCCAGTCCAGTGAAATGCAGGTGAAGGGAATTCATAATGAAGTTTAAAGCAGAAAGAAAAACAGAAACATCTCTGTTCAGAAACACTTTTCTGCTTATATAGGACAATCTAGTTAGATCATTTAAAACAATGCATATAGCTAATTCTATGTGGGTTCTATGACTGTTATTTACAGTAAAGATGTGTATCTGTTGTCCTCATGAAGTTATAAATACATTTAGCAGCAAATCTGCTCCATGCTGTGTTTCGATTGCACTTCAACAGGCATTTCACAAATATTAAAACCTGTTCACTGTGTTCTGCCACGTTTATACTGGATATGTAATTTTTTGTGATTTTAAAGTTAATGCCAAGATGGAGAGCTGTTGTTTATTAATATTTCTGTTATCATGTGAATATAGTCAAGAAACAAACTTGCTTTGAAAGTATGGAAAGTTATAGATCACAGATAACATGTGGTCATGTTTCCTTAGTAGAACAGGCAGTATGACTTCAGGCTGGCCAATCAAATGCAGTCTTGTCTCGTAAGTGTGAAGACAAGATCCGTCCTGTTCTCATTTGACACAACAAGTTGAACATGATGACATCTCCAGTGTTTGTTCTCTATCTCACATGTCTGTTCATGGGGAAAATGGGTGAGTTATATGTTTGTAATTCAAACTTTTATCTGTTTTTTATGTGTTTGTTTTTCAGATATTTACTGATTACTCTGAGTTATATCACAATTAATTAACTATACATTTGCATTGTCTTTTATTTCATTTCAGTTCAGCTGACTGATCTGAAATCCTCCTCATCTGTTCATCAAGACAGTGGTTTTATATCACGTAATGTTGGTGACAGCGTAACTTTGCAATGTTACTATGAAGGTGATATTAGCAGAACACTTTACTGGTATAAACAAACAGGACAGAAACTAAGGCGAATCTCCACTTCCTATAAGTTACAAAAAAGGAGCACTTTTCATAATGAATTCAACAATTCACGCTTTACATTGGACACTGAAAATGGTAAAAATCACTTGGTCATCTCAGGTTTACAGATTTCAGACTCAGCTACTTACTACTGTGCATGTAGCTATCCATATGATTTAGAATTTAAGGAGGGAATAATCGTCAATGTAAAGGGTTCAGGTTTGAACATCCAAGCTTTGGTGCATCAGTCGGCATCTGAGAGCATCCAGCCAGGAGACTCTGTGACTCTGAACTGTACAGTACACACTGGGACCTGTGATGATGGAGAACACAGTGTTTACTGGTTCAAATACTCTGAAGAATCTCATCCAGGACTCATTTACACACATGGAGGCAGGAATGATCAGTGTGAGAGGAACGCCAACACACAAACACACACCTGTGTCTACAACTTGCCGATGAAGAGTCTGAATCTTTCTCATGCTGGGACCTACTACTGTGCTGTCGCCTCATGTGGACACATACTGTTTGGAGATGGGACCAAGCTGGATGTTTGCAGTAAGTAACTTTCTAGCATGAATTGTTTAATCTGATAAAGACATGATTACTCGCTAATTGAACTTAACATAAAAAAAGGACAAGAGAGTTGTGTAATATCTCATTATATGTGTCTCTCTACAGATGAGGTAGACTCTCTTGTCTTGGTGTATTTCTTGAGTGGAGCTTTGGCGTTCACCACCATCCTCAGTGTTTTACTGGCTTTCTCAATGTACAAGATGAAGAGAAACAGCTTTCAATCTACAAGTAAGTTAGTCTGATAGCTTGTATTCACTGAACATGGATTTTGAGTGTAATAATATTTTATGTGTTTCACAATCAGAGTCTGACGCGAGAAATTCAACTTCCTCTACAGGTGCAAAGGTAAATTCTTTTTAATATATTGATTTTTGACAGAATAATATACTTATGTACTGATATATACTTTGTTACCAGGGTTACAAAGACACAGACAACCTTTATTATTGTGCTTCAAGTAAGAACCTCACCAACAGACAGAAGGACCAAACCTGGAGTGAATGTGTGTACTACAGCGTAAAGCAGTAGAACTGGACATGTTTCATTTGTACTTTGTGTAGAAGACATTATATTGTAGTGTCTCTTTTTATATGTTACATGGATTTGGTTGTTAATTTGAAAGAAATGTGTTTTTTATGCTTCTTTGATATCTTGCTTTGCTTTGGCAATTTTAGGAGTATTGGAGTATTAGTGTGATCTTAATCAGAATATTTGTACATCTTTGCTTTTTGCAAATTAACTGTGTGTTATTATTTTATATACTCTATAAATATAATGATTTCTGTGTCTTAACCAGTAAATGGTTTGATCTGTACTGCAAAATGTATTTGTGGGTTTTTAGGATTAAGATTGTATTAGACTTGTTTGTTTAAGCTGTACTGGATTTATTAGTTTGGCATATTGAAGGTTTTGTATTATGTGAACATTTTATGTTAATGATCAAATAAACATTTAAATTTGGAAGACCTTAACTATGAGACAATATGTATATATGTATATGTGTGTTCAATCCAGATATAGTTAGCCTGGCTAACACCAGAATGTGTCTCGATCTCATGTGAGATTGAGGTAGGGTCTGGCGAGGAGCTGTTCATTTTCTCATATTTAAGGCGGGATCAACGAATGTCGATCAAATGCTTCTGTACGCTACTGGACAAACTTACAGCCAATTATATCAACGATAGATGATGACATATTCAGAGCCTGTAGGGAGCAGCACAAACACATCCTTTTAATGAAGGAAAAATCATGTAGCACATGTTTTTGTTCTATTTTCAAAGTGAACTTTCCTTCCAATTTATTTAGCACAAAATCTACTGCTGCTTTGAATGGTTGCTGCACCTCTGTGGCCGCCATGCTGGATGTAAACAGAGTTGCATGTATTATTTAGTTTTTACATACATTTTATATCATTAATGATCAAATGATACATGATATATGTCTATTATGGAACACTTTGACCTTCAGATATTAAGTGTGGGTGTTACTTCAGTACCTTATAGCATCACCTTCATGTAAATCAGAAAACATGTCCACAGAGTCAAGTGCAAGATACACAGTACTGCCATCAGGGAAGACTCTTGTTCATGCTATGGTGTACTTGGTCTGCAAACCTCTTTCAGTCTGCCGGGTGTCCAAACCTGGACAGTGCACACGTGTATACCCATCATAACACTTTCAGTCAGATGGAGGAGGGGATAGTAATGACCATAACCAGCACTGTAGATGACCGCATCACTAACAGCAGATACATCAGGGTGATAGTCGATGAAACTACTAATATCACAATTGAGAAAATGCTGGTCACATACCTGACACATGAGCAGAGAGGGGAGCCTGAAGCTGTGTTCATTGGAAATCATGTAACACACTCTGACACTGCAGAATGCGTCACAGCAAAAATAAACAATGTGTTATCAGGTCGCTGTGTAGCTGTGGCTCGGGTAGTTGGGCTGGGAAGTGATGAAGTGTGATGATGGGTTAAAAGGTCGGAGTTGCAAAACAGCTGGGTCACAGTGATCAACATTCACTGTTGTGTGCACAGAACTGTACTTGCTGCCCATGATGTATGGCGTCATTTCAGTGCCAAAAACCGCGCGCATAAAAACCATAATCAGCGCGCATAAAGACCACTCTCTGCGCGCTCGCCGTCACTCTCTGCGCGCTCGCGGCCTCTGTTCACACGCTCGCGGTCATTCTCTGCGCGCTCGCGGCCACTCTCTGCGCGCTCGCTGTCAAGCCCAATTTCCACTGAGTCCGGCAGCGGCGCGTTACAGCTGCGCCGCGGTCACCGGAGCAGATAGGTAACACTATAATCAATGAGAGTATCTCCACCGGGAACGTTTCAGCAGCGTGTCAGCAACAGCTCAGCAGCGGCTCCCGCGCCGCAGCGCTATCGATAGGTAGCATTTTTATTTTTGACGGAGCCGTTGCCAACTCGCGACAAGCTCAACAGAGCAGATTGCACCAGACAGGAAGTCCGACACTGAATCGGCATAATAAAACTTCCGTTTTTCAAAATAAAACAACCCGTGAAGCTTCCCGATCGTATTTCAGCAACAAACATGAATAAAACAGTCAGATAAAGACTCCATCTAGCTACGTAGCCTACTGACAGATGGGATAAGCACAAACATCAAAGAAAATTACCAAATCAACCAAAATTGAGCAAGTTAACAAAACCGGGCCATTTAGTTGTGCTGCTACTACAGTAGTTACTGTAGACTAAAGACACTCGTTCGGGTTTGATTGGGCTGCCGTAATTACTGTATTAACAGTGCAACGTCATTTTAAAAGGCAGCTTTCTCTCCCAGAGCATGCTCCGGTCCGCTGCTGTAACGCTCCCGGTGTGAGTTGACGCCGGGCAGAGGACGGACCTAAACCGTAGCACAGCCGTTCCGCGCCGCTGACGGACCCAGTGGAAATCCCCAGTCACTCTCTGTGCCTTCTACTCGCTCGCCTTTGCTGAGTTTTGGCACAAAGGGGGCGGGCATTGAATAGACGGCCCCGCAACCCCCCCCTCCTTTCTGATTGGTCACTACTGTCTCCAGGTCAGAGCCAATCCGATGCAGAGTAGGGCGGGTCATCATTGCGGGTCAAGATGTCAGAAAAAGAAGAGGTAAGTTGAGGAACAGAGACAGATATACAATGCTAGCCTATAACAGTAGTGGCTACGTTTAAAGTTGCTGACCCAATACATAACATTCTCATAACCTTCCGTTATAGTGGTCTGATCACAGTGGAGAAGACCTGGCATTTTCATAGGGCTATCATGGCTGAGCAAGTATGTCTTACACAGTTAGACTATCTCTCATATTTCATTTTGATATCTCTGTCTCTCTTGTGATACACATACAACCAGTCAACAGATGTCAGTCAATCATGCAAATTAAATCTTTTAAATATTTTTTCTTTCCTTGTTTGTCTATTTTTAAAAACTTTTTATTTATTTATTTATTTATTTATTAAAAACTGGTATATGTAAATATTAAATGTATGCAGCAATGTGGAACTATTTATTCTCTTTCCCCCATCTGCTGTTATGCTTCTTTACACAAGAGTAGACCCACCTGAACCCGCTTCTGTATGCTTACTTCATATCAGGGCTGCAGGATTATCATGTGGGCCTAATTGTTGATGTTATAATTGAAAGTATAATTTTAATTTAGTAGAACTATAGTTAATGACTACATGGTTGCTGGAGACTTTAGCAATGGGAAACTGATATTTTAGACACTCTTATGGTTTTTGTCACCAAATTTCCATAGCAACCAGGGTAAACAACACTTGTGACAATGCATACAATCAAACACTGTTCACTTTGGTAACTTATGTGAAACTCATAAACATACCTCCCACTAAAACACTACCCCACCGGTCCCGGCATAAAATCAAATGATATCAAAATGAAATATGAGAGATAGTCTAACTGTGTAAGACATACTTGCTCAGCCATGATAGCCCTATGAAAATGCCAGGTCTTCTCCACTGTGATCAGACCACTATAACGGAAGGTTATGAGAATGTTATGTATTGGGTCAGCAATTTTTCGTAGCGTAACTTTAAACGTAGCCACTACTGTTATAGGCTAGCATTGTATATCTGTCTCTGTTCCTCAACTTACCTCTTCTTTTTCTGACATCTTGACCCGCAATGATGACCCGCCCTACTCTGCATCGGATTGGCTCTGACCTGGAGACAGTAGTGACCAATCAGAAAGGAGGGGGGGTTGCGGGGTCGTCTATTCAATGCCCGCCCCCTTTGTGCCAAAACTCAGCAAAGGCGAGCGAGTAGAAGGCACAGAGAGTGACAGCGAGCGCGCAGAGAGTGGCCGCGAGCACACAGAGAGTGGCCGCGAGCGTGTAAAGAGAGACCGCGAGCGCGCAGAGAGTGGCCGCGAGCGCGTAAAGAGAGACCGCGAGCGTGTAAAGAGAGACCGCGAGCGCGCAGAGAGTGACGGCCAGCGCGCAGATAGTGGTCTTTATGCGCGCTGATTATGGTTTTTATGCGCGCGGTTTTTGGCACTGAAATGACGCCATAATGATGCCTCTGAGGCAGTGGCGTGCACAGACTCCTTGAAGGGCAGGGGCGAAAAGAAAAAAAAAAGGGCACGTACAGCACGTTCTCGCCACTGAAGAGGGCACTTTAGTGTGTTTTGCCAACCAGGAGGGCAGCTTAGCACGCCTTTTGGCTCTCAAGAGGGCACCTTAGCACGCCTTTTGGCTCTCAAGAGGGCACCTTATTACGCATTTTGGCTTCCAAGAGGGCACCTTAGCACGCGTTCTGGCTCCCGAGAGGGCACCTTACCACGCGGTTTGGCTCTCAAGAGGGCACTTTAGCACGTGTTTTTCAACAATTGGGCCATGAGCACACCTTGTGCACACCACTGCTCCAAGGCTGTATGTGAAATGAGAGCATGTGTCACCACTATTAATAAAATATATGCATATACCAAGAATTCCCCCCTTCTAACACACTAATTAAATAAACTCCAAAACTAAATGGAGGAACACAACCTGTTGAGCCTAAAACAACCACCGGCTACAAGCTGGCTGTCAAGGGCATATGTGCCAACAGGGTTGCTGTGGTGCTGGAGTTGGAGACAGAGCAAGCAAGAGCAAGTCTGCAAGAGACTGTCTGGTAGCTAAGGGAAAGCTGAGGGTATTAGAAAGTGCCTCCAAACATACATTCCCTGCCTTAACCCTGCCTTTACATGAAGTCTTGGCCATGGTGAACCACCTGAACCTTAAGTTCCAAAAAGAGGATGATGACATCTCCTCCATCCAACCTGACCAAACTTTATCTGAAGTGGTGCTGGTAATTCCAGTCTCTAGTGTGGCAGCAGAGCACAGGTTCAGCCTTCAGAACACAATTAAAACGGTCATGACAAGTCATCTGCCCATGGCAGAAGCAAAATCTGGTGAAAATTGTCTCTGCAGCAGTCTCAACTAGTTTGATTACACACAAGTGAGCACCCAGGAGGAAGGTTTCAGTTCAGGCTCCGCTACAGAAAGTCAGTATACGTTCATTCAGTTAATTTTTGTAAGATTACTTTATTCATATTTCGCTGTTCAGGCACAATGGCTGCAGAGTTTTAATGGCCTCCACTGTCACTGCCTATCTAGTCATCATATCAATATGGCCCTTGTCAAAGTCAGATCCTTATATTTGCAACTTTTCCTGCTTCCAACACATCAACTGTTCACTATCTAATATGTCCCAACTCTTGATACGTGCCATTTTAATGAGCCAATTAATGTTATTCATTTAACCTGTCAGTGGTTTTATGTTTTGGCTAATCAATATATGTCGGAAAAAAGAGAAGATTGTGTTTTTTTAGTGGGATAGAGGGATGTTCTTATTATGCCAAACTTATTATATCAACTCTGAAAGATGTCAAGTCTGCAGTTCCAAAGAGAAAGGAAATCTACTGACACTTCAGTAAAATGGAGGTGAATGGAATTAATTATGATGTTCAAAGCATCAAACACATTAGACAACTAGAAAAGTTAGATCATTTAAAACAAAACATGAAGCTATTTCTATGTGGGTTCTATAACTGTTATATACTGTAAAAAAATGGGTTAGGGTTAAAATCTGTTGTCCTCATGAAGTTACAACTACATCTAGTAACTAATCTGTACCATTCTGTGTTTTGAATGTATTTCAGGAAGTATTTAACAATTTTTCAAATGTGTCCATAGTGTTTTCCTACATGTTTATACTGGATAGGTACATTTTTAGTTATTTTAAATGTAATGCCAAGATGGGGAACTTTTTTAATTTTTTTATATTTCTGTCATCATGGGAATATAGTCAAGAAACAAACTTATATGGAAAGTTATAGATCACAGACAACATGTGGTCATGTTTCCTTAGTTGAACATGCAGTATGAATTCAGGCTGGCCAATCAAATGCAGTCTTGTCTCTGAAGTGTGAAGAAAAGATCAGTGCTGTTTTCATTTGTCACGGCAAGTTGAACATGATGACATCTCCAGTGTTTGTTCTCTATCTCACATGTCTGTTCATGGGGAAAAGGGGTGAGTTGTTTTTTGTGATTCTAACTTTTATCTGTTAGAGTGTTTGTTTTTAAATATTTACTGATTACACTGAATTATATCGCAATGAATTAACTATAAATATGCCTTGTCTCTTATTTCACTTCAGCTCAGCTGACTGATCTGAAATCCTCCTCATCTGTTCATCAAGGGAGCGGATTTATATCAGCTAATGTTGGTGACAGCGTAACTTTACAATGTTCTGATAAAGGTGATGATGCTGGAAAGCTTTATTGGTACAAACAACCCCCCAGAGAGAAACCAAGACTCATCTCCTTCTTCTATGAGTTTGACAGAAATTACACTTTTTATGATGAATTCAAGAACAATCCACGCTTCACACTGGACACTGGAAAGAATAAAAATCACTTGACGTTCACAGATTTACAGATTTCAGACTCAGCTACTTACTACTGTGTTAGTTCTTATTTTAAAATTTTTGAATTTTTGGAGATCACTACGCTTAATGTAAAGGGTTCAGGTTTGAACATCCAAGCTTTGGTGCATCAGTCGGCATCTGAGAGCATCCAGCCAGGAGGCTCTGTGACTCTGAACTGTACAGTACACACTGGGACCTACTACTGTGCTGTCGCCTCATGTGGAAACGGGACCAAGCTGAATGTTGGCAGTAAGTAACTGTCTAGCAGAAGTTGTTTCAATTGATAAAGGCATGATTACTCTCTAATCATAATAGAGATAAATCAGAGAGTTGTGTAATATCTCATTATATGTGACTCTCTACAGATGAGGTAGACTCTCTTGTCTTGGTGTATTTCTTGAGTGGAGCTTTGGCGCTCACCACCATCCTCAGTGTTTTACTGGCTTTCTCAATGTACAAGATGAAGCGAAACGGCCAATCTACAGGTAATTATTTATATCTGATAGCTTGTATTCAGTGAATATCTATTTTGAATAAAATTACTTTCTTTGTTTTCACAACCAGAGTCTCAAGCAACATGTTCAGCTTCCTCTGTGACACATAGCGAGGTAAACCTTACTTTTAACAGTGGAATTAATATTTCAACACAGTTTTTCTATAACCAGCTGATATTGGGGAGTTTTTGGACAATATTTTGATGTTTGTCAAGATCCATATTATTATCAACTTTTACATATTTTGTTAGCAGGGTCACCAAGGCACAGACAACCTGCATTATGCTGCTTTAAGTGTGAAGCTGCCCAACAGATCAAGAAGAGTGAAGAACAACTCCAACAATGAATGTGTGTACTCCAGTGTAAAGTAGTACAATTATATGTTACATTTCTGCTTTTTTCCTTTTGGTTTTCAAAGTATAATGTAGTTTTACAAGTTGATATTGAGATTAATATTGTTTCATATCTTCATTGTTCTCTGCAGTCAAAAGACAATATCTATGTTTAGGTGCAGTTAATCCATGTTAACATTTAGCAAATGTATATTTATGGCTTTTGCCTTTGTGGTTTAAAGCAGAATTTCTAATAGCACAAAAAACATGTATTTGGCATAAGAGACCTTTTTTAATATATGAATACTTGTAATTATAACTAGTACATGTCATTTTTTGGGGTCAAATTAATAGACGCCTATACAAGTGACTCATGTCTTTGTCTTGGACTTAAATATGTTACATGTAATATTTTGTAACTAAATACATGCTTTTTTATACATACATTTTATATTATTAATGATCAAATAATAAAGAATATATGTTTATTATCGAACACTTTGACCGTGATATATTATGTGTGGGTGTGAGTTCAGTACCTGGCAGCATCAACTGCTGGTGTTATCATATTAATCAGAAAAAAGATATGACCAAGTCAGGAGAAATGTTCACAGTACTGCCATCTTTGAATACTGTTGTCATGACAAGATGTACTTGATCTGCAATAATGTTTATGCATGTGGTACATGTTAAAGTAACATCCACATGAATGCCATGCTCAGAGTATCACAAACAATGCACACACACGTAGCCATCCACATGGTGTTAAATAAAATGTGATTCATCAGACCAGGCCTCCTTCTTCCATTGCTCCATCAGTTCTGATGTTCACATGCCCATTGTAGTTGCTTTCAGCAGTGGACAGGGGTCAGTATGGGTACTCTGACTGGTCTGCGGCTATGCGGCCATGAATGCAGCAAGCTATTATTCACTGTGTGTCCTGACACCTGTGTATCATAGCCAGCATGAACGTTTTCAGCATTTTGTGTGACAGTAGCTCTCCTGGGGAATCTGACCAGATGGACTCATCTTCACTTCCCACCAGAGGTTGAGTTAACTGATTATTTTCTGTCATTGACTAAATGGTTTCAGCAGTGACAGAAAAATCTGAAGGCAGTTACACTGAAGGTGATCTATTGTAACTTTAAGTGATTCACATCCTTGTCCAGTTGGTGGTGAGTGAGTGTATTGATTAGCTATTATCTACTATTGTCTCATCTTTGGTCTCACATGCATGTTCTCTTTGTCTAGGTTGCTTTAGACATTTCAACATACAATTGCAAAAATGTCACGAGAGCTGAGTGTCACAAGTTTCTTCAAATGGACAAATAGTTGTGATGTTCATAAAAAAAAGAGATGAAAAGAAGTACTGATGTGGAGGAGGACAACTGATAATGTTTATCAGTGAGTGGCAGCTAATGTTGCGGGCAAGCAAGTCAGGAGGGAGTCCTGGGTTCTGTTGGAGGGAAGGTGGCAAAATGTTCTGTGACATCTGAGTAACAGACTGCCTGTCAATGCAGAAATCAGCACTGAATAATCAGAAAATTATGCCTTAGCCACATTGAAGCTTCACAGGTGGTCAACCAAAAGATGGCTATGGTAAATAATGTGGATAAATCAAAGGCTTCCTATAACAAGGCATTAAAAACACAGCTTAAGATTGTGTTGCATATGGCAAATACAAACATCCCAGCCATCTATATCCTAATATCTAATTAACCTCTTATAGTTTGCTGGGTGTCCAAATCTGGACAATGCACACATGTACACCCATCATGACACTGACAGTCAGATGGAGGAGGTGATAGTAATGACCATAACCAGCACTGTAGATGACTCCATCGCCAACAGCAGATATGTCAGGGTAATAGTAGATGAAACTACTATTATTATAGTTGCTTATATTATATTATTATAAAATGCTGATCACATACCTGACACATGAGCAGAGAGGGGAGCTCCAAAGTGTGTTTATTGGAAATCATGTACTACCCTCTGACACTGCAGAATGCATCACAGCAAAAATAAAATGTATTATCAGGTTCATGTGTAGCTGTGGCTCTGGTAGTTGGGCTGGGAAGTGATGAAGTGAGTGTGATGGTGGATTATAAGACTGGAGTTGGAAAAAACATTCACTGTGGTGTGCACAGACCAGCACTGGCTGCCTGTGATGCCTCCAAGGCTGTATGTAAAATTAGTGCAAGTCACATCTATTAATAAAATACACACATACAGCAAGAAAACCCCCATTCTAACACACTAATTAAATTAACTCCAAAATGAAATGGAGGATAACAACATGTTGAGCTTAAAACAACCACAGACAGAAGAGGAAGCTGTAAGAGACTGCCTGTTAGCTGAGGGTATTACAAGTTTTGTACTGTACATCATAGAGGTAACCAAATCAATCAGAATGAGATTACCTTTGGGAGCATTTGGACTTCAACACTGACCTCGACAGTACACTCAATGCATCTTGCTACCTGGGTGCTGAGCACATTGAAGAGCATGGGCTGGATGGTTTACAGTATGTCTGTAACCACTATGGGTCACAGAGGGGTGCAGCTGTTCCACTAGAGAAGAAGGAACACATTCTGCAGGATTACCTCCTAGTGAAGGGAGTGCTTGCAGGATCAGGGAATCTCATGTTCAGAGAGTCTTGATGACTTTTGATCACTTCCCCGGCAGAAATGTTCTCCAACATCAAAACTTTGGCTGAAGTGGTGTGGGTAATTCCAGTCTCCCGTGTGGCAGCAGAGTGCAGGTTCAGCCTTCAGAGCACAATTATGGGTGGCCATAACCTTGTTAGTTCACCAGTTGTCCTCCTTGAACTACTTTTGGTAGGTACTGACCACAGCATACTGACAAGACCCCACAAGATCTGCTGTTTTGGAGATGCTCCGACCCAGTTATCTAGCCATCATAATGTGGCCCTTGTCAAAGTCAGTCAGATCCTTATGATTGCCCATTTTTCCTGCTTCCAACACATAAACTTCAAGAACTGACTGTTCACTGCCTAATATATCCCAAACCTTGATAGGTGGCAGTTGAACGAGATAATTGATGTTATTCACTTCACCTGTCTGTGTTTTTAATATTTCGGTGTTTTTAATGTTCCAGTCCAGTGAAATGTAGGTGAAGGGAATTCATAATGAAGTTTAAAGCAGAAAGAAAAACAGAAACATCTCTGTTCAGAAACACTTTTCTGCTTACATAGGACAATCTAGTTAGATCATTTAAAACAAGGCATATAGCTAATATAGCTATGTGGGTTCTATGACTGTTATTTACAGTAAAGATGTGTATCTGTTGTCCTCATGAAGTTATAACTACATTTAGCAGCAAATCTACTCCATGCTGTGTTTCGAATGCACTTCAACAGGCATTTCACAAATATTAAAACCTGTTCACTGTGTTCTGCCACATTTATACTGGATATGTAACTTTTTGTGATTTCTTTGTGTTAAAGTTAATGCCAAGATGGAGAGCTGTTGTTTAATAATATTTCTGTCGTCATGTGAATATAGTCAAGAAACAAACTTGCTTTGAAAGTATGGAAAGTTATAGATCACAGTTAACATGAGGTCATGTTTCCTTAGTTGAACATGCACTATGACTTCAGGCTGGCCAATCAAATGCAGTCTTGTCTCGTAAGTGTGAAGAAAAGATCCGTCCTGTTCTCATTTGACACAGCAAGTTGAACATGATGACATCTCCAGTGTTTGTTCTCTATCTCACATGTCTGTTCATGGGGAAAATGGGTGAGTTTTATTTTTGTGATTCCAACTTTTATCTGTTTTTTATGTGTTTGTTTTTCAAATATTTACTGATTACTCTGAGTTATATCACAATTAATTAACTATACATTTGCATTTTCTTTTATTTCATTTCAGTTCAGCTGACTGATCTGAAATCCTCCTCATCTGTTCATCATGACAGTGGTTTTATATCAGCTAATGTTGGTGACAGTGTAACTTTGCAATGTATCTATGAAAGTGATCTTATCAGAACACTTTACTGGTATAAACAAACTCTAGGACGGAAACTAAGGCGAATCTCCACCTTCTATAAGTACATAAAGAATAGCACTTTCCATGATGAATTCAACGATTCACGCTTTGCATTGGATACTGAAAATGGTAAAAATCACTTGGTGATCTCAGATTTACATATTTCAGACTCAGCTACTTACTACTGTGCAAGTAGCTATACATATAATTTAGAATTTAAAGAGGGAATAATTGTCAGTGTTAAGGGTTCAGGTTTAAACATCCAAGCTTTGGTGCATCAGTCGGCATCTGAGAGCATCCAGCCAGGAGGCTCTGTGACTCTGAACTGTACAGTACACACTGGGACCTGTGATGATGGAGAACACAGTGTTTACTGGTTCAAATACTCTGAAGAATCTCATCCAGGACTCATTTACACACATGGAGGCAGGAATGATCAGTGTGAGAGGAACACCAACACACAAACACACACCTGTGTCTACAACTTGCCGATGAAGAGTCTGAATCTTTCTCATGCTGGGACCTACTACTGTGCTGTCGCCTCATGTGGACAGATACTGTTTGGAGACGGGACCAAGCTGGATGTTCGCAGTAAGTAACTTTCGACCAAACGTTGTTTCATCTGATAAAGACAGACTTAACATCAAAAAAGAGGCAAATTAGAGAGTTGTGTAATATCTCATTATATGTGACTCTCTACAGATGAGGTAGACTCTCTTGTCTTGGTGTATTTCTTGAGTGGAGCTTTGGCGTTCACCACCATCCTCAGTGTTTTACTGGCTTTCTCAATGTACAAGATGAAGAGAAACAACTTTCAATCTACAGGTAACTGTTTATATCTGCTATAATTGTTATATCTAACAGAATGTGTTCACTGAACATGGATTTTGAATAAAATTACTTTCTTTGTTTTCACAACCAGAGTCTCAAACAGCTTTTTCAGCTTCCTCTGTGACAAATGATGAGGTAAAATGTCATTTTAATGGTTGAATTAATATTCAAACACATTTTTACACAACTAGTTATTATCAGGTAGATTTTGGACAATATTTTGATGTTTGTCAGGATCCATATTATTATCAACTTTTTGTTAGCAGGGTCACCAAGACACAGACAACCTGCATTATGCTGCTTTAAGTGTGAAGCTGCCCAACAGATCAAGAAGAGTGAAGAACAACTCCAACAATGAATGTGTGTACTCCAGTGTAAAGTAGTACAATTACATGTTACACTTCTACTTTTTTTTCTATAATTTTTTTTGGATTTTCAAAGTATAATGTAAATTTAGAAGTTGATCTTGAGTAAAAACATCTTTTTATATCTTCCTTGTGTTCTGCAGTCAAAAGATAAGATCTCTTTTACGTGAGATTGGTTAATGTGCTAATTTAGCAAATATATCTTTGCTGCTTTTGTCTTTGTGGTTTTAAACAGAATTTCTCATAGCACAAAAAACATGTATTTAATATACTCAAAGAATTTCTAATATATGTGAATAAATCTAATTTGAACTGGTGTTTGTATTGCATCAACCCAAATGAATTGATGCTGCACAATTGACTCATGGGCTTTGTCATGAACTTTATTATTTTACATATAATATTTTATTACCATATAAGTGTTTATATATATGATATAATTAATGATCAAATAATAAATAATATACATTTATTATAGTACACTTTGAACTTTAGATATTATGTGTGGGTGTGAGTTCAGTACCTGGCAGCATTGATTGCAGCTTCATCATAAAAGCTCTGCTGGTGTTATCATGTGAACTAGAACATGTGATCAAGTCAGGTACAATATGCACAGTACTGCCATCATTGAATACTGTTGTCATGACAGGATGTACTTGATCTGCAGTAATGTTTATGCATGTGTTACATGTTAAAGTAACATCCACATGGATGCCATGCTCAGAGTATCACAAACAATGCACACACACCTGGCTGTCCACATGATGTAAAATAAAATGTGATTCATCAGACCAGGCCTCCTTCTTCCATTGCTCCAAGGTTCAGTTGTGATACTTACAAGCACATTGTAGTTGCCTTCAAGTGGACAGGAGTCAGCATGGGTACTCTGATTGGTCTGCAGCTATGCAGCCATGAACACAGCAAGCTGTGATTCACTGTGTTTGACACCTGTCTATCATAGACAGCATGAATGTTTTCAGCAATTTGTGTGACAGTAGTCCTTATGAGTAGTCTTCATTTCCCACCACAGGTCGCGTTAACTGAATATTTTCCATCATTGACTGATTTTTTTTTGCAGTGACAGAAAAATCTAAAGGCTGTTACACTGAGGGTGATCCATTGTACTGTAACTTTTAGTAATTCACACTGCTGTCCAGTCGGTGGTGAGTGAGCGTATTAATTAGCTATTAATTAGTATTGGCTCATTTTTGGTCTCCCTTGCTGGATCTCTTTGTCTAGGTGACTTTAGTCATTGCTACACAGAATTGCAAAAGTGTCAAGAAAGCTGAGTGTCAAAAAATTCTTCAAAAGGCCAAATAGTTGTGATGATGTTGATAAAAGAGGTGAAAAAAGAAGGACTGATGTGGTGGAGTATGAAGGACAAATAACTAATGGTGTTTATCAGCCAGCTGCAGCTAATGTTACGGGCTAGCAAGTGGCAGCAAGGAAGTCAGGAGGGAGTCCTGGGTTCAGTGGGAGGGAAGGTAGCAAATAGTTATTTGACATCTGAGTAACAGATGTGTCCAATGGTGCCTGATGATGCAGAAATCCGCACTGAATGATCACAAAAGTAGCCACAGACACATCAGAGCTTCACAGGTGGTCAACCAAAACATGGCAATGGTAAAGCATGTGGAGAAACTCTACGTACAGTGAGGCATTAAAAACGCAGCTTAAGGTTGTGTTACATATGGTAAACACAAACACCCCAGTCATTTATATCCTAACCTCACAAACCTCTTTCAGTCTGCTGGGTGTCCAAACCTGAACAGTGCACACATGTACACCCATCATGACACTGACAGGCAGATGGAGGAAGTGATAGTAATAACCATAACCAGCACTGTAGATGACTGCATCTCCAACAGCAGATACATCAGGGTAATAGTAGATGAAACTACTAATATCACGATTGAGAAAATGCTGATCACATACCTGACACATGAGCAGAGAGGGGAGCCCAAAAGTGTGTTTATTGGAAATCATGTACTACCCTCTGACACTGCAGAATGCATCACAGCAAAAATAAAACATGTGTCATCAGGTTGGTGTGTAGCTGTGGCTCTGGTAGTTGGGCTGGGAAGTGATGAAGTGAATCTGATGGTGGATTATAAGACTGCAGTTGTATAACAGCTGTATTAGAATGACAGTCCTTACTTTATAAACATTCACTGTGGTGTGCACAGACCAGCACTGGCTGCCTGTGATGCCTCCCAGGCTGTATGTGAAATTGCAGTCAAAGTGCAGGTCACATTTATTAATAAAATACACACATACAGCAAGACATCCCCCCTTCTAACACACCAATTAAATTAACTCCAAAATGAAATGGAGGGTTACAACATGTTGAGCCTAAGACTATGTGTTGGCTCTCACTGGAAGGGGAAGTTCAGGGTCTACGTACCAAGTGAAAATGGATTTGGAGGAAGAGGAAGCTGTGAGAGACTCCCTGTTAGCTGAGGGTATTAGATGTTTTGTGCACAGAGTACATCACAGAGGTAACCTAATCGATCAGAATAAGATTACCATGGGTAATCTGCACCATGCTGTATTTTGAATGCACTTTAACAGGCATTTCAAAAGTATTGAACCCTGTTCACTGTGTTCTGCCACGTTTATACTGGATATGTAATTTTTTGTGATTTTAAATGTAATGCCAAAATGGAGAGCTGTTGTTTATTAATATTTCTGTTATCTTGTGAATATAGACAAGAAACAAACTTCTAGGCAAAGTTATAGATCACAGATAACATGTAGTCATGTTTCCTTAGTTGAACATGCAGTATGACTTCAGGCTGGCCAATCAAATGCAGTCTTGTCTTTTAAGTGTGAAGAAAAGAGTGCTGTTCTCATTTGACACAGCAAGTTGAACATGATGACATCTCCAGTGTTTGTTCTCTATCTCACATGTCTGTTCGTGGGGAAAAAAGGTGAGTTGTATATTTGTGATTCTAACTTTTATCTGTTAGAATGGTTGCTTTTCAAATATTTACTGACTAATTTACTGACTACTCTGAGTTATTATTCGCAATTACTTAACTATAAATTTGCATTTTCTCTTATTTCATTTCAGCTCAGCTGACTGATCTGAAATCCTCCTCATCTGCTCATCATGACAGTGGTTTTATATCACGTAATGTTGGTGACAGCGTAACTTTGCAATGTATCTATGAAGGTGATCTTGTTGCAGCACTTTACTGGTATAAACAAACTCTAGGACAGAAACTAAGGCAAATCTCCACCTTCTATAAGTTAAAAAAAAGTACCACTTTTCATGATGAATTCAACAATTCACGCTTTACATTGGATACTGAAAATGGGAAAAATCACTTGGTGATTTCAGATTTACGTATTTCAGACTCAGCTACTTACCTCTGTGCAAGTAGCTTTACATATGATTTAGAATTTAAGGAGGGAATAATTGTCAATGTAAAGGGTTCAGGTTTGAACATCCAAGCTTTGGTGCATCAGTCGGCATCTGAGAGCATCCAGCCAGGAGGCTCTGTGACTCTGAACTGTACAGTACACACTGGGACCTGTGATGATGGAGAACACAGTGTTTACTGGTTCAAAAACTCTGAAGAATCTCATCCAGGACTCATTTACACACATGGAGGCAGGAATGATCAGTGTGAGAGGAACACCAACACACAAACACACACCTGTGTCTACAACTTGCCGATGAAGAGTCTGAATCTTTCTCATGCTGGGACCTACTACTGTGCTGTCGCCTCATGTGGACAGATACTGTTTGGAAACGGGACCAAGCTGGATGTTGGCAGTAAGTAACTTTCTACCAGATATTGTTTAATATGATAAAAAAACATGATTACTTAATTGACCATAATATCAAAGTAGAGATAAATGTGAGGGTTGTGTAATATCTCACTATATGTGACTCGCTGCAGACTCTCTTGTCTTGGTGTATTTCTTGAGTGGAGCTTTGGCGTTCACCACCATCCTCAGTGTTTTACTGGCTTTCTCAATGTACAAGATGAAGAGAAAAGGCCAATCTGCAGGTAACGGTTTATATCTGACAGTTTATATTCACTGAGCATGGATTTTAAGTGCAATAAAACTTTCTTTTTTTTCACACTCAGACTCTGTAGCAACACTTTCAGCTCCCTCTGTGACACATGGCGAGGTAAAACTTACTTTTAACGGTTAAATTAATATTGAAACACATTTTTTTGAACAACTTTTTATTATGGGGGATTTATTATTATATTATTGCATATCAGCAGGGTCACCAAGACACAGACAACATGCATTATGCTGCTTTAAGTGTGAAGCTGCCCAACAGATCAAGAAGAGTGAAGAACAACTCCAACAATGAATGTGTGTACTCCAGTGTAAAGTAGTACAATTATATGTTACATTTCTGATTTTAAGTAATATTTGTTCGTTTGGATTATACATAAAGTATAATGTTGTTTTGATCTTGATTTAAATATATTTTTATATTGTTGTGGTCTGCAATTAAAATATAATATCTCTTTCTTTGTGGTGTTTAGTTCATGTGCACATTTATGAACATCTCTTTGTTGCTTTTGTCTTTGTGGTTTTTAGATGAATTTTTTATTGTAACCAAAAAACATGTATTTAACATGCTCAGACAATTTTAATATATGTGAATAAATGTAATCTGCTCAATTAATTGATGCTACACAAGTGACTCATGGCTTTGTCTTGGACTTCATGTAATATTTTGTAACGATAAAAGTGCTTTCATACATACATATTTTATAATTAATGTAATACATAATATATATTTAGCATGTAATACTTTGACCTTGAGATATTATGTGTGGGTGTGATTTCAGTACATTGTAGTATTTTGTACATGATGTAAAAGAAAATGTGATTCATCAGACCAGGCATCCTTCCATTGCTCGATGGATCAGTTCTGATGCTCACATGTCCATTGTAGTTGCTTTCAGCAGTGGACAGGGGTCAGTGTGGGAACTCTGGTCTGCGGCTATGCAGCACCATACACAGCAAATTGTGATGCACAGTGTGTTCTGATACCTCTCTATCATAGACAGAATTAACTTTTGTGCAACATGAGAACTTGAGTGAGTGATCTGACCTGATGGGCTCGTCTTCAATTCCCACCACAGGTTGCATTAACCAAATACTTGGCAGAATTATTTTAGTAGTGATGGAAAAATCTAAATGCCTTTACACTACATTGTATCTTTAAGTGAATGACACCCGGCAGTTGGTGGTGAGTGGGCGTATTAATCAGCTATAATCTACTATTGTTTCATCATTAGTTTCACATGCCTGACCTTTTTGCCTAGATTGGTTTAGACATTGATACATACAATTTCAAAAATGTCACGAAAGCTGAGTGTCAAAAGTTTCTTCAATGGCCAAGTAGTTGTGACGTTGATAAAAGAGATGAAAAAAGTAAGGACTGATGTGGTGGAGGATGAAGGACAAACAGCTAATGCTGTTATTCAGCCAGTGGCAGGTAATGTTACAGACAAGCAAGTGGCAGCAAGGAAGTCAGGTGGCAAAATGTTCTGTGACATTTGAGAAACAGTTTTGTCTGAAGGTGCATCATGATGCAGACAGCCGTAGTGAATGATCACACAGCCACATTGAAGCTTCACAGGTGGTCAACCAAAGCATGACAACGGTAAAGCAGGTGGAGAAACCACAGGCCGCCTATAACAAGGCATCAAAAACACAGATTAAGGTTGTGTTGCATATGGCAAATACAAATACCCCAGTTACCTATATCCTAACCGAATAAACCTCTTATAGTCTACAGGATGTCCAAATCTCAACAGTGCACACATGTACACCCACCACGACACTGTCAGTCAGAAGGAACAGGTGATAGCAAGCTCCATAGCGCTACCTACTGGATACAATAGCGCCCCCTAGGAAATGTAATAAGAATTGAGCCCCTCGACTCAGACTGACATAGACAAACGAAATTCGGTACATATACTGTATGTGTCATGTAAAGACGCACAAAAAAGTATCTGAACCCATACCATAACTCCAACAGGAAGTTGGCCATTTTGAATCGTATTTGCGATTTTGTCATTTTCCATGCATCCTATTTGAACGAACTCCTCCTCGAGATTTAATCTGACCAACTTCAGATTCACTCAGAAACATCTTGAGACATTGGAGATAAAAAGCAATCAAAATTTTTTGATTACTGGTTTGGTTGCTTTGTGGCAATGTGAGGAATTTTGATGTTTCACTAGTAAACTTGAACTGCTGGCCAAATGGCCCCACTGCACCCCATAGAAGATTAAGAAAATTGAGCTCCTCCCTCCAGATTGACTTAGATGAAAGAAATTTGGTATATATATGTATCATCTAAAGATGCACAAAAAAGTCTCTTGGACCCATACCCTCACTCCAACAGGAAGTCGCCATTTTGAATCAAATTTGCCATTTTTTCGCTGTTTGATACCATTTCCACAACACATACTTTAATGAATTCCTTCTACAGATTTAATCCGACCGACTTTATATTCACTCTGTGTCATTTCAAGACCTTAAAGATGCGTTGCGTCAAATTTTGCTGCCTCGGAGCGGGGCAGGGGAGCGAGGGCCCGGTCATCGCTGCTTGCAGCTTTAATTATCATTAAAACATGAACATTGAAATTATGAGAAATAATACAATATGACAGAATTTGTACAACCCTGTCAGTCAAACTGGTGGGCAATCATTACATCTAACGCAACTACTTCTTCCCACATGTATCAGTAAGCCTTGGGTGCCCATGACCCTGTTGTCAGTTCACCAGTTGTCCTTCCTTGAACCATTTTTGTAGGAACTGACCACTGCATACTGACAAGACCGCACAAGACCTGCTGTTTTAGAGATACTATGTCCTAGATATCTGGCCATTACAATTTGGCCCTAGTCAAAGTGTTCTGTCCTCATTCAGTGTTGTCCCCACAAACGTATACTCAGCTATACAGACAGCTAAACACTCTCCTAACCAAACTCCAAGGAACAGGCCGATGTGTTGATTTTGGCAGTTTAATCAGGATAAAGTGTGAAACTGTAGACAAAACAGATAAACACAAATTAAAATGTTGCATCAATATACAATATAACATAAGAAAACAAAATATTCACTAAAACATCAACACAATATCTCTGTAGTCAATGATTCTGCAAATAAATGTCTGATGAAAAACACACTGATTGAGATACATACAGAAATTAAGCAGGAGTGTGTTCTCAGAACCAAAAATATCATAAAATATATGTGGTTAATAAATAAAGTCTATCATTGTTACTTTTTCAAACTAATAATGATGCACACATGTTACTTTATATGAACAAAGAGTATAACTTATAGATGATGCCATGTATAAACTATGAAGGCGAAGATGGCAACAGATGAGCGCAGATGGCTCCCCCTGGCAATATCTTGAGAGAAAGTGAGCTCTAAAGGAAATGACTTCAGAGGAAGTGACTCAACTTCCTGTTTCTAGGGCTAACACAATAAAATACACAAAACAACCACTAGGGCGTGATAACTGCAATACAGAGCAGATCTGGTTCCATCACACAAAGTCACTCGGATCCTTACACATGCCCATTTTTCCTGCTTCCAAAACATCAACTTCAAGAACCAACTGTTCATTCCCTAATATATCCCAACCCTTGATAGGTGCCATTTTAACAAGATAATTCATTTTATTCACTTCACCTGTCAGTGGTTTTAATGTTTTGGGTAATCAATGTATGTCGAAAGAAAAATAAAAACAACTTGTGTTTTTTTGTAGGATATAAGAGTTTCCTTATCAAGACAAACTTATTATATCAACTCTGAAAGATAAAAAGTCTGCAGTTCCAAAGGGAAAGAAAAATCTTATTCTACCAGTCCAGTAAAATGGAGGTCAATGGAATTGATTATGAAGTTCAAAGCATCAAACAAACACATTAGAAAAACTCAGGTCAATCTACTTAGATCATTTCAAACAAAGCACATAACTATTAGTATGTTTGATAAAAATGATATCCTGTAAACATATGTATCTGTTGTCCTCATTGAGTAATAACTACATTTAGTAGCTGATCTATACCATGCTGTGTTTCTAGTTTACTTCAACAAGTGTTTAAAACATATTCAAATCTGTCCACTGTGTTGTCCTACATATTTGTGCTGGATATTTCTTTTTATGTGATTTTAAATTCAATGCCAAGATCCCTGTAAATAGTTGTTTTTTTATTTATTATTATTTTTGTCATCTTGTGAATATAGTCATGAAAAAAGAACATATCTGTAAACTTATAGATCGCAGTTAACATGTGGTCATGTTTCCTTAGTTGAACATGCAGTATGACTTCAGGTTGGCCAATCAAATGCAGTCTTGTCTTTTAAGTGTGAAGAAAAGAGTGCTGTTCTCATTTGACACAGCAAGTTGAACATGATGACATCTCCAGTGTTTGTTCTCTATCTCACATGTCTGTTCGTGGGGAAAAAAGGTGAGTTTTATGTTTGTGATTCTAACTTTTATCTGTTAGAGTGTTTGCTTTTAAATATTTACTGATTACACTGCATTCTATGATATTTTATTAACAATACATTTGCTTTATCTCTTATTTCACTTCAGCTCAGCTGACTGATCTGAAATCCTCCTCATCTGTTCATCATGACAGTGGTTTTATATCACGTAATGTTGGTGACAGTGTAGTTTTAAAATGTTCTGTTAAAGGTAATGATGCTGGAAAGCTTTATTGGTATAAGCAAACTCTGGGACAGAAACCAAGGCTCATCTCCTTCTTCTATGAGTATGACAAGAATTACACTTTTTATAATGAATTCAAGAACAATCCACGCTTTACACTGGACACTGGAAACAGTAAAAATCACTTGACGATCACACATTTGCAGATTTCAGACTCAGCTACTTACTACTGTGTAAATTCTTATTATAAAACTTTAGAATTTTTGGAGGTCACAACGCTCAATGTGAAGGGTTCAGGTTTGAACATCCAAGCTTTGGTGCATCAGTCGGCATCTGAGAGCATCCAGCCAGGAGGCTCTGTGACTCTGAACTGTACAGTACACACTGGGACCTGTGATGATGGAGAACACAGTGTTTACTGGTTCAAAAAATCTGAAGAATCTCATCCAGGACTCATTTACACACATGGAGGCAGGAATGATCAGTGTGAGAGGAACACCAACAACACAAAAACACACACCTGTGTCTACAACTTGCCGATGAAGAGTCTGAATCTTTCTCATGCTGGGACCTACTACTGTGCTGTCGCCTCATGTGGACAGATACTGTTTGGAGACGGGACCAAGCTGGATGTTGGCAGTAAGTAACTTTCTACCAGATGTTTTTTCATCGGATAAAGACATGATTATGCCTTATTCTAACTTAACGTCAAAATAGAGATAAATCAGAGAGTTGTGTAATATCTCATTATATGTGACTCTCTACAGATGAGGTAGACTCTCTTGTCTTGGTGTATTTCTTGAGTGGAGCTTTGGTGTTCACCACCATCCTCAGTGTTTTACTGGCTTTCTCAATGTACAAGATGAAAAGAAACAGCCAATCTGCAGGTAACAGTTTATATCTGACGGTTTATATTCACTGAGCATGGATTTTCGAATGCAATAAAACATTTTCTGTTTTCACGACTAGACTCTGAAGCAACACTTTCAGCTCTCTCTGTGACAAATGGCGAGGTAAAACTTACTTTTAATGGTTGAATTAGTATTTAAACACATTTCTTTGCACAACTGTTTATTATTGGGGAGTTTTTTGGACATTGTTTTGATGTTTTTCAAGATCAACTTTTACATATGTTGTTAGCAGGGTCACCAAGACACAGACAACCTGCATTATGCTGCTTTAAGTGTGAAGCTGCCCAACAGATCAAGAAGAGTGAAGAACAACTCCAACAATGAATGTGTGTACTCCAGTGTAAAGTAGTACAATTACATGTTACATGTTTGCTTTTAAAGTAATATTTGCTTTCTTTTTGATTTTCAAAGCATAATGTAGTTTTGATCTTGAGATAAATATGTTCATGTGCACATTTAACAAACATCTCGTTATTGCTTTTGTCTTTGTGGTCTTTAGCAGAATTTCTTATTGTACAAAAAACATGTCTTTAACATTCTGAGACAATTTTAATATATGTGAATAAATCTAATCTGCTCAATTAATTGATGCTACACAAGTGGCTCATGGCTTTTTCTTGGACTTTAATAGATAATTTATGTTTATCATGTAATACTTTGACCTTGAGATATTATGTGTGGGTGTGATTTCAGTACATTGTAGTATTATGTACATAATGTAAAAGGAAATGTGATTCATCAGACCAGGCGTCCTTCCATTGCTCCATGGTTCAGTTCTAATGCACACATGTCCATTGTAGTTGCTTTCAGCAGTGGACAGGGGTCAGTGTGGGAACTCTGGTCTGCAGCTATGCAGCACCATACACAGCAAATTGTGATGCACAGTGTGTTCTGATACCTCTCTATCATAGACAGAATGAACTTTTTGTGCAACAGTAACACTTCTGAGTGATCTGACCAGATGGGCTCGTCTTCACTTAGGTTGCATTAACCGAATACTTTCCTTCATTGGCAGAATTTTTTTAGCAATGATGGAAAAATCTATAAAGGCCTTTACACTGAGGGGATATATTGTATCTTTAAGTGATTCATATACCTGTTTACAGTTGGTTGTGATTGGGCATATTAACCAGCTATAATCTACTATTGTTTCATCATTAGTTTCACATGCCTGACCTTTTTGCCTATTTTTGTTCGATATTGATACATACAATCTCAAAAATGTAAGGAAAGCTGAGTGTCAAAAGTATCTTCAATGGCCAAGTAGTTGTGATGTTGTTGATAAAAGAAATGAAAAAAGAGGGACTGATGTGGTGGCGGATGAAGGACAAACAGCTAATGCTGTTATTCAACCAGTGGCAGGTAATGTTACAGACAAGCAAGTGGCAGCAAGGAAGTCAAGTGGCAAAATGTTCTGTGACATCTGAGAAACAGTTTTGTCTGAGGGTGCATCATGATGCAGAAATCTGCAGTGAATGATCACACAGCCACATTGAAGCTTCGCAGGTGGTCAACCAAAGCATGGCAATGTAAAGCAGGTGGCGAAACCACAGTCTGTCTATAATAAGGCATCAAAAACACAGATTAAGGTTGTGTTGCATATGGCAAATACAAATACCCCAGTTACCTATATCCTAACCAAATAAACCACTTACAGTCTGCAGGTTGTCCAAATCTGAACAGTGCACACATGTACACCCACCACGACACTGTCAGTCAGAAGGAACAGATGATAGCAATGACCATAACCAGCGCTGTAGATGACCGCATCACTAACAGCAGATATGTCAGGGTAATAGTAGACGAAACAACTAATATCACAGTTGAGAAAATGCTGATCACATACCTGACAATTAAGCACAGAGGGGAGCCTGAAGCTGTGTTTATTGGAAATCATGTAACATACTCTGACACTGCAGAATACATCACAGCAGAAATAAAATATGTTATCAGGTCGTGGTGTAGCTGTGGCTCTGGTAGTTGAGCTGGGAAGTGATCAAGCGAGTCAAATCAAGGTGGGTTAAAAAGCCAGATATGCTCAGCAAGTTAGTTTTTTAAGTGTTTTGTCCATATTGTAATTACTGAATAATTTAGTAAGATCGCATTGTCCATATTTCTCTTCCCAGGCACAATGTCTGTCAACAGAGTTTTGGTGGCCTCCACTGTCACTGAGGGGGGAAAAAACAATCTGCATGATGGACATAGTCAAATGCAACCACTGCATCCCATGTGTATCAGTTAGTCTTGGGTGCCCTTGACTCTATTGTCAGTTCATCAGTTGTCCTTTCTTTGGAGATACCTTTACCCAGTTATCTAGCCATCACAATTTGGCCCCGGTCAAAGTCACTCAGATCCTTACTCTGGCCCATTTTTCCTGCTTCCAACACATCAACTTCATGAACTGGCTGTTTATTGTCTAATATATCCCAACCCTTGGTAGGTGCCATTTTGAAAAGATAATTAATGTTATTCACTTGACCTGTTAGTGGGTTTATGTTTTTATAATCAATGTATGTTAAAAGAAAAAGAAAATCAATTTGTGTTTTTTAGTAGAATGTAAGGGCGTCCTTATCAAGATAAACTTATTATAACAACTCTGAAAGATGAAAAACCTGCAATTCCAAAGAAAAAAAAACCTTCTACTGTCAGTCCAGTGAAATGAAGGTCATCAAACAAACACATTAGAAAAACAGAAACATGTCTGTTCAGCAACACTTTTCTGCTTACTCAAGTCATATATAACAGATAACACGTGGTCATGTAAGTAGGACACACACATGAATTCAGGTTGGCTAGTCAAATGCAGTCTTGTTTCTGAAGAGTGAAGAAACGATCAGTGCTGTTCTCATTTCACACAGCAAGTTGAACATGATGACATCTCTTGTGTTTGTTCTCGGCCTCACATGTCTGTTCATGGGGAAAATGGGTGAGTTGCTATTCATATATTTATTGATTACGCTGAATTCTATCACATTCAATTAACTATACATTTGCTTTGCTTTATTTCACTTCAGCCCAGGTGACTGGCCTGAAATCCTCCTCATCTGTTCATGAAATCAGTGGTTTTATATCACGTAATGTTGGTGACAGCATAACTTTGCAATGTTCTGATAAACCTAACGTTGTGGCGAAGCTCTACTGGTTTAAGCAAACTCTGGGTCAGAAACCAAGACTCATCTCCACCTTCTATGGGTTTGACAAAAATTACACTTTTTATAATGAATTCAAGAACAATCCACACTTCACACTGGACACTGGAAACAGTAAAAATCACTTGACCATCACACATTTGCACATTTCAGACTCAGCTACTTACTACTGTGTTGGTTCTTATTTTAAAAGTTTAGAATTTTTGGAGGTCACTATGCTCAATGTAATGGGTTCAGGTTTGAACATCCAAGCTTTGGTGCATCAGTCGGCATCTAAAAGCATCCAGCCAGGAGGCTCTGTGACTCTGAACTGTACAGTACACACTGGGACCTGTGATGATGGAGAACACAGTGTTTACTGGTTCAAATACTCTGAAGAATCTCATCCAGGACTCATTTACACACACGGAGGCAGGAATGATCAGTGTGAGAGGAACACCAACACACAAACACACACCTGTGTCTACAACTTGCCGATGCAGAGTCTGAATCCTTCTCATGATGGGACCTACTACTGTGCTGTTGCCTTATGTGGACAGATACTGTTTGGAAACGGGACCAAGCTGAATGTTTGCAGTAAGTAACTTTCTAGCATTAACTGTTTCATCTGATAAAAATATGATTACTCACTAATTGAACTCAACATAAAAATGGGACAATAAAGTTGTGTAATATCTCATTATATGTGACTCTCTATAGATGAGGTGGACTCTCTTGTCTTGGTGTATTTCTTGAGTGGAGCTTTGGCGTTCACCACCATCCTCAGTGTTTTACTGGCTTTCTCAATGTACAAGATGAAAAGAAACAGCTTTCTATCTATAGGTAAATATTTATATCTATTATAACTAATATTTATTAAATTAATAAGAATTTTGAAAAAATTGCTTTCTCTGTTTTCACAACAGCATCTGAAGCAACATTTTCAGCTCCTTTTGCAACAATTGATGAGGTAAAACTTATTTTCAATGGTTGAATTAATATTTAAACTTTTTTTACGCAACTCTTTATTAATGGGGAGTTTGTTTTAACATTGTTTTGATATTTGTCAGGATCCATATTGACTTTTACATATGTTGTTAGCAGGGTCACCAAGACACAGACAACCTGCAATATGCTGCTTTAAGTGTGAAGCTGCCCAACAGATCAAGAAGAGTGAAGAACAACTCCAACAATGAATGTGTGTACTCCAGTGTAAAGTAGTAGAATTACATGTTACACTTATGCTTCCTAATTAAAACACTTTTTTGATTTTTAGAGTATATATATATATATATATATATATATATATATATATATATATATATATATATAGTGTATGTATAATGTAGATTTGATCTTGAAATAAATATCTTATGTTTTTTGTGTTCTACAGTTTAAAGATAGATCTCTTTTCAGGTGAAGTTAGTCAATGTGTACATTTAACAACATCTCTTTGTTTTTTGTTTTTTTTTATCTTTGTGGTTTTAAATAGATGTTCTCATAGCATGAAAAACTCTGTATTTCATATATTGAGACAATTTTTAAGGCATTTGAATAAATTCATTATAGATGAAACTAGCATTTGCATTGTATAAACCCAGATTAATTGATGCTACACAAGTGATTTACTGGCTTTGTTTTTGATTGTAAGTGCTTCTATACATATATTTTATGTTATTAACGATCAAATAATAAATAATACAAATTATGTAACGCTTACTTCTGATTTAATCTCTTCATTTAGTTTCAAGAAGTTATTACTCATCTAATTTTTAACTGCTTCCATCCAAACAGAAGCTCAGGGCATTGCCATCATTAGACTCGAGTGAAATATAAACCTGCATGTCATCTGCATAACTGTCAATTTCAGTTTACATTTTCAGATGTTAGTACCTAGAGAGATCATGTACAGTGGAAAAAAGTAGAGGACCAAGACTGCTTCCCTGAGCAACAAGGAAGGGCAAATCATATTCTCCTGATACATGGTCTACAATAGTGATTCAATATTTATTTCTGAGAGATAAGATCAGCATCACTTCAAGACAGTTCCAGAAAGCCTAGCCCAGTTCTCATGGCAATCCACAAGATTGACTGTTTAAAAAGTTACAACTGAAAATAAAGAGAAGTGCTAGTGTTTGATTATATTTCCTATGAATGTTGTCACTGTAACTCCTATGACTCATGCTAGCTTTGCACTTGTCAGCATTGTTTTAGAGATTTAGAGACAAGGACTCATGCAAAACTGTATTTAACGGGGTTAACATTGATGCTTTACAGTATGTGTATAACTCTGACCCACTACACATTATTGCATTGACTGTATACTGAGCTGCATCTGAGTGCAAAGCAGCAATGTGACTGAACACATCCAGTTAAGTGCTGACAGAGGAGTCCGGTGGTTGCTTTGTCCTACTAAATAACTGCTTGCATCATGCAATAAAAGTAGAGCAGGTGTAAGAGGGGAAAAACTTTTAAATGCAGTGGTTTCACATTTTTGCACTTTTTTGCTATGCTAATACGTAGAGGGAAAAAGAAAAACAATTTGTGGTTTTAAGCCGGATGTAAGGATGTTTGTACTCTCATCAGGATATCTCTTGAGTCTGCATCCTGCATTATAGTGGACTGAGAGGTTACTATAATGCATATAAAGGCCTGATTTACTAAGATCCCAAATAAAGAGTGCTACATTTTGAGTGCAGTCCAACAGATTGCACGTTTGGTTTGAGTGCATTTTGCTGGTTAAGAATAACTGTGTAAATGACAAAATGCATAGCAGGGTGCAGACAGCAGTATTTAACTAAGGGTTCTGCATGTCTTAATGGTCTCCGCCACAGAGAGTTTGACAAGCAGAAAGCCTGCAAGCGCAAAATGAAATCTGATCCCATGGAATTGGTGGTTCTAGTGGAAGAGGTTAAGAAACATGGTGCTGACTAACAGCAAAACTATCTGAAAATTAGCAGAAAATGCTATATGTGAGAGTTTGCAACAAAGTCAACACGGTTGGTAAAACCAAAATATTCCTTTCCAAAAATATTAACACGGACGGAATCCCCCCCCCCCCCCCCCCCCCACACACACACACACACACAGAGACACGCACAGATACACTTTTACCATGTAAATAATCAGTACATCAGTCTATCCACTATGTCATTGCTTCATTATCAAATCTATTCTTTTTGCTCATTGAGAAAAAGCCTAAATCAATGAAACTCCATTCCACGTTTTCACTGCTACCTTACAACCAGGAAGATTGTCACACAGCGCGTGCCACACACACACACACACACACACACACACACACACACACACACACACACACACAAGCACTGTTGACTATAGCTTGCAATTGATGCTCAGATGTCAGGTAGCTGAGTTAAAGTGGGTCACACACTGTCACAACAAGGTCAAGATGTTCAGGACATGAACTTACTAATAATCAATTAATCCATTCATTCATTTATTAAATGATGCAGTAGATGTTTAAAAAAAATGCTTTGAACCATTTATCTTAATTACCAGTTATATGTCATATTGTATTTCACTGGACTAAGGACACTATTGACTGGTTTGGCACACAGTCTACTATAGTGCCCCCGTTTCTGTTCATTTAATAGAGAATGGATTCCTAATCAAATCTGTACCAAGTGTCATGATAGTATTGAATTGAGAGGTTAATATATTGTCCCAGGCCTATAAAATAAACACTGTGATTTGTCTGAACCGTTATTTTTCATCTTTTTGTATTATCTTGGTATACAATTTAAGTTCCTATGAACATTTTTGTCAATCAAAACATAATATTTTTTAACTTAAACACACAAAAATGTGTGCACTGCACCATGCAAGTTCTACAGCTTTTGACACCTTTGTCAGAAAAAACATCAAGGGCAAACCCATGAACAGTATGACTTCAGGTTGGCCAATCAAATGCAGTCATGTCTCTAAAGAGTGAGGAAAAGATCAGTGCAGTTCTCATTTCACACAGCAAGTTGAACATGATGACATCTCCAGTGTTTGTTCTCTATCTCACATGTCTGTTTTTGGGCAAAATGGGTGAGTTGTGTTTTTGTGACTAAACCTTTTTTATATAAATACATCTAAGAGTGTATGAGTACTCATCACATGAATGGAAATGAATGAATTCTATCACATTAAGTTAACAAATTGCTTTATTTTTCACTTCAGCTCAGACAACTGCTCTGAAATCCTCCTCATCTGTTCATCAACACAATGGTTTTATATCAGCTAATGGTAGTGACAGCGTATCTCTGCAATGTTCTGATAAACGTGATATTCTGGGAAAGCTTTACTGGTATAAGCAAACTCTGGGAGAGAAACCAAGACTCATCTCCTCCTTCTATGAGTTTGATAAAAATGACACTTTTTATAATGAATTCGACAACAATCCACGCTTCACACTGGACACTGATAATGGAAATAATCACTTGACGATCACACATTTGCAGATTTCAGACTCAGCTATTTACTACTGTGTTAGTTGTTCTTTGAACATGTTACACTTTTTGGAGGTCATTACTCTCAATGTAAAGGGTTCAGGTTTAAACATCCAAGCTTTGGTGCATCAGTCGGCATCTGAGAGCATCCAGCCAGGAGGCTCTGTGACTCTGAACTGTACAGTACACACTGGGACCTGTGATGATGGAGAACACAGTGTTTACTGGTTCAAAAACTCTGAAGAATCTCATCCAGGACTCATTTACACACATGGAGGCAGGAATGATCAGTGTGACAGGAACACCAGCACACAAACACACACCTGTGTCTACAACTTGCCGATGAAGAGTCTAAATCTTTCTCATGCTGGGACCTACTACTGTGCTGTCGCCTCATGTGGACAGATACTGTTTGGAAACGGGACCAAGCTGGATGTTTGCAGTAAGTAATTACCTAGCAAATGTTGTTTAATCTGATAAAAAACATGCAACTGCCTAATTGAACTTAACATCAAAATAGATATAAATCAGAGAGTTGTGTAATATCTTTCTATATGTGACTTTCTGCAGACTCTCTTTTCTTGGTGTATTTCTTGAGTGGAGCTTTGGCGTTCACCACCATCCTCAGTGTTTTACTGGCTTTCTCAATGTACAAGATGAAGAGAAACAGCTTTCAATCTGCAGGTAAATGTATATCTCTTATAACTGTTATATATAAGTTTCTATTCATTGAATATTGATATAGAATAAAATAGCTTTCTCTGTTTTCACAACCAGAGTCTCAAGCAACATGTTCTGCTCCCTCTGTGACAAATGGCGAGGTAAAACTTACTTTTAACAGTGGAATTAATATTTCAATACATTTTTTGTATAACCAGCTGATATTGGGGGAGTTTTTGGACATTATTTTGATGTTTGTTAGGATCCATACTGTTGTCAACTTTTACATATTTTGTTAGCAGGGTCACCAAGACACAGACAACATGCATTATGCTGCTTTAAGTGTGAAGCTGCCCAACAGATCAAGAAGAGTGAAGAACAACTCCAACAATGAATGTGTGTACTCCAGTGTAAAGTAGTACAATTACATGTTACATTTCTGGTTTTTAAGTAAGATTTTGTCTTTCTTTTGATTTTCAAAGCATAATGTAGGTTTAGAAGTTGATCTTGAGATAAATATCTGTGTATATCTTCCTTGTGTTCCGCAGTCAAAGGTCACGTTAGTTCATGTACACATTTAGAAAACATCTCTGTGTTGCTTTTATTTTTGTGGTTTTAAGCAGAATTATACGGTAGTTTAGTACAAACAAATGTGTATTAGTCATGTGGAGACAATTTTAAATACATTTAAATAAATCCCCTTTAGATCAAACTACGTCTACTGTATAAGATCAGATTAATTGATGCTACACAACTGACTCATGGCTTTGTCTTCCACATACATACATACATGTAATGGTTTTATCTATGTAGGTATTTTTATACATATATTTTTTATCATAAATGATGACATAATAAATGATAATTGATCATGGGACACTTTGACATTTAAATATTATGTGTGGGTGTGAGTACAGTCCCATGTCACATTAACTGCAGCTGTATCATAATAAGAGGTTATCATTGTGTTGTGTCTTCCCACTGTGTACTGTGTCCTACTGTACATCCAAAATGTAGCCATTGTTTGATTAGTTACTGCTGAAATACAGAGAACTACTTAAAAAAACAAATTTATACCGACTTTGTGCCAGGTGTGTGCTGATTTGGATGTAAATATTAGACTGTGTGATGTAAATGTGGATGTAAATATTAGACTGTGTGATGTGATTAATTACTTAAAGGACAATTACAATGTATTTCAGCCTGATATATTTCCCATGTGCTCATTGTAATTCAAAGAGTCATGCTAACTTTGCACTCACCAACGCCATCATCGAGAGTCAGGAACACAAGAACTTACACAAAATTACATATGTCTGGTTATATATCGGTCCCTTATGTACATGACACTGACCCACCACACATCACTGCATTGACTGTATACTGAACTGTATCTGAGTGAACAGCAGCACTGTGACTCATCCAACAGATGCTTGATCGGATTGAGATCTGGGAAATTTTAAAGCCAAGGCAGCACATTAAACTCTTTTGTCATGTTCCTCAAACTATTCCTGAGTATTTTTTGCAGTGGAGCAGGATCCTGCATAAATAGGCCACTACCACCAGGGAATGCTGCTGGGAAACCTTGGGTCCTGGCATTCATGTATATGTTACTTTAGCAAGTACCACCTACCTAAACATATTTGCAGACCAACTACACCATGTCATGGCAACAGTATTCACTAGTCTAACATATGGCAGGATGCAAGGTTTCCCAGCAGCATTCCCTGACAGAGTGTTACAGATGTTACCTTGGTCTTAAAATGGCCTAACCAGATGGGCTAACCCACTTTTGGTGGGTATTGACCACAGCATAAGGGAAAGACCCCACCAGACCTCCTGTTTTGGAAATCTGCTAACACATTTATCTAGCCATCATAATTTGGCCCTAGTCAAAGTCATCCAGATCCTTACACTGGCTCATTTTTCCTGCTTCCAACACATCAACTTCAAGAACTGCCTAATACATCCCAACCCTTGATAGGTGTCATTTTAACAAGATAATCTTTTTTACTTTACCAGTCAGTAGTGTTAATGTTTTGGCTAACCAATGGAGGTTGAAAGAAAAAGAGAAACAACTTGTGGTATTCAGCAGGATATAAGGGTGTTCACACTCTCAGAAGAGTAGCCCTTCAGCTAAAATCCAGTCAACACGCAAAACTGTACAGTAGGTCCATATCAAGCCAAACTGATTATATCAACTCCAAAAGATCAAAATCTGCAGTTCCAAAGGCAGAAAAATACTTTCGGTCCACTCTGATGATTGAAATGATTTATTTGGCCTCTGCTGTCAGTCTAGTATTATGGAGGTGAATGCAACTCACTATTACGTTCAAAGCATCAAGCAAACACAGCAGCATCATAAACAATGTTCTGCTTACTCTGGACAATCCAGTTAGATCATTTCAAAAGAACGTATGAGTGTGTATGTAGACTTAATAACAGTTATATACTGTTAACATGTATCTATTGTCCTCACTGAGTTACAGCTATATCTTTTAACTAACTCCTCACAACTAAACCATGCTGTGTTTCTAGTGTACTTCACAGGTAGTTAAATATTCCTGTCCACTGTGTCCTGTTACATGTTTTTACTAAATATTGAATTTTTGGTGATTTCAAATGTAATGCCAAGATGAGGAGCTTTTGATTCATGATCTTTGTCATCATGTGAATGCAGTAAAGAAACACAGAAAACTTCACATGAAAGATCGCAGATAACATGTGGTCATGTTTCCTTAGTACAGCACATAGTATGACTTCACGTTGGCCAATCAAATGCAGTCTTGTCTCTGAAGAGTGAAGAAAAGATCAATGCTGTTCTCATTTCACACAGCAAGTTGAACACGATGACATCTCCGGTGTTAGCGCTCTATCTCACATGTCTGTTGTGTGCCGAAATGGGTGAGTTGTGTTTTTGTGCCGTCAACTTCTATCTGTTTTAGTTACTTCTCATACAATGATTGTAATATCTTGAATTTACTGATTACACTGAATTCTACAGAAGTAAGTTAACAAAAAATTGCTTTATTTCTCATTTCACTTCAGCTCAAACAACTGCTCTGAAATTCACCTCATCTGCTGGTAAAGACAGTTTTATATCAGCTAATGTTGGTGACAGTGTAACTTTACAATGTCCCCGTGAAGATTATCCTGCAACAAGGGTTTACTGGTATAAGCAAACACTGGCACAGAAACCAAGGCTCATCTCCACTTTGAATACTTTTGACACAAATAGCACTTTTTATGATGAATTCAAGAACAATCGACGCTTCACACTGGAGACTGAAAATGGAAATAATCACTTGACGATCACAGAGTTGCAGATTTCAGACTCAGCTACTTACTACTGTGTTAGATACTATTTATACAAGTTAATATTTTCAGAGAACATTATTGTCAATATTAAGAGTTCAGGTTTGAACATCCAAGCTTTGGTGCATCAGTCGGCATCTGAGAGCATCCAGCCAGGAGGCTCTGTGACTCTGAACTGTACAGTACACACTGGGACCTGTGATGATGGAGAACACAGTGTTTACTGGTTCAAATACTCTGAAGAATCTCATCCAGGACTCATTTACACACATGGAGGCAGGAATGATCAGTGTGAGAGGAACACCAGCACACAAACACACACCTGTGTCTACAACTTGCCGATGAAGAGTCTGAATCTTTCTCATGCTGGGACCTACTACTGTGCTGTCGCCTCATGTGGACACATACTGTTTGGAGACGGGACCAAGCTGGATGTTGGCAGTAGTAAGTAACATTATAGCCAAGCTTGTTGCATCAGAAAGGTACTCCTTGTTACTGTTTAATCACAATTAGAATGAAAACTGAAAATTGTTGAAGCTCTGTTCTGGTGTCTGACTCTCTACAGATCAGGTGGACTGTTTTGTCTTGGTGTATTCCTTGAGTGGATCTTTGGCGTTCACCACCATCCTCAGTGTTTTACTGGCTTTCTCAATGTACAAGATGAACGAGAGCAACAGTGACCAAATTACAGGTAATTGTTTATAACTGACAGCATCTAATCACTGAACATGGCTTTTGAGTAATATTACTTTTTTTTGTTTCACACTCAGAGTCTCATGGAAGAAATTCAGCTCCCTCCACCGGTGTAAAGGTGAATAATAACAGTATTAATTGTATTAATTGCTGAACTGCAGCATTTTTACAACCAGCACCATAATATATTGATTTTGAATGTTTTAGAATAATATTATAATGTACTGACATATACTTTGTTCCCAGGGTTACAAAGACACAGACAACCTGTATTATTGCGCTTCATCTGAGAACCTGTCCAACAGACAGAAGGACCAAATCTGGAGTGAATGTGTGTACTACAGCGTAAAGCAGTAGAACTGGACATGTTTCATTTGTACTTTGTGCAGAATACATTATATAGTAGTGTCTCTTTGGAGGTGTAACATGGATTTACTTTTAAGTTTGAAAGAAATATGTTTTAATAGCTCCATAAATGTCTTGCTATGCTTTGGTCATTTTTAAGGGTATTTCTTTCTGTGTGGTTTTAAAGCAGAATATCTGTACAACATTGTTTCTTGGACTTAAACGGTGTGTTATTTTTATTACATACTCGATTTTTGTGTCTTAACCAGTAAATACTTTAATCTTTATTGCAGAATGTACTTGTAGATTGTATTGTATTGACTTTTGAGTTTAATCCGCATTGGTTTTATTGGTTTGGCATGTATGTTTTTCTACTATGTGAACATTTTATATTTATAATCAAATAAAAATTTAAATTTGGAAGACTGCGAGCATGAGATGATATATTTGTATGTATTAAATCCAGATACAGAGTCAGTTGCTCTGGGACTACAAAGTAAAGTGTGTCACTTTACTTTGTAGGAGGAAGGTTTCCTCAAAACTAATGTTGGTAAAAGTGTGTGTGAGCACCTGCCTCCCAGTGCTATAACTCTTGCATATTATGTGAAAAAGAGAGCAATGTTCTTACCAAATTCACAATAATTTCCTTATCAACAGATACAAGAATCTATGCAGATGAGAACCATTATTTCATGAATTTGGCTGAATGTAGGGGGTGGAGGAAGAGTGGCTGTGTGAAGAAGGGCAGAAGTTGCTCGGTGAAATATAATAATATTAATAATAATAATAATAAAGAGAGGAAAAGAAACTGTACAACAACATTTGAATGAACTAGAAGCTGGAACTGGTGAACTGGTGGGCATTTTTTAATACTTTTTAATACTTTAATTTCCTCTAGATCTAACAAATGTATGGATCATATAGGCTGAGATTGATTGATGCTACACAGCTGACTCATGAGATTTGTCTTCCACTTGATTATTTAACATGTAATGGTTTTATCTGTACATGTGCTTTTGTATGTACATTTTATGCAATAATGTTCCAATAATGAAACATAAGTGGATTATGATATACTTTGACTTTGAGACATTATGTGTTGGTGTGAAGTCAGTCTCTTGTAGCATTAACTGCAAGTTCATCATACAAGCACTGCTGGTGTCATCTTCTGAATCAGAAAAGAACATATGACCAAGTCAGGAGAAATATATAAAGTATGAAAATGTAACAATGTGACAGGCTGGATGATGATCCCACTTTCATTCGGTGACCTCATGTGAAAACTGGGTCTAGTAGATTTGTTAGTCGCTCAGTTGCTATTATCCAACCAGGTTATCATATAGAGAACTACTCAGTGTTTGTTCTTACAAAACAAGTTTATACAGATGTTGTGCCAGGTGTGTGTGCTGATTTGGATGTCAATATTAGACTGAGTAACTGGTGAGGTGATTGATTACTTAAAGGACAATTACAATGTATTTCAGCCTGATATACTATATTTCCTATATATGTGCTCATTGTAATTCAAAGAGCCATGCTAACTTAGCACTCACCAGCATTGTTATAAAGATTCAAAGACATGAGGATCCATGCAAACCAACACATATCAGGTTATATATTGGTGCCTTATGTGCATTACTCTGACCCACCACACATCACTGCATTGACTGTATAATGAACTGCATCAGAGTGCACAGCAGCACTGTGACTGAACACATCCAGTTACACACTGATGGAGGACTGAAGCTGCTGCTGCTGTTGTGTTGGTATAGATACAGGTTTCTACAACACTTTCACCATGCAGCAAAAAGCAGGACAGGAGGGAAATTTTTTTTTGTGAAATACAATGGTTATGCATTCTAAATTGTCTTGGCACTTTTGTGACTATGCACATATGTAGAAAAACAGTTTGTGGTTTTCAGCAGGATATAAACGCGTTCACACTTTACGAGAGTATCCATTCAGCTAAAAACACTTCAACACTCAAACAGCAGATCCTTATCTAACCAGACTTGTCTGATAATTTTGACTCTCAAAGATGAAAAGCTGCAGTAACAAAGGAAAAAAACCTGTCTCACTTTATGTCCACAGGGTCATTTTTTACTAGGTGAACTGACTTTATTTGACTTCTGGTGCCAGTCCACTAAAATAAAGGTGAATGGAATTCATTATAGTAAACTGACTGAACGTATATAGTGCTTTTCTAGTCTTCAACCACTCAAAGGGCTTTTACATTATACGTCACCCAATCACACACATTCAAACACTAATGGTGCAACCATGGACTTTGTGGCTTACTTAGGACTATCCACAGTTATATCATTTAAACATGTGCAACAACTAAATCTAGTAATTAACCTGTACTATGATGTATTTCTAGTGTACGTCATAGCTTTTACAAATATTCAAACTTGTCCACTGCTACATGTTTGTACTGGATATTTAGATTTATTCATTTTACTATGACACCAAGATGGGAAACTCTAACCCTAACCTTAACCTTAACACTACTGTGCAGTTGGTAATTCAGTGATATTAGAATTTGCAAAGGGAGCTATTATCAGTGTAAAACGTCCGGTTTTGGTGCATCAGTCGGCATCTGAGAGCATCCAGCCAGGAGGCTCTGTGACTCTGAACTGTACAGTACACACTGGGACCTGTGATGATGGAGAACACAGTGTTTACTGGTTCAAAAACTCTGAAGAATCTCATCCAAGACTCATTTACACACATGGAGGCAGGAATGATCAGTGTGAGAGGAACAACAACACACAAACACACACCTGTGTCTACAACTTGCCGATGAAGAGTCTGAATCTTTCTCATGGTGGGACCTACTACTGTGCTGTCGCCTCATGTGGACAGATATTGTTTGGAGACGGGACCAAACTGGTTGTTGGTGGTAAGTAACTTTCTACCAGACATTTCATCTGATAAAGACATGATTACTTAATTGCTAATTAAACTTAAAAAGTCAAAATAGAGATAGATCAGAGAGTTGTGTAATATCTCATTATATGTGACTCTCTACAGATGAGGTAGACTCTCTTGTCTTGGTGTATTTCTTGAGTGGAGCTTTGGTGTTCACCACCATCCTCAGTGTTTTACTGGCTTTCTCAATGTACAAGATGAACAAGAGAAACAGCTTTCAATCTGCAGGTAACTGTTTATATTTGTCATAACTGTAATATCTTATAAGTTTCTATTCATTAAATATGGATTTTGAATAAAATTATTCTTTTCTGTTTTCACAACCAGAGTCTCATCAAACATTTTCTGCTCCCTCTGTGACAAATGGCGAGGTAAAACTTACTTTTCCACTTACAGTGGAATTAATATTTCAACACAATTTTTGTATAACCAGCTGATATTGGGGGAGTTTTATGGAAATTGTCTTGATGTTTGTCAGGATCCATACTATTATCAACTTTTACATATGTTGTTAGCAGGGTCACCAAGACACAGACAACATGCATTATGCTGCTTTAAGTGTGAAGCTGCCCAACAGATCAAGAAGAGTGAAGAACAACTCCAACAATGAATGTGTGTACTCCAGTGTAAAGTAGTAGAATTACATGTTACATTTCTGATTTTTAGTAAGATTTTGTCTTTCTTTTGATTTTCAAAGCATAATGTAGTTTTAGAAGTTGATCTTGAGATAAACATCTGTGTATATCTTCCTTGTGGTCTGCAGTCAAAATATATATTTTTTTTCATGTTAGTTCATGTACACATTTAGAAAACATCTCTGTGTTGCTTTTATCTTTGTGGTTTTAAGTAGAATTTCACAGAATTTATGTCAAAAAAAATCTGTATAAGTCATGTCGAGACAATTTTAAATACATTTGAATAAATCTCCTTTAGATCAAACAAAATCTATCGTATAAAATCAGATTAATAAATGCTACACCACTGACTCATGGCTTTGTCTTCCACCTGATTATTTTACATGTAATGATTTTTTAAGTCTGGGTTTATCTAAGTACTTTTATACATATATGTTATGTCATAAATGATGAAATAATAAATAATAATTGATCATGGGACACTTTGACATTTATATGTTATGTGTGGGTCTGAGTACAGTCCCATTTACTGCAGCTTTATCATAATGTACAAGTGCTGCTGGTGGCATGATGTGAATCAGAAAGCATGTAATTGACCTCACTCACTCTGGTTACATATGACCATATTCATTACTTGAATTCACTTATGTCCAGGTCAGGTGCAATATAGAAATGATGTCAATGTACAGAGTAACAGACTTGAGGATGATCCCTCTTTCACTCAGTGACTTAATTTGAAATCTTGACCTAATAGATTTGTTACTAACTCAGTTGCTATTACTCGACCAGGTTATCATTGTGTTGTGTCTTCCACTGTGTACTGTGTTCTACTGTTCATCTGATATGTAGCTACTGTTTAAATAGTTACTATTGACAACAAACAAAAGTGTTTTTCTGATATTATTTCCCATAAATGTGGTTGTTGTGATTAAATGAGTCATGCTTGCACTCACCAGCGTTGTAATATAGATTCAGGAACACAAGGCCTCACATATTACAGCATACTGTATATCAGGTTATATATTGGTGCCTAATGTGCATGACACTGACACACTACACATTACCTCATTGACTGTATACTAAGCTGGTTCTGAGTGTACAGCAGCACTGTGACTGAACACATCCAGTTACACACTGATGGAGGACTGAAGCTGCTGCTGCTTGGGTGCTGGAGGTTCAAGAGAGGAAAAGCTGTTGTGAAATACGGTGGTTACACATTTTTGCACTTTTTTGACTATGAACTTACACTGATAAGCCATAACATTAAAACCACTTGCCTGATATTGTGTAGGTCTCCCTCATTCCACCAAAACAGCTCTAATCTGTTGTAGCATGGACTTCAAATGACATCTGAAGGTGTCCTCTGGTATCTGGCAACAACAGATCCTTTAAGTATGGTAAGTTGTGAGGTGGGTCCTACATGGATCAGATTTGTATTTCAAGTACATCCCACAGATGAGATCTAGGCAACACTTCGAACCCATTGTCATGTTCCTCAAAACATTCCTGAACAATTATTGGAGTGTAGCAGGGTACGTTATCCTGCTTAAAGAGGCCAACTGCTATCAGGGAATACTGTTACCATGAAGGAGTATACTTGGTCTGCAAAAATGTTTAATTAGGTGGTGTGTGTCAAAGTAACATCCACATGAATGCCAGTATCCATCATTTTTGCCCAGAAGGATCAAACTGCCTCCACTGGCTTGCCTTCATCCCATTGTGAATCCCGGTGCCATCTATTCCTCAGGTAAACAATGCAGACACACCTGGCCGTCATCAACATAATGTAAAAGAAAATGTGATTCATCAGACCAGGCCTCCTTCTTCCATTGCTCCATGGTTCAGTTCTGATGCATACGTATGTAGTTGCTTTCAGCAGTGGACAGGGGTCAGCATAGGAACTCTGTGTTTGGGACTTCTTCAGCAATCTGTGTTACAGTAGCTCTTCTGAGGGATTGGACCATATGGGCTAACTTTTGCTTCCTGTGTGTATCAGTGAGCATTGGGTTCCTATGACACTGTTGTCAGTTCACCAGTTTTGATAGGTACTGACCACTGCATGCCAAGAAGACCCCGGAAGACCCTCCGTTTTTCAGATGGTCTGACCCAGTTATCAAGCCATGACCATTGTCCTTGTCAGAGTCATCCAGATCCTTACACTGGACCATTTCCCTGCTTCTAACACATCACCTTCAATAACTTACTGTTCATAGCCTACCCCTTGACATACACAGTAATATACACATACAGCAAAAATACACATATATTGTCCTCACTGACTTACAACTACATCTATCAACTAATCTGTACCATGCTGTGTTTCTACTGCACTGCAAAGGTATTTGACACATATTCAAGCCTGTCCGCTGTGTTCTGTCACAGGTTTGTACAGGATATTTAATTTTTAGTGATTTTAAAAGGTCATTTTTTAAACATATTTCTGTCATCATGTGAGTATAGTTCAGAAAAAAATCTTCACAATGTAATTTGCAGATAACATGTGGTCATGTTTGGTAAGTAGGACACGTAGTATGACTTCAGCTTGGCCAATCAAAAGCAGTCTTGTCTCTGAAGAGTGAAGAAAAGATCAGTGCTGCTTTCATTTCACACAGCAAGTTGAACATGATGACATCTCCAGTGTTTGTTCTCTATCTCACATGTCTGTTTGTGGGCAAAACAGGTGAGTTGTGATTTTGTGTCTTTAAGAGTGTAATGTTCACTCCTCATAGAAATGATTGTAATATCTTGAATGTACTGATTACACTTCTATCACAGTAATTGACACGCTTCATCTCTTATTTCACTTCAGCTCAGACAACTTCTGTGAAATCCTCCTCATCTGTTTATCAAGACACTGGTTTTATATCAGCTGATGTTGGTGACAACGTAACTTTGCAATGTTACTATGAAGGTGATATTGAAGTGAGTTTTGTTTGGTATAAGCAAACTCTGGGACAGAAACCAAGGCTCATCTCCACTATCCATGAGTATGAAACAAAATACACTCTTCATAATGAATTCAAGAACAATTCACGCTTTACACTGGAGACTGGAAAGAGTAAAAATCACTTGACGATCACAGATTTGCAGATTTCAGACTCAGCTACTTACTACTGTACAGTTGGTAATTCATTGATGTTAGAATTAGAAAACCTAGCTATTGTCAATGTGAAGAGTTCAAGTTTGAAAATCCGAGCTGGGACCTACAACTGTGACGTCACCTCATGTGGACAGATACTGTTTGGAAACGGGACCAAACTGGATGTTTGCAGTAAGTACATTTCTAGCAGACATTGGGCCGATGCAAGAGACACTGATTTACGAGTATTTGCCGTATTCACTATTTTCTTGTATATTGGATTTTCTCTTCGGTACGAACAAAATTTAAGAGTGGTGCAGACCTGTCGTACCTGTCACACACAACCAACCTGTCGTTCACCAAAGCATTAAAACATGATTGTTGCTGTCTACTTGTCTAATGGCAGTGTGCCAACAATATCATGTCTTTTGGGGGAACTCAAATTTTTTGGGTGTTGACATCATATAGATAAGCAAGATATACTCAATTAATGAACACATAACACCTCCACACAGGTATCAAGACCAAACACCTAACAGAGAAATGTTTTATGTTGATTCGCGGGCTGAGCTTATATTATATTGTCAGTATTTTAAACACCCCTCCACAAAAAAATACCACAAATCAGGGAAGCTCGTGTCTTATTGAGGAGAGCCAAGCTCCCCCTGTCCCCCCTGCAGTTCACGACTTGACTAATGGATTATGTCCCATTCATGAAATTGCACTTCTGAATCTGTAATCATGATGACATTGCTCTGTTTGCAGTTAGTATAAAACATTAGATATATCAGTCATTTAAATAATTTGGCAGTAGAAACTATGATATAATGCAAGTTTACAATATAAATATTATCGGCTGAAACTACAAAGCGACTTGTCCACAGCTACTTTTCCACAACGCAAACTGACTATAAATTACTTTTATTCATTGGTGATCGAAATTATAGTTTAGTTCCCTGGCTGATGATTCCCCTATCGAGATGTTTTTTGGCATCTAATTCATGTTAAATCATTTTTGTTTTTATTTTTGTGACAGTACGCATAACAGCTGAGACAGCGTTCACAGCACGGCTCATTTTTCCTCATTCTTTGTCTTTCTCTGGACCTTTAATTCCACCACTTACACACTAAACAATAATATGTGTTTCTGTTGATCTATTTCTGAGAGCAGGACCTCAGTCTGAGAGCTTGTAAAGTTCTTCTTCTTAGTCTTTAGTGTCGTTTTCATGATTGGAGCTTCTCTACCTGCCAGATGTCTGACCTTATATGGTATTTTGGGGGCATCATTCATGTTAATTTACTATTCTCAGGAACCCGCATTCATTTAGAACAGGTGGGATTCATCATGTTTACGAATGTCATTAACGGATGTTTCCTGAGGCCTGTACTACGAAGCTGGATTAACCTATCCAGGATCTCTCTCCGTTACCTGGGTTGACTTAACCAGATCTTCGCAGTCTAGGATAAGCGGTACTACGAAGCTGGTTATCAACTCGGTAAATCAACCCAGGGTTTTCCAATCTGGATCTCTGCGCGTTCACATAAAGGGGAGGTGTTTGCAGCGTCTGACCAATCACAAACATGCAGAAACTCTGCAGAGCAGACTACTTTACCATGGAGGAGCAGACAATTATTCTTCAACAATATGAAGAATTCAAACATCATCCAGGCCAAAAGCAACACTGATGATGCAGCAGCAAAAACCAGGAAGGAATGCTGGCAGAAAATTGCCGACTCTGTTAATGTGTAAATTCGTGAGATCATACAATATTAATTTATCAGACAATATAAACAGACAGCACTCTGATCACACAATGTCACTTTATTACGGCACAGACGTTTGGGGCAGATCGCTTCCTCAGTGCCCTTCCTTTCATAAGAGACATTAAGTTAGTTTAATATTCAATATTCAACATTCAAACCTATTATGCGCTTCAACCATTTGAGTGAATGATATCAAACCAACTGTATAACAGACTAATATCCCTCATGTGCCTCAAGGATTATTTTACAAATATATATTTTCGTCAATTTTTTACAATTACAATAAATAAATACAGTTATTATGCTCCCTGACACTTTGATCTCAGGATGTCAAACCTACAGAATAATATCCCTCATGTGCCTCAATGATTATTTTTTAAATATATATTTTGGCCAATTAAAAAATTGCATCTATCCCTAAAAGCTCATTCTCTCCTAAGCGCTCCTCTCGCGATCCGCACCAATGTTGACAGACAGGATCTTTTAAGAATGGGCAGGTCATTTTCTAAGAGAGCTGATTGGTCAGGAGGTGGTGCTTTTGTACTCATTAATCTCTTATCCAGAACATAACCTGCTCCGGAGCAGGTTAGCCGTTCAGCATACGTTACCATGGTGATTTACCCCGGTAAGAAGTGAACCAGCTTCGTAGTACGGAAAACCCAGGGTTAACCCCGAAGTTACCTCGATAAGAGAAAATCCAGCTTCGTAGTACAGGCCTCAGGTGATACGAGTGTTTGGTGAATCCAACGTAGCACACTCATGAATTCCACCTCCCAAAAAAAGTATTTAAGTATTTAAAAAGATAGATTTAAGACAAAACATACAAACATGTTCTTGCATCCGGCCCATTGTTTCATCTGATAACATGAAGACATTATAACTCCCTAAGTGAACTTCACTTGAAAATAGAGATAAATTAGAGAGTTGTGTAATATCTCATTGTATGTGACTCTCTACAGATGAGGTAGACTCTCTTGTCTTGGTGTATTTCTTGAGTGGAGCTTTGGCGTTCACCACCATCCTCAGTGTTTTACTGGCTTTCTCAATGTACAATATGAAGAGAAACAGCTTTCAATCTACAGGTAACTGTTTATATATGTTATAACTGTTATATCTAAGTTTCTATACATTGAATATGGATTTTGAATTAAATATTTTTTCTGTTTTCACAACCAGAGTCTCAAGCAACATTTTCAGCTCCCTCTGTGACAAATGGCGAGGTAAAACACATATTTCAACACAGTTTTTGTATAACCAGTTGATATTGGGGAGTTTTTGGACTTTGTTTTGATGTTTGTCAGGATCCATATTATTATCAACTTTTACATATGTTGTTAGCAGGGTCACCAAGACACAGACAGCATGCATTATGCTGCTTTAAGTGTGAAGCTGCCCAACAGATCAAGAAGAGTGAAGAACAACTCCAACGATGAATGTGTTTACTCCAGTGTAAAGTAGTACAATTATATGTAATATAATTTTTCTTCTGTATTGATTTTCACAGTATAACATAGATTTAAAAGTTAATCTTGAGATAAATGTCTTTTAATATTGTCTTTCTTGTCTGCAGTCAAAAGATAAGATCGTTTTTCTGTGATTTTCAAAGCATAATGTAGTTTTAGAAGTTGATCTTAAGATAAACATCTGAGTGTATCTTCCTTGTGTTCTGCAGTCAAAGGTCAGGTTAGTTCATGTGCACATTTAGAAAACATCTCTGTGTTGCTTATTTTTGTGGTTTTAAGCAGAATTTCACATTATTTTAGTACAAGAAAACTTTATTTGTGATGTGGAGACAACTTTAAAGATATTTAAATTAATCCCCTTTAGATGTTACTACGTCTATTGTATAAGATCAGTTTAATTGATGCTAAACAACTGACTCATGGCTTTGTCTTATATCTGGTTATCTTATATGTAATGGTTTTTATCTATATAAGTACTTGTATATATATTTTGTATCATAAATGATGAAATAATAAACAATAATAGTTGAACATAGGACACTTTGATCTTGAGTTATTATGTGTGGGTGTGAGTTCAGTCCTTTATTACATTAACTGCAGCTTCATCTACAAGTGCTGCTTTTGGTATCATCAGACCAGGTGTCCTTATTCTATTACTCTATGGTTCAGTTCTGATGCAAATGTTCTCATTGTAGTTGCTTTCAACAGTGGACAAGGGTCAGCATCGGAACTCTGATTGTGTGTCTATACAACAATGACACTCGTTATAGACAGCATTAACATATTCAGCAATATGTGTGACAGTAGCTCTTCTGAGGGATTGGACCAGATGGAATAGCCTTCACTTCCCACCTGTATCAGTAAGCCCATGACCCTGTTGTCAGTTCACCAGTTGTCCTTCTTTGGATCACTTTTGATAAGAATTGACCACTGCATACCAGGAAGACCCCAGAAGACCTGCTGCTTTGGAGATGCCTCGACCCAGTTATCTAGCCTTCATACCTTGGCCTTCGTCAAAGTCAATCAGATCCTTATGTTTGTATTTGTATATGTACATTTAAATTTCAAAGATGTTGAGCATGAGATGATGTTTGCATGTATTAAATCTAGATACAGAGTCAGTTGTTCTAGGACTACAAAGTAAAGTGGAACAAGAAGGTTTCTTCTCATGACCTGAAGCTCTGTTAGTTTTCAGTGTTACTGTTTGGGTAAAACTAAAGTTGGAAAAAATTGTATGTGAGCACCTGCCTCCCAGTGCTGTAACTCATACATATGTGTGTAAGAGTACCAAGTTATTATCAAATTTCACAATCATTTCCTTATCTTACAACAGAAACAGGAAACTATACAGATGAGAACTACTGTATCATGAATTTGGCTGAATTTCAAGGGTGGAGGGAGAGTAGCTGTGTGAAGAAGGAGGGCAGAAATTGCTTGTTGACATATAATAATAATAATAATAATAATAATGATGAGAGGAAGATAAACAGTGTAACACCATTTAAATGAGGCAGAAGTTGGAGCTGGTGGACACAACACAACAGAAATCCTCCTCATCTTGACTTGTAGCTCTTTAGCTCTCCGGCTGTATGGTTGTGTAGTTATCAGCTGGTTGAATTTCCTTTTGTGGTTTAAAGAAGAATTTCATATAGTGCAAAAAACAACATGTATTAAACACATTGAGACATTTTTTTAACAAACTAATTTATGTGTCATACAAGCTGAGACTTATTGATGCTACACAGGTGACTCATGGCTTTGTCTTAATTGATTATTTTATTATGGTTTTATCTGTATAAGTGATTTTATATGTACATTTTAGTCAATAATGTTCAATAATATAAGCTGATTATGATATACTTTGACTTTGAGACATTATGTGTTGGTGTGAAGTCATTCTCTTGTAGCATTAACTGCAAGTTCATCATACAGTCACTGCTGGTGTTATTTTGTGAATCAGAAAAAAACATATGACCAAGTCAGGAAAAATATATGAAGTATGAAAATGTAACAATGTGAAAAGCTGGATGATTATACCACTTTCATTCAGTTGCTCTTTATCCAAACTGATTATCATTTTGTTGTGTCTTCTCACTTTGTACTGTGTTTTACTATAGATCCAACATGTAGCCACTGTTTGATTAGTTAGGGTTAGGGTTACTGATGAAATACAGAGAACTACTTAGTGTTTGTTCTTACAAAACAAGTTTATACAGACTTTGTGCCAGGTGTGTGCTGATTTCAATGCTAATATTGAACTGATTAACCGGTGAGGTGAATGATTACTAAAGGACCATTATGATATATTAAAACTAGAATTCCCATAAATGTGCTCATTGTAATTCAACGAGTCATGCTAACTTAGCACTCACCAGCATTGTTATAAAGATTCAAAGACATGAGGATCAATGCAAACCAACATATATCAGGTTATATATTGGTGCCTTATGTGCATTACTCTGACCCACCACACATCACTGCATTGACTGTATAGTGAACTGAATCTGAGTGCACAGCAGCACTGTGACTGAACACATCCAGTTACACACTGATGGAGGACTGAAGCTACTGCTGTTGTGTTGGTATAGATACAGGTTTCTACAACACTTTCACTATGCAGCAAAAGCAGAGCAGGTTAAAGAGGGGAAAATATTTTTGTATTTTTGTATATACAGTATTTTTGTATATACAGCATTTTTGTATATACAGTGGTTATACATTCTAAATTGTCTTGGCACTTGACTATGCACGTATGCACGTAAAACAGTTTGTGGTTTTCAGCAGGATATGAGCGTGTTCACACCTTACGAGAGTATCCAACAGCAGATCCTTATCTAACCAGACTTGTCTGATAATTTTAGACTCTGAAAGATGAAAAGCTGCAGTAACAAAGGAAACAAAACTGTCTCACTTTATGTCCATTGGGTCATTTTTTACTGACTGAACTGACTTTATTTGACTTCTGGTGCCAGTCCACTAAAATAAAGGTGAATGGAATTCATTATAGTAAACTGACTGAACGTATATAGTGCTTTTCTAGTCTTCCGATCACTCAAAGGGCTTTTACATTATACGTCACCCAATCACACACATTCAAACACTAATGGTGCAGCCATGGACTTCATAGCTTACGTAGGACAAACCACAGTCATATCATTTAAACATGTGCAACCACAACTAAATCTAGTAATTAACCTGTACTATGATGTATTTCTACTGTACGTCATAGCTTTTACAAATATTCAAACTTGTCCACTGCTACATGTTTGTACTGGATATTTAGATTTATTCATTTTACTATGACACCACGATGGGAAACCCTAACCCTAACCCTAACTGTTAGTCTTTTTTTGTATATATGTATTTCTGTCATCATGTGAATATAGTAAAGACACAAACTTCAACATATAGATCGCAGTTAACATGTGGTCATGTTTCCTTAGTAGGACATGATGTATGTCTTCACGTTGGCCAATCAAAAGCAGTCTTGTTTCTGAAGAGAGAAGAAAAGATCAGAGCTGCTTTCATTTCACACAGCAAGTTGAACATGATGACATCTCCAGTGTTTGTTCTCTATCTCACATGTCTGTTCATGGGGAAAATGGGTGAGTTATGATTTTGTGTCTTTAAGAGTGTAATGTTCACTCCTCATAGAAATGATTGTACTATCTTGAATGTACTGATTACACTTCTATCACAATTATTTAAACATTTCACTTCATCTCTTATTTCACTTCAGCTCAGACAACTTCTCTGAAATCCTCCTCATCTGTTCATCCAGACACTGGTTTTATATCAGCTAATGTTGGTGACAACGTAACGCTGCATTGTTTCTACAAAGGTGATTTCTCAGTGAGGTTTCACTGGTATAAGCAAACTCTGGGACAGAAACCAAGGCTCATCTCCAACTCCTATGAGTATGAAATAAAATACACTTTTCATGATGAATTCAAGAACAATCCACACTTCACAATGGACAAAAATAATTTGACAATCACAGATTTGCAGATTTCAGACTCAGCTACTTACTACTGTGCAGTTGGTAATTCATTGACGTTAGAAATAGCAAACCTAGCTATTGTCAATGTGAAGAGTTCAAGTTTGAACATCCAAGCTTTGGTTCATCAGTCGGCATCTGAGAGCATCCAGCCAGGAGGCTCTGTGACTCTGAACTGTACAGTACACACTGGGACCTGTGATGATGGAGAACACAGTGTTTACTGGTTCAAAAACTCTGAAGAATCTCATCCAGGACTCATTTACACACACGGAGGCAGGAATGATCAGTGTGAGAGGAACACCAGCACACAAACACACACCTGTGTCTACAACTTGCCGATGAAGAGTCTGAATCCTTCTCATGCTGGGACCTACTACTGTGCTGTCGCCTCATGTGGACAGATACTGTTTGGAAATGGGACCAAGCTGGATGTTGGTGGTAAGTAACTTTCTACCAGACATTTCATCTGATAAAGACATGATTACTTGATTGCTAATTGAACTTAAAAAGTCAAAATAGAGATAAATCAGAGAGTTGTGTAATATCTCATTATATGTGACTCTCTACAGATGAGGTAGACTCTCTTGTCTTGGTGTATTTCTTGAGTGGAGCTTTGGTGTTCACCACCATCCTCAGTGTTTTACTGGCTTTCTCAATGTACAAGATGAAGAGAAACAGCCAATCTGCAGGTAACAGTTTATATCTGACGGTTTATATTCACTGAGTATGGATTTTCGAATGCAATAAAACATTTTCTGTTTTCACGACTAGACTCTGAAGCAACACTTTCAGCTCTCTCTGTGACAAATGGCGAGGTAAAACTTACTTTTAACAGTGGAATTAATATGTCAATACAATTGTTGTATAACCAGCTGATATTGGGGAGTATTTGACAATATTGTGATGTTTGTCAAGATCCATACTATTATCAACTTTTACATATGTTGTTAGCAGGGTCACCAAGACACAGACAACCTGCATTATGCTGCTTTAAGTGTGAAGCTGCCCAACAGATCAAGAAGAGTGAAGAACAACTCCACCAATGAATGTGTGTACTCCAGTGTAAAGTAGTACAATTATATGTTACATTTCTGCTTTTTAGTTAGATTTTGTCTTTCTTTTTATTTTCAAAGTATGATGTAGTTTTATTAGTTGATCCTTGAGATAAACATCTGTGTATATCTTCCTTGTGGTCTGCAGTCAAAATATATTTTTTTTGTCATGTTAGTTCATGTACACATTTAGAAAACATCCTGTGTTGCTTTTATCTTTGTGGTTTTAAGTAGAATTTGACAGAATTTATGTAAAAAAAACTGTATAAGTCATGTCGAGACAATTTTAAATACGTTTGAATAAATCTCCTTTAGATCAAACAAAATCTATCGTATAAAATCATATTAATAAATGCTACACCACTGACTCATGGCTTTGTCTTCCACCTGATTATTTTACATGTAATGGTCTTTAAGTCTGGGTTTATCTAAGTACTTTTATACATATGTTTTATGTCATAAATGATGAAATAATAAATAATAAATAATAATTGATCATGGGACACTTTGACATTTATATGTTATGTGTGGGTGTGAGTACACTCAAATTTACTGCAGCTTTATCATAATGTACAAGTGATGCTGGTGGCATGATGTGAATCAGAAGAAGCATGTAATTGTCCTCACTCACTCTGGTTACATCTGACCATATTCATTACTTGAATTCACTTATGTCCAGGTCAGGTGCAATATAGAAATGATGTCAATGTACAGAGTAACAGACTTGAGGATGATCCCTCTTTCACTCAGTGACCTAATTTGAAATCTTGACCTAATAGATTTGTTACTAACTCAGTTGCTATTACTCGACCAGGTTATCATTGTGTTTTGTTTTCCCACTGTGTACTGTGTTCTACTGTTCATCCGATATGTAGCTACTGTTTAAATAGTTGCTATTGACAACAAACAAAAGTGTTTGTTTGATAATATTTCCCATAAATGTGGTTGTTGTGATTAAATGAGTCATGCTTGCACTCACCAGCGTTGTAATAGAGATTCAGGAAAACAAGACCTCACGTAAAAAACAGTATATATCAGGTTATATATTAGTGCCTTATGTGCATGACACTGACACACTACACATTACCTCATTGACTGTATACTAAGCTGATGAACAGCAGCACTGTGACTGAACACATCCAGTTACACACTGATGGAGGACTGAAGCTGCTGCTGCTTGTTAGCTGGTGGTTCAAGAGAGGAGAAGCTGTTGTGAAATACAGTGGTTATACATTTTTGCACTTTTTTGACTATGAAAATACACTGATAAGCCATAGCATTAAAATCACTTGCCAGATATTGTGTAGGTCTCCCTCATTCCACCAAAACAGCTCTGATCTGTTGAAGCATGCACTTCAAATGACATCTGAAGGTGTCCTCTGGTATCTGGCAACAACAGATCCTTTAAGTATGGTAAGTTGTGAGGTGGGTCCTACATGGATCAGATTTGTATTTCGAGTACATCCCACAGATGAGATCTGGGCAACACTTCGAACCCATTGTCATGTTCCTCAAAACATTCCTGAACAATTATTGGAGTGTAGCAGTGTACATTATCCTGCTTAAAGAGGCCAACTGCTATCAGGGAATACTGTTACCATGAAGGAGTATACTCGGTCTGCAAAAATGTTTAATTAGGTGGTGTGTGTCAAAGTAACATCCACATGAATACCAGTATCCATGATTTCTGCCCTGAAGGATCAAACTGCCTCCACTGGCTTGCCTTCATCCCATTGTGCATCCCGGCCATCTATTCCTCAGGTAAACAATGCAGACACACCTGGCTGTCAACATAATGTAAAAGAAAATGTGATGCATCAGACCAGGCCTCCTTCTTCCATTGCTCCATGGTTCAGTTCTGATGCATATGTAGTTGCTTTCAGTAGTGGACAGGGGTCAGCATAGGAACTCTGTGTTTGTGTCGATGCAGCCCTGTACACAGCAAGCTGTGACACATTGTGTGTTCTGACACCTGTATATCATAGCCAGCATTAACTTCTTCAGCAATCTGTGTTACAGTAGCTCTTCTGAGGGATTGGACCAGATGGGCTAACCTTTGCTTCCCATGTGTATCAGTGACCATTGGGTGCCTATGACCCTGTTGTAAGTTCACCAGTTTTGATAGGTACTGACCACTGCATGCCAGGAAGACCCCGGAAGACCGTCCGTTTTTCAGATGGTCTGACCCAGTTATCAAGCCATTGCCATTGTCCTTAAAGTCATCCAAAGGTGATGTGTTAGAAGCAGTCATCCCTGCTTCTAACACATCACCTTCAATAACTGGCTGTTCACTTGCTGCCTAATATAGCCTACCCCTTGACATACACAGTAACATACACACAGCAAAAAAGCACAAAAACTGTCCTCACTGACTTACAACTACATCTATCAACTAATCTGTACCATGCTGTGTTTCTACTGCACTGCAAAGGTATTTGACACATATTCAAACCTGTCCACTGTGTTCTGTCACAGGTTTGTACAGGATATTTAATTTTTAGTGATTTTAAATGGTCATTTTTTAAACATATTTCTGTCATCATGTGAGTATAGTTCAGAAAAAAATCTTCACAATGTATTTTGCAGATAACATGTGGTCATATTTGGTAAGTAGGACACGTAGTATGACTTCAGCTTGGCCAATCAAAAGAAGTCTTGTCTCTGAAGAGTGAAGAAAAGATCAGAGCTGCTTTCATTTCACACAGCAAGTTGAACATGATGACATCTCCAGTGTTTGTTCTCTATCTCACATGTCTGTTTATGGGCAAAACAGGTGAGTTGTGATTTTGTGTCTTTAAGAGTGTAATGTTCACTCCTCATAGAAATGATTGTAATATCTTGAATGTACTGATTACACTTCTATCACAATTATTTAAACATTTCACTTCATCTCTTATTTCACTTCAGCTCAGACAACTTCTGTGAAATCCTCCTCATCTGTTCATCCAGTCAGTGGTTTTATATCAGCTAATGTTGGTGACAACGTAACTTTACAATGTTACTATGAACGTGATTTTGAAGTGAGTTTTGTTTGGTATAAGCAAACTCTGGGAGAGAAACCAAGGCTCATCTCCACTATCCATGAGTACGAAATAAATTACACCTTTCATAATGAATTCAAGAACAATTCACGCTTTACACTGGAGACTGGAAAGAGTAAAAATCACTTGACGATCACAGATTTGCAGATTTCAGACTCAGCTACTTACTACTGTACAGTTGGTAATTCATTGAAGTTAGAATTAGCAAACATAGCTATTGTCAATGTGAAGAGTTCAATTTTGAAAATCCGAGCTGGGACCTACTACTGTGATGTCGTCTCATGTGGACAGATACTGTTTGGAAACGGGACCAAGCTGGATGTTTGCAGTAAGTACATTTCTAGCAGACATTGGGCCCGATGCAAGAAACACTGATTTACGAGGATTTGCCGTATTCACCAATTTTCTCATATATTGGATTTTCTCTTCGGTACGAACAAAATTTAAGAGCAGACCTGTCGTACCTGTCACACACAACCAACCTGTCATTCACCAAAGCAATAAAACATGATTGTTGCTGTATACCTGTCTAATGGCAGTGTGCCAACAATATCATGTCTTTTGGGGGAACTATATAGATATGATAATCAATTAATGAACACATAACACCTCCACATGGGTATCAAGACCAAACACCTAACAGGGAAATGTTTTATGTTGATTCGCAGGCTGAGCTTATATTATATTGTCAGTATTTTAAACACCCCTCCACAAAAAATACCACAAATCAGGGAAGCTCATGTCTTATTGAGGAGAGCCAAGCTCCCCCTGGCCCCCCTGTAGTTCATGACTTGACTAATGGAATATGTCCTGTTCATTAAATTGCACTTCTGAATCTGTAATCATGATGACATTGCTCTGTTTGCAGTTAGTATTAAGCATTAGATATATCAGTCATTTAAATAAATTGGCAGTAGAAACTATGATATAATGCAAGCTTTCAATATAAATATTATCAGCTGAAACTACAAAGCTACTTGTCCACAGCTACTTTTCCACAATATAAACTGACTATTAATTACTTTTATTCATTGGTGATCGAAATTATAGTTTAGTTCCCTGGCTGATGATTCCCCTATCGAGATGTTTTTTGGCATCTAATTCATGTTAAATCATTTTTGTTTTTATTTCTGTGACAGTACGCACAACAGCTGAGACAGCATTCACAGCACGGCTCATTTTTCCTCATTCTTTGTCTTTCTCTGGACCTTTAATTCCACCACTTACACACTAAATAATAATATGTGTTTCTGTTGATCTATTTCTGAGAGCAGGACCTCAGTCTGAGAGCTTGTAAAGTTCTTCTTCTTAGTCTTTAGTGTCATTTTCATGATTGGAGGTTCTCTACAACCTGCCAGATGTCTGACCTTATATGGTATTTTGGGGGTTTCTTTCATGTTAATTTGCTATTCTCGGGAACGCGTGTTCATTTAGAACAGGTGGGATTCATCATGCTTACGAATGTCATTAACGAATGTTTCCTGGTGATATGAGTGTTTGGTGAATCCAACGTAGCACACTCATGAATTCCACCTCCCAAAAAAAGTATAACAGATTTAAGACAAAACATACGAACATGTTCTTGCATCCAGCCCACTGTTTCCTCTGATAAAGACATGATAACTCCCTAAGTGAACTTCACTTGAAAATAGAGATAAATCAGAGAGTTGTGTAATATCTCATTATATGTGACTCTCTACAGATGAGGTAGACTCTCTTGTCTTGGTGTATTTCTTGAGTGGAGCTTTGGTGTTCACCACCATCCTCAGTGTTTTACTGGCTTTCTCAATGTACAAGATGAACAAGAGAAACAGCTTTCAATCTACAGGTAACTGTTTATATATGTTATAACTGTTATATCTAAGTTTCTATTCATTGAATATGGATTCTGAATGAAATATTTTTTCTGTTTTCACAACCAGAGTCTCAAGCAACATTTTCAGCTCCCTCTGTGACAAATGGCGAGGTAAAACACATATTTCAACACAGTTTTTGTATAACCAGTTGATATTGGGGAGTTTTTGGACTTTGTTTTGATGTTTGTCAGGATCCATATTATTATCAACTTTTACATATGTTGTTAGCAGGGTCACCAAGACACAGACAGCATGCATTATGCTGCTTTAAGTGTGAAGCTGCCCAACAGATCAAGAAGAGTGAAGAACAACTCCAACGATGAATGTGTATACTCCAGTGTAAAGTAGTACAATTATATGTAATATAATTTTTCTTCTGTATTGATTTTCACAGTATAACATAGACTTAGAAGTTAATCTTGAGATAAATGTCTTTTAATATTGTCTTTCTTGTCTGCAGTCAAAAGATAAGATCGTTTTTCTGTGATTTTCAAAGCATAATGTAGTTTTAGAAGTTGATCTTAAGATAAACATCTGAGTGTATCTTCCTTGTGTTCTGCAGTCAAAGGTCAGGTTAGTTCATGTGCACATTTAGAAAACATCTCTGTGTTGCTTTTATTTTTGTGGTTTTAAGCAGAATTTCACAGTAGTTTAGTACAAGAAAACTTTATTTGTGATGTGGAGACAACTTTAAAGATATTTAAATTAATCCCCTTTAGATGTTACTACGTCTATTGTATAAGATCAGTTTAATTGATGCTAAACAACTGACTCATGGCTTTGTCTTATATCTGGTTATCTTATATGTAATGGTTTTTATCTATATAAGTACTTGTATATATATTTTGTATCATAAATGATGAAATAATAAACAATAATAGTTGAACATAGGACACTTTGATCTTGAGTTATTATGTGTGGGTATGAGTTCAGTCCTTTATTACATTAACTGCAGCTTCATCTACAAGTGCTGCTTTTGGTATCATCAGACCAGGTGTCCTTATTCTATTACTCTATGGTTCAGTTCTGATGCAAATGTTCTCATTGTAGTTGCTTTCAACAGTGGACAAGGGTCAGCATCGGAACTCTGATTGTGTGTCTATACAACAATGACACTCGTTATAGACAGCATTAACATATTCAGCAATATGTGTGACAGTAGCTCTTCTGAGGGATTGGACCAGATGGAATAGCCTTCACTTCCCACCTGTATCAGTAAGCCCATGATCCTGTTGTCAGTTCACCAGTTGTCCTTCTTTGGATCACTTTTGATAAGAATTGACCACTGCATACCAGGAAGACCCCAGAAGACCTGCTGCTTTGGAGATGCCTCGACCCAGTTATCTAGCCTTCATACCTTGGCCTTCGTCAAAGTCAATCAGATCCTTATGTTTGTATTTGTATATGTACATTTACATTTCAAAGATGTTGAGCATGAGATGATGTTTGCATGTATTAAATCTAGATACAGAGTCAGTTGTTCTAGGAAAACAAAGTAAAGTGGAACAAGAAGGTTTCTTCTAATGATCTGAAGCTTTGTTAGTTTTCAGTGTTACTGTTTGGGTAAAACTAAAGTTAGAAAAAAATGTATGTGAGCACCTGCCTCCCAGTGCTGTAACTCATGCATATGTGTGTAAGAGTACCAAGTTATTATCAAATTTCACAATCATTTTGTTATCTTACAACAGAAACAGGAAACTATGCAGATGAGAACTATTGTATTATGAATTTGGCTGAATTTTGAGGGTGGAGAAGAAGAAGAAGAATAAAAACAGTGCAACAACATATAAATGAACCAGAAGTTGGATTCTGCACTCACCAGCATTGTTATAAAGATTCAAGGACATGAGGATCCATGCAAAACAATATATATCAGGGTATATATATATGCATTACTCTGACCGATCACACATCACTGCATTGACTGTATACTAAGCTGTATCTGAGTGCACAGCAGCACTGTGACTGAACACATCCAGTTACACACGGATGGAGGACTGAAGCTGCTGCTGCTGTTGTTTTGCTTTCACTATGCAGCAAAAGCAGGACAGGTTAAAGAGGGAAAAGCTTTGGTGAAATACAGTGGTTATACATTCTTAATTGTCTTTGGCACTTTTTTGACTATGAATGTATGTAGAAGAGAAAAACAGTTTGTGGTTTTTAGCAGGATATAAGCATGTTCAAACTTTCAGAAGAGTATGCATTAAGCTAAAAACACTTCAACACTCAAACAGCAGATCCTTGTCAAACCAGACTTGTCTGATAATTTTGACTCTGAAAGATGAAAAGCTGCAGTAACAAAGGAAAAAACCTGTCTCACTTTATGTCCATTGGGTCATTTTTTACTGAGTGAACTGACTTTATTTGACTTCTTTTGCCAGTCAACTAAAATAGAGGTGAATGGAATTTCATTATAGTAAACTGACTGAACTTATATATTGTTTTTTCTAGTCTTCAACCACTCAAAGTACTTTTAATTTATTTTAACACCAAGATGGGAAACTGTTCTTTTTTAAATGATAATTCTGTCATCATGTGAATACAGTCAATAAAAAAACTTCACCTAATAGATCACAGGTAATGTGGTCATGTTTCATAAGTAGGACACGTAGTATGACTTCTGGTTGGCCAATCAAATGCAGTCTTGTCTCTGAAGAGTGAAGAAAAGATCAGTGCTGCTTTCATTTCACACAGCAAGTTGAACATGATGACATCTCCTGTGTTTGTTCTCTATCTCACATGTCAGTTTATGGGCAAAACAGGTGAGTTGTGATTTTGTGTCTTTAAGAGTGTAATGTTCACTCCTCATAGAAATGATTGTAATATCTTGAATGTACCGATTACACTTCTATCACAATTATTTTAAAATCTCGCTTCATCTCTTATTTCACTTCAGCTCAGACAACTTCTCTGAAATCCTCCTCATCTGTTCATCCAGACAGTGGTTTTATATCAGCTAATGTTGGTGACAATGTAATACTGCAATGTTACTATGAAGGTGATTTTGCAATGAGATTTGATTGGTATAAGCAAACTCTGGGAGAGAAACCAAGGCTCATCTCCACCTCCTATGAGTATGAAAGAAAATACACTTTTCATAATGAATTCAAGAACAATCCACACTTCACACTGGACACTGGAAAGAGTAAAAATCACTTGATGATCACAGATTTGCAGATTTCAGACTCAGCTACGTACTACTGTATAGTTGGTAATTCATTGACATTAGAAATAGCAAACCTAGCTATTGTCAATGTGAAGAGTTCAAGTTTGAACATCCAAGCTTTGGTGCATCAGTCGGCATCTGAGAGCATCCAGCCAGGAGGCTCTGTGACTCTGAACTGTACAGTACACACTGGGACCTGTGATGATGGAGAACACAGTGTTTACTGGTTCAAAAACTCTGAAGAATCTCATCCAGGACTCATTTACACACATGGAGGCAGGAATGATCAGTGTGAGAGGAACACCAACACACAAACACACACCTGTGTCTACAACTTGCCGATGAAGAGTCTGAATCCTTCTCATGCTGGGACCTACTACTGTGCTGTCGCCTCATGTGGACAGATACTGTTTGGAAATGGGACCAAGCTGGATGTTGGCAGTAAGTAACATTATAGCCAAGCTTGTTGCATCAGAAAGGTACTCCTTGTTACTGTTTAATCACAATTAGAATGAAAAACTGAAAAATGTTGAAGCTCTATTCTGGTGTCTGACTCTCTGCAGATCAGGTGGACTGTTTTGTCTTGGTGTATTTCTTGAGTGGAGCTTTAGCGTTCACCATCCTCAGTGTTTTACTGGCTTTCTCAATGTACAAGATGAACAAGAGCAACAGTGGACAATTAACAGGTAACTGTTTATATCTGACAGCATGTATTCACTGAACATGGCTTTTGAGTAAAATCACTATATTTGTGTTTCACAAGCAGAGTCTCAAACAAGAAGTTCAGCTCCGTACACAGGTGCAAAGGTGAACCGTTTTTTTTCTCAATTTCCAGTGTAATAATATGATTTTTGGATGATGTTTTAGAATAATATTATAATGTATTGATATATACTTTGTTACCAGGGTTACAAAGATGCAGACAACCTGTATTATTGCGCTTCAAGTAAGAACCTGACCAACAGACAGAAGGACCAAACCTGGAGTGAATGTGTGTACTACAGCGTAAAGCAGTAGAACTGGACATGTTTCATTTGTACTTTGTGTAGAATATATTATATTGTAGAGGTGTAACATGGATTTACTTTTAAGTTTGAAAGAAATATGTTTTTTAGCTTCTTAAATTTCTTGCTATGCTTTGGCTGTTTTATGATTTGCCTTTTTTTTTCTTGTCTGGACTGTGTGATCTCAGGCAGAATATCTGCATAGCTTTGTTTCTTGCAAATAAGCTGTGTATCTCAAGTTATTTTTATTACATACTCTATGAATATAATGACTTTTGTGTTTCCAGTAAATGGTTTGATCTATAGTGCAGAATGTATTTGTGGGTTTTTAGCATCAAGATTATATTGAACTTGTGTGTTTTATCTGCATTGATTTTATTAGTTTGGCAAGAATGTGTTTTGGTATTATGTAAATATTGTTTATGTTAATGATCAAATAAACATTTGAAATTCGAAGACTGTGAGCATGAGATGATGTTTGCATGTATTAAATCTAGATACAGAGTCAGTTGTTCTGGGACTACAAAGTAAAGTGGAACAAGAAGGTTTCTTCTAATGACCTGAAGCTCTGTTAGTTTTCAGTGTTACTGTTTGGGTAAAACTGAAGTTAGAAACAATTGTATGTGAGCACCTGCCTCCCAGTGCTGTAACTCATGCATATGTGTGTAAGAGTACCAAATTATTATCAAATTTCACAATCATTTCCTCATCTTACACCAGAAACAGGAAACTATGCAGATGAGAACTACTGTATCATGAATTTGGCTGAATTTCAAGGGTGGAGGGAGAGTAGCTGCGTGAAGAAGGAGGGCAGACATTGCTTGTTGACATATAATAATAATAATAATAATAATAATAATAATAATAATAATAATAATAATGATGAGAGGAAGATGAACAGTGTAACACCATTTAAATGAGGCAGAAGTTGGAGCTGGTGGACACAACACAACAGAAATCCTCCCAATCTTGACTTGTAGCTCTTTAGCTCTCTGGCTGTATGGTTGTGTAGTTATCAGCTGGTTGCATTTCCTTTTGTGGTTTGAAGAAGAATTTCATATAGTACAAAAAAACAACATGTATTAAACACATTGAGACATTTTTTTAACACATTTTGTTTACATCAAACTAATTTATGTGTCATACAACCTGAGACTTATTGATGCTACACAGGTGACTCATGGCTTCGTCTTAATTGATTATTTTATTATGGTTTTATCTGTATAAGTGATTTTATATGTACATTTTAGTCAATAATGTTCAATAATATAAGCTGATTATAATATACTTTGACTTTGAGACATTATGTGTTGGTGTGAAGTCATTCTCTTGTAGCATTAACTACAAGTTCATCATACAGTCACTGCTGGTGTTATCTTGTGAATCAGAAAAAAACATATGACCAAGTCAGGAAAAATATATGAAGTATGAAAATGTAACAATGTGAAAAGCTGGATGATTATACCACTTTCATTCAGTTGCTCTTTATCCAAACTGATTATCATTTTGTTGTGTCTTCTCACTTTGTACAGTGTTTTACTATAGATCCAACATGTAGCCACTGTTTGATTAGTTAGTGTTAGGGTTACTGATGAAATACAGAGAACTACTTAGTGTTTGTTCTTACAAAACAAGTTTATACAGACTTTGTGCCAGGTGTGTGCTGATTTCAATGTTAATATTGAACTGATTAACCGGTGAGATGAATGATTACTAAAGGACCATTATGATATATTAAAACTAGAATTCCCATAAATGTGCTCATTGTAATTCAACGAGTCATGCTAACTTAGCACTCACCAGCATTGTTATAATGATTCAAAAACATGAGGATCCATGCAAACCAACATATATCAGGTTATATATTGGTGCCTTACATGCATGACACTGACCCAACACACATCACTGCATTGACTGTATAGTGAACTGTATCTGAGTGCACAGCAGCACTGTGACTGAACACATCCAGTTACACACTGATAGAGGACTGAAGCTGCTGCTGCTTTTGTTTTGCTTTCACTATGCAGCAAAAGCAGGACAGGTTAAAGAGGGGAAAGCTTTTGTGAAATACAGTGGTTATATATTCTTAATTGTCTTTGGCACTTTTTTGACTATGAATGTATGTAGAAGAGAAAAACAGTTTGTGGTTTTCAGCAGGATATAAGCGTGTTCAAACTTTCAGAAGAGTATCCATTCAGCTAAAAACACTTCAACACTCAAACAGCAGATCCTTATCTAACCAGACTTGTCTGATTATTTTGACTCTGAAAGATGAAAAGCTGCAGTAACAAAGGAAACAAAACTGTCTCACTTTCTGTCCATTGGGTCATTTTTTACTGTGTGAACTGACTTTATTTGACTTCTTTTGCCAGTCAACTAAAATAGAGGTAAATGGAATTCATTATAGTAAACTGACTGAACTTATATATTGGTTTTTCTAGTCGTCAACCACTCAAGGTGCTTTTAATTTATTTTAACACCAAGATGGGAAACTGTTCTTCTTTTTTTCATTCATGATTCTGTCATCATATGAATACTTTCAAGAAAAAAACTTCACCTAATAGTTTGCAGGTATCATGTGGTCATATTTCCTTAGTAGGCCACGTAGTATGACTTCAGCTTGGCCAATCAAAAGCAGTCTTGTCTCTGAAGAGTGAAGAAAATATCAGTGCTGCTTTCATTTCACACAGCAAGTTGAACATGATGACATCTCCAGTGTTTGTTCTCTATCTCACATGTCTGTTTTTGGGCAAAACAGGTGAGTTGTGATTTTGTGTCTTTAAGAGTGTAATGTTCACTCCTCATAGAAGTGATTGTAATATCTTGAATGTACTGATTACACTTCTATCACAATAATTTTAAAATGTCGCTTCATCTCTTATTTCACTTCAGCTCAGACAACTTCTCTGAAATCCTCCTCATCTGTTCATCCAGACACTGGTTTTATATCAGCTAATGTTGGTGACAACGTAACTTTGCAATGTTACTATGAAGGTGATTTTGCAATGAGATTCGAATGGTATAAGCAAACTCTGGGACAGAAACCAAGGCTCATCTCCACCTCCTATGAGTATGAAGGAAAATACACTTTTTATAATGAATTCAAGAACAATCCACGTTTCACACTGGACAAAATTAATTTGACGATCACAGATTTGCAGATTTCAGACTCAGCTACTTACCACTGTACAGTTGGTAATTCATTGACGTTAGAAATAGCAAACCTAGCTATTGTAAATGTAAAGAGTTCAGGTTTGAACATCCAAGCTTTGGTGCATCAGTCGGCATCTGAGAGCATCCAGCCAGGAGGCTCTGTGACTCTGAACTGTACAGTACACACTGGGACCTGTGATGATGGAGAACACAGTGTTTACTGGTTCAAAAACTCTGAAGAATCTCATCCAGGACTCATTTACACACATGGAGGCAGGAATGATCAGTGTGAGAGGAACACCAACACACAAACACACACCTGTGTCTACAACTTGCCGATGAAGAGTCTGAATCTTTCTCATGATGGGACCTACTACTGTGCTGTCGCCTCATGTGGACAGATACTGTTTGGAAACGGGACCAAGCTGGATGTTGGTGGTGGTAAGTAACATTATAGCCATCCATGTTGCATCAGAAAGGTACTCCTTATTACTGTTTAATCACAATTAGAATGGAAACTGAAAAATGTTGAAACTCTGTTCTGGTGTCTGACTCTCTACAGATGAGGTGGACTGTTTTGTCTTGGTGTATTTCTTGAGTGGAGCTTTGGCGTTCACCATCCTCAGTGTTTTACTGGCTTTCTCAATGTACAAGATGAACAAGAGCAACAGTGGACAATTAACAGGTAACTGTTTATATCTGACATCATGTATTCACTGAACATTGATTTTGAGTAAAACCACTTTTTTGTGTTTCACAACCAGAGTCTCAAGTAAGAAGTTCAGCTCTCTCCACCGGTGCAAAGTTGAATCCTTTTTTTTTCAACATCCAGTGTAATAATATGATTTTTGGATTGTGTTATAGAATAATATTATAATATACTGATATATACTTTGTTACCAGGGCTACACAGATACAGACAAGCTGTATTACTGCACTTCAAATAAGAACCTGACCAACAGACAGAAGGACCAAACCTGGAGTGAATGTGTGTACTACAGAGTAAAGCAGTAGAACTGGACATGTTTCATTTGTACTTTTTGTAGAATATATTTTATTGTAGTGTCCCTCTGTAGTGGTGTAACATAGATTTACTTTTAAGTTTAAAGAAATATGTTTTCATAGCTTCTCAAATTTCTTGCTATGCTTTGGCTCTTTTATGATTTGCCTTTTTTTTCTTGACTTTTTGTCTGTGTGATCTCAGGCAGAATATCTGCATAGCTTTGTTTCTTGCAAATAAGCTGTGTATCTCAAGTTATTTTTATTACATACTCTATGAATATAATGAGTTTTGTGTTTCCAGTAAATGGTTTGATCTATACTGCAGAATGTATTTGTGGGTTTTTAGCATCAAGATTATATTGACCTTGTGTGTTTTATCTGCATTGATTTTATTAGTTTGGCAAGAATGTGTTTTGGTATTATGTAAATATTGTTTATGTTAATGATCAAATAAACATTTGAAATTCGAAGACTGTGAGCATGAGATGATGTTTGCATGTATTAAATCTAGATACAGAGTCAGTTCTGGGACTATAAAGTAAAGTGGAACAAGAAGGTTTCTTCTAATGATCTGAAGCTCTGTTAGTTTTCATTGTTACTGTTTGGGTAAAACTAATGTTGGCAAAATTGTATGTGAGCACCTGCCTCCCAGTGCTGTAACTCATGCATATGTGTGTAAGAGTACCAAGTTATTATCAAATTTCACAATCATTTCCTCATCTTACACCAGAAACAGGAAACTATGCAGATGAGAACTACTATAATATGAATTTGGCTGAATTTCAAGGGTGGAGGAAGAGTAGCTGTGTGAAGAAGGAGGGCAGACATTGCTTGTTGACATATAATAATAATAATAATAATAATAATAATGATGAGAGGAAGATGAACAGTGTAACACCATTTAAATGAGGCAGAAGTTGGAGCTGGTGGACACAACACAACAGAAATCCTCCTCATCTTGACTTGTAGCTCTTTAGCTCTCTGGCTGTATGGTTGTGTAGTTATCAGCTGGTTGCATTTCCCTTTGTGGTTTAAAGAAGAATTTCATATAGTACAAAAAAACAACATGTATTAAACACATTGAGACATTTTTTTTTAACACATTTTGTTTACATCAAACTAATTTATGTGTCATACAAGCTGAGACTTATTGATGCTACACAGCTGACTCATGGCTTTGTCTTAATTGATTAATTTATGATGGTTTTATCTGTATAAGTGATTTTATATGTACATTTTAGTCAATAACGTTCAATAATATAAGCTGATTATGATATACTTTGACTTTAAGACATTATGTGTTGGTGTGAAGTCATTCTCTTGTAGCATTAACTACAAGTTCATCATACAATCACTGCTGGTGTTATCTTGTGAATCAGAAAAAAACATATGACCAAGTCAGGAGAAATATATGAAGTATGAAAATGTAACAATGTGAAAAGCTGGATGATTATACCACTTTCATTCAGTTGCTGTTATCCAAACTGATTATCATTTTGTTGTGTCTTCTCACTTTGTACAGTGTTTTACTATAGATCCAACATGTAGCCACTGTTTGATTAGTTAGGGTTAGGGTTACTGATGAAATACAGAGAACTACTTAATGTTTGTTCTTACAAAACAAGTTTATACAGACTTTGTGCCAGGTGTGTGCTGATTTCAATGCTAATATTGAACTGATTAACCGGTGAGGTGAATGATTACTAAAGGACCATTATGATATATTAAAACTAGAATTCCCATAAATGTGCTCATTGTAATTCAACGAGTCATGCTAACTTAGCACTCACCAGCATTGTTATAATGATTCAAAAACATGAGGATCCATGCAAACCAACACATATCAGGTTATATATTGGTGCCTTATGTGCATGACACTGACCCACCACACATCACTGCATTGACTGTATAGTGAACTGCATCAGAGTGCACAGCAGCACTGTGACTGAACACATCCAGTTACACACTGATACAGGACTGAAGCTGCTGCTGCTGTTGTTTTGCTTTCACTATGCAGCAAAAGCAGAGCAGGTTAAAGAGGGGAAAGCTTTTGTGAAATACAGTGGTTATATATTCTTAATTGTCTTTGGCACTTTTTTGACTATGAATGTATGTAGAAGAGAAAAACAGTTTGTGTTTTTTAGCAGGATATAAGCATGTTCAAACTTTCAGAAGAGTGTAAAGTATCCATTCAGCTAAAACCACTTCAACACTCAAACAGCAGATCCTTATCTAACCAGACATGTCTGATAATTTTAGACTCTCAAAGATGAAAAGCTGCAGTAACAAAGGAAACAAAACCTGTCTCACTTTATGTCTACTGGGTCATTTTCTACTGAGTGAACTGACTTTATTTGACTTCTTTTGCCAGTCAACTAAAATAGAGGTGAATGGAATTCATTATAGTAAACTGACTGAACTTATATATTGTTTTTTCTAGTCTTCAACCACTCAAAGTGCTTTTAATTTATTTTAACACCAAGATGGGAAACTGTTCTTTTTTAAATGATAATTATGTCATCATGTGAATACAGTCAATAAAAAAACTTCACCTAATAGATCACAGATAACGTGGTCATGTTTCATAAGTAGGACATGTAGGCCACGTAGTATGACTTCCGGTTGGCCAATCAAAAGCAGTCTTGTCTCTGAAGAGTGAAGAAAAGATCAGTGCTGCTTTCATTTGACACAGCAAGTTGAACATGATGACATCTCCAGTGTTTGTTCTCTATCTCACATGTCTGTTTGTGGGCAAAACAGGTGAGTTGTGATTTTGTGTCTTTAAGAGTGTAATGTTCACTCCTCATAGAAATGATTGTAATATCTTGAATGTACTGTTTACACTTCTATCACAGTAATTGACACGCTTCATCTCTTATTTCACTTCAGCTCAGACAACTTCTCTGAAATCCTCCTCATCTGTTCATCAAGACACTGGTTTTATATCAGCTAATGTTGGTGACAACGTAACTTTGCAATGTTACTATGAAGGTGATTTTGAAGTGAGATTTTATTGGTACAAGCAAACTCTGGGACAGAAACCAAGGCTCATCTCCACTATCCATGAGTATGAAATAAAACACACTCTTCATAATGAATTCAAGAACAGTTCACGCTTTACACTGGAGACTGGAAAGAGTAAAAATCACTTGACGATCACAGATTTGCAGATTTCAGACTCAGCTACTTACTACTGTACAGTTGGTAATTCATTGATGTTAAAATTAGCAAACATAGCTATTGTCAATGTGAAGAGTGCAAGTTTGAAAATCCGAGCTGGGACCTACAACTGTGACGTCACCTCATGTGGACACATACTGTTTGGAAACGGGACCAAGCTGGATGTTTGCAGTAAGTAACTTTCTAGCCAAGCTTGCTGCATCAGAAAGGTACTCCTTGTTACTGTTTAATCACAATTAGAATGAAAACTAAAAAATGTTGAAGCTCTATTGTGGTGTCTGACTCTCTACAGATGAGGTGGACTGTTTTGTCTTGGTGTATTTCTTGAGTGGAGCTTTGGCGTTCACCATCCTCAGTGTTTTACTGGCTTTCTCAATGTACAAGATGAACAAGAGCAACAGTGGACAATTAACAGGTAACTGTTTATATCTGACATCATGTAATCACTGAACATTGATTTTGAGTAACATTATTTGTTTGTGTTTCACAAGCAGAGTCTCAAACAAGAAGTTCAGCTCCGTACACAGGTGCAAAGGTGAATCCTTTTTTTTTTCAATTTCCAGTGTAATAATATGATTTTCGGATTATGTTTTAGAATAATATTATAATGTACTGATATATACTTTGTTACCAGGGTTACAAAGATGCAGACAAGCTGTATTATGCTGCTGTAAGTGAGAACCTGACCAACAGACAGAAGGATCAAATCTGGAGTGAATGTGTGTACTACAGCGTAAAGCAGTAGAACTAGACATGTTTCATTTGTGTAGAATATATTTTATTGTAGTGTCCCTCTGTAGAGGTGTAACATGGATTTACTTTTAAGTTTGAAAGAAATATGTTTTATAGCTTCTTAAATTTCTTGCTATGCTTTGGCTGTTTAATGATTTGCCTTTTTTTTCTTGACTTTTTGGCTGTGTGATCTCAGGCAGAATATCTGCATAGCTTTGTTTCTTGCAAATAAGCTGTGTATCTCAAGTTATTTTTATTACATACTCTATGAATATAATGAGTTTTGTGTTTCCAGTAAATGGTTTAATCTATACTGCAGAATGTATTTGTTGCTTTTTAGCATCAAGATTATATTGAACTTGTGTGTTTTATCTGCATTGATTTTATTAGTTTGGCAAGAATGTGTTTTGGTATTATGTAAACATTGTTTATGTTAATGATCAAATAAACATTTGAAATTCAAAGACTGTGAGCATGAGATGATGTTTGCATGTATTAAATCTAGATAGAGAGTCAGTTTTTCTAGGACTACAAAGTAAAGTGGAACAGAAAGGTTTCTTCTAATGATCTGAAGCTCTGTTAGTTTTCAGTGTTACTGTTTGGGTAAAACTAAAGTTAGAAAAAAATGTATGTGAGCACCTGCCTCCCAGTGCTGTAACTCATGCATATGTGTTTAATAGTACCAAATTATTATCAAATGTCACAATCATTTCCTTATCTTACAACAGAAACAGGAAACTATACAGATGAGAACTACTGTATCATGAATTTGGCTGAATTTTGAGGGTGGAGGAAGAGTAGCTGTGTAAAGAAGGAGGGCAGAAGTTGCTTGTAGATGTAACCTGTTGGAAAAAAGAACACAACTGTTACTAGAGGTGTGAGGAGGAAAGTGTTAAAAATATGAGAAATATGTTTAAAAAACATGTTCCTTCACTGAGAATTATTTTTATTTAATTCATACATTTATTAATTAATTCATAACAACATTCTTTATTTTATTCTTCGTTTTATTTATCATTTCATTTGATCCCAGAGGTCTTTTTGATTTAGTAGGTGGTCCTGTTTTACAATTTTACTTTAAAATTGATTTCATTGGTTCATTTCAGTTTAGCTGAGCCGCTATTGGTTGAAGCAACGTATGTCCCGCCCCTTCACGTAAGATACGCTGCGGTGGTGTGTGAAAATACACACACGGAGCAGCAAGACGATTGAGAGATACAGAGGTTTTGGAGTGAGAAACTTGTAAAAATACAACTCATATTGGAAGAAAAGGAAATTGTGTGTGCAGATAAAAGTTCGGTGAACCACTGAAGCGACCCTGGGAACATTTGTATTCGTTTATTATTTTCTTGTCTCGGTGAGTCCTACTTGTATTAGCTTGAATTAGCTTAGCCTCGCGGTGGTTTAGCTACCGAGCGGGAGCGTAAAGTTACAATGTTATGGTATTTTCTAATGATAGCTAAGGAAAACAGGAATATGTGTGTAAAATGAGTATGTGTGTATGAGTATATATGTATGTTTACATTGTAAGAACAGTGAAAGACACCATTTAGCTGAGTTTTATGGGTTATAAAGCTACAAATTCTGTATATTACCGCGCCATGGCGTGTATAGGGACTCAGTATTGTGATGAGAAATTCGTTACATTTTCTTGCTTATCTTGATTCAATCTGAGTGATTAGTGATTAACTGTGAGTGGTTTTATAATCATTTACATGTGTTGTTTACTAGTAAATTCATGATTTTGTTTCACTATAAAACAGTGAAGTTAACATTTCATGTGTATATTTCATGTAATATTACAATGCAGCAGTTATCTTTTACCAAGTTAACAGTGAGAAATCGCATTATACATCGATATTGACAAAATTAAACTGTACAGTTAAGAACAAGTTAGAATAGATTTATATCAGCCCTGTTATGTTATACAGGCTGGGTTTTTTGGATGCCCTGAGATTCTGGACCCTGGATGTTGGAGCGATTCTCTCCCTGACGAGGGGGATGGCGAGCCACCCGTGTGAGCATCTGGATTGAGGAGGGGCCTTTTCCATTCTTCATTCTCTGTCCTGACAGAGTGGTAGGGTTGTGGGGAAGGACTTCCACGAACAATTGAAATTGACTATTTTCATTTTGGGGAAAAACATTTTATTTTCTTTGGTTTAGGGTGCACCCTGTTTAAAAAAAGGACATTTCAAACAAGAACAGAAACTACTGCCGGCAGCAATTGTAAATTGTCATTTTCTTATGTGTGCTTAATACAATGTTAATACAGTGTTAAAACTTACCTGTGTGTCCTCTTACTCATTGCGGTGTCCAATTTCCTCTTATTACTTGCCCTACGAACCTAGTGTGTACTTACCTGTCACGTGGGTTACATAGACATATAATAATAATAATAATAATAATAATAATAATGATGATGAGATGAAGATAAACAGTGCAACAACATTTAAATGAGCCAGAAGTTGGAGCTGGTGGACACAACACAACAGAAGTCCTCCTCATCTTGACTTGTAGCTCTTTAGCTCTCCGGCTGTATGGTTGTGTAGTTATCAGCTGGTTGCATTTCCTTTTGTGGTTTTAAGCAGAATGTCTTGCAATACAAAAAACAGCATGTATTACACTTGAGACAATTTTTAATACATTTCCTCTAGATCAAACTAATTTATGGATCATATAGGCTGAGATGGATTGATGCTACACAATTGCCTCATGAGCTTTGTCTTCCACTTGATTATTTTACATGTAATGGTTTTATCTGTACAAGTGCTTTTGTATGTACATTTTATGCAATAATGATCAAATAATAAACAATATAAGTTGATTATAGAAGCCTTTGATCTCAGTATAAATATGTTGGTGTGAGTTCAGTCCCTTGTAGCATTAACTGAAGTTTCATCATACAAGCAATGATGGTGGCATCATGTTAATCAGAAAAAGCATGAGACCAAGTCAGGAGAAAAAGATCCACTCAGTTGCTATTACCTCACCAGGTTATCATTGTGTTGTCTCTTCCCATTGTGTACTGTGTCCTACTGTACATTCACAATGCAGCTACTGACATTCATGGAACTACTTAGTGTTTGTTCTTAGAAAACAAGTTTATACAGACTTTGTGCCAAGTATGTGCTGATTTGAATGTCAATATTACACTGAGGTGAATGATTACTAAATTACAATTACAATGTATTAAATTAGATATGTTTTCCCATAAATGTAGTCATTGTGACTCAGTTAGTCATGCTTACTTAGCACTCACCAGCATTGTTATAAAGATTCAAAGACATGAGGATCCATGCAAACCAATATATATCTGTAATATATTGGCGCCTTATATGCATGACACTGACCCACCACACATCACTGCATTGACTGTATAGTGAACTGCATCTGAGTGCACAGCAGCACTGTGACTGAACACATCCAGTTACACACCGATGGAGGACTGAAGCTGCTGCTGTTGTGTTGCTTTCACTATGCAGCAAAAGTAGGACAGATTAAAGAGGGGAAGTTTTTGTCAAATGAAGTGGTTATACATTCTTAATTGTCTTGACACTGTTTTGACTGTGGATGTAGAAGAGAAAAACAGTTTGTGGTTTTCAGCAGCATATAAGGATGTCCAAACTTTCAGAAGAGTTTCCCTTCAGCTAAAACCACTTCCAACGGAAATTAAAAAACTGTCTTAATTTATGTCCATTGGGACATTTTCTATATATAAGAGTTATATAACAGTTCTATACTGTACATGTGCAAACATTGTCCTAATGAAGTTATAACTACATCTAGAAACTAATTTGTACCACGGTGTGTTGCTAGTGTATGTCACAGAGTTTACCCATATTAAACTTGTCCACTGTGTTCTGCTACATGTTTGTACTGGATATTCATTTTTAATTTTAACACCAAGATGGGAAACTGTTCTTCTTTTCTTTTTTTTCTTTTTTACAGTCAAGAAGCAAAGTTAACCTTATAGATCGCAGGTAACATGTGGTCATGTTTCGTAAGTAGGACATGTAGGCCACGTAGTATGAGTTCAGGCTGGCCAATCAAAAGCAGTCTTGTCTCTGAAGAATGAAGACAAAATCAGTGCTGTTCTCATTTCACACAACAAGTTGAACATGATGACATCTCCAGTGTTTGTTCTCTATCTCACATGTCTGTTTTTGGGCAAAACAGGTGAGTTGTGATTTTGTGTCTTTAAGAGTGTAATGTTCACTCCTCATAGAAATGATTGTAATATATTGAATGTACTGATTACACTTCTATCACAGTTATTTAAACATTTCACTTCATCTCTTATTTGACTTCAGCTCAGACAACTTCTCTGAAATCGTCCTCATCTGTTCATCCAGTCAGTGGTTTTATATCAGTTAATGTTGGTGGCAACGTAACTTTGCAATGTTACTATGAAGGTGATTTTGCAATGAGATTTGATTGGTATAAGCAAACTCTGGGAGAGAAACCAAGGCTCATCTCCACCTCCTATGAGTATGAAAGAAAATACACTTTTCATAATGAATTCAAGAACAATCCACACTTCACACTGGACAAAAATAATTTGACGATCACAGATTTGCAGATTTCAGACTCAGCTACGTACTACTGTGCAGTTGGTAATTCATTGACGTTAGAAATAGCAAACCTAGCTATTGTCAATGTGAAGAGTTCAAGTTTGAACATCCGAGCTTGGGTGCATCAGTCGGCATCTGAGAGCATCCAGCCAGGAGGCTCTGTGACTCTGAACTGTACAGTACACACTGGGACCTGTGATGATGGAGAACACAGTGTTTACTGGTTCAAATACTCTGAAGAATCTCATCCAGGACTCATTTACACACATGGAGGCAGGAATGATCAGTGTGAGAGGAACACCAACACACAAACACACACCTGTGTCTACAACTTGCCGATGAAGAGTCTGAATCCTTCTCATGCTGGGACCTACTACTGTGCTGTCGCCTCATGTGGACAGATACTGTTTGGAGACGGGACCAAGCTGGATGTTGGCAGTAAGTAACTTTCTACCAGTTGTTGTTTCATCTGATAAAGACATGATTACTGTCAAAATTGTCATCAAAATAGAGATAAATCAGAGAGTTGTGTAATATCTCATTATATGTGACTCTCTACAGATGAGGTAGACTCTCTTGTCTTGGTGTATTTCTTGAGTGGAGCTTTGGCGTTAACCACCATCCTCAGTGTTTTACTGGCTTTCTCAATGTACAAGATGAAAAGAATTGGCCAGTGTACAGGTAACTTTATTTCTCTTTATAACTCTTATATTTGATTCCTATTCATTGAACATTAATTTGAATAAAACATTTTTTTTCTGTTTTCATAACCAGAGTCTCAAGCAACGTTTTCAGCTCCTTCTGTGACAAATGGCGAGGTAAAACTTACTTTTAACAGTGATTAATATTTAAACTTTTTTTTGTATAACCATTTGTTATTGGGGAGTTTTTGGGACATTTCTTCATATTTGTCAGGATCCATATTATTATCAACTTACATACATATGTTGTTAGCAGGGTCACCAAGACGCAGACAACATGCAATATGCTGCTTTCACTGTGAAGCTGCCCAACAGATCAAGAAGACTGAGGAACAACTCCAATGATGAATGTGTGTACTCCAGTGTAAAGTAGTACAATTACATGTTACATTTCTGCTTTTTAAGTAAAGCATTTTTTCTTTTTGATATCGCAATGTAGTTTTAGAAGTTGATCTTGAGATAAATATCTTTTTATATCGTCCTTGTGTTCTGCAGTCAACAGATAAGATCTCTTTTTAGCTGAGACTAGGTCATGTGAACATCTCTTTGTTGCTTTTGTCTTTGTGGTTTTAAGCATAATTTTTAAAGTACAAAAAACATGAATTTAACATAAAGAGCCAATTTTGAATACATTTGAATGCATTCCCTTTAGATCAAACTTGTATATGTATTGTATTGTATGTATAAACTCAGATTAATTGATACTATGCAACTGATTCGTGGGCTTTGTACTTGATCACTTTATATGTAATGGTTTTTAACAATGTAAATACTTTTATGCATACATCTTGTGTTATTAATGATCAAACAATAAATAATATACATTGATTATGGAACACTTTCGTATGCTTTAATCTCAGGAGCCAGATGCTCAAGTTTGTGACAAAGTCAATGTCTCTTAGCTTGCAGACCAACAAAGGGAATTTTAGTACTGGGGACAGGGTCAAGACAACAGGTAGTAGATTTCCTCTATGATGATATGGTGCCTAATGTGCATGACACTGACCCACCACACATTACTACATCAACTCTATACTGCGCTGCATCTGAGTGCACAGCAGCACTGTGCCTGAACACATCCAGTTACACACTAAATGAGGACTGCAACTGTTGCTTTGTCCTACTAAATAACCGTTTTCATTATGCACTCAAAGAAGAGCAGGACGAAAAAGCTTTTATGAAATACAGTGGTGATCATATATAGAGAGAAGAAGAAAAGCCATTTGTGGTTTTTAGCTAGATGTAAGGATGTTCACACTCTCTGCACTTGAGTCTGCATCCTGCATTATAACGGACTGAGAGGAAACTATAATGCATACAGGGTCACTAGTACACCCAGTACCACAAAACTACTAAGTTGTAATGACAAGGTACACACAGCATGCACTGTAACACTGGATGATCGAAACGTACATATGGTAACAGGGTTTTCTCTGCCTATCAAACTAAAAGACAGGCTGCCTTTATATTACTGGCTGCTGCCTTTTGTTGTACAGTACGGCACGTGATGTTGACAGAACTAAAAGGCGGTACTCAACTGCAAAGGCAGTGCAGCCCTCCAACAGTCTACAGTGCACACACACCACATTTTGTAGTTCATCTAGAAAAACGGCAGCAGATACAAGATTTTTTTTTAATGTAATGACTAAATAATTGTCTTTATGAGACAAATCCAAAATATATTGTGAAATTCCTACACTGTCACTCAGAGACTAACTTTAGTTGATCACTAACAAACAAGACATGCTGTGTGACATCCTGTCTGTAGTTTCTGCTTTGTTTTAGTTCGTCTTATTTTGAAAGTTTTTCTCCTTATCTGTGTGGTTGTTCTTACTTCCTGTGTTTTCCAACCTTAGTTGATTTCCTCTTGTGTTTCACCTGTATCTTGTTACACTTACCTGTGTCATGTCCTGTTTTAACCCCCCCACCTCCCCGTCTATATAGGTTTTTGTTTTCAATTCAGTCATTTTCCGATTTCCTGTGTAACTTGCCTTCATGTTGAGTTTCCCCTGTGTTGGCAAAAATAAAGTACACTCTTCAGTTTCACTCTGCCTATTGTGTTCTCTGCTTTGAACCATTTATCTTAATAGTCAGTTATGTTTCATATTGTATTTCAGTGGACTAAGGACACCAGTGAATAGTTTGGGACACAGTCTACTGGAGCAAGAGACTGAAATAGTGCCCCCCTTTTCTAATTGATTGTAAATCACATCTGGACCCAGGTGTTGTGATAGTATTGAATTAGGAGATGAGTATATTGTCCCAAGCCTATAATATAAACACTAACATGTGTCATAACCTTTATTTCTCATCTTGGTATAAAATGTAAGTCCCTTTGAAAATCTTGAAAATCTTTGTCGATCAAAACATATTTCTTTAACTTAACAACTTAAAAACTCTAAAGATGCACAAACTTCCAGAGCTTTTGAAACCTTTGTCGCAAAAACATCAAGGGCAAACCCATATACAGTATGACTTCAGCTTAGCCAATCAAATGCAGTCATGTCTCTGAAGAATGAGGAAAAGATCAGTGCTGTTCTCATTTCACACATCAAGTTGAACATGATGACATCTCCAGTGTTTGTTCTCTATCTCACATGTCTGTTTTTGGGCAAAACAGGTGAGTTGTGTTTTTGTGATTCAAACTTATATCTTTAAGAGTGTGTGGTTACTCCTCATACAAATGATTTTAATATCTTGAATTATCACACTGAATTCTATCACAGTGACTTAACAAAACATTTGCTTTATTTCTCATTTCACTTCAGCTCTGACAACTGCTCTGAAATTCACCTCACCTGTTCATCAAGACAGTGGTTTTATATCAGCTAATGTTGGTGACAGCGTAACTTTACAATGTTATTATGGAGGTGATGTTGCAGCAAGGCTTTACTGGTATAAGCAAACTCTGGGACAGAAACCGAAGCTCATCTCCTCCGTCTACAAGTTTAACACAAATAGTACTTTTCATAATGAATTCAAGAACAAACCACGTTTCACACTGGAGACTGATAATGGAAATAATCACTTGACAATCACAGATTTGCAGATTTCAGACTCAGCTACTTACTACTGTGCAGGTGGTAATTCATTGACATTCGATTTTGTGAAGGGAGCTATTGTCAGTGTTAAGGGTTCAGATTTGAACATTCAAGCTTTGGTGCATCAGTCGGCATCTGAGAGCCAGCCAGGAGGCTCTGTGACTCTGAACTGTACAGTACACATTGGGACCTGTGATGATGGAGAACACAGTGTTTACTGGTTCAAAAACTCGTCAGAATCTCATCCAGGACTCATTTACACACATGGAGGCAGGAATGATCAGTGTGAGAGGAACACCAACACACAAACACACACCTGTGTCTACAACTTGCCGATGAAGAGTCTGAATCTTTCTCATGCTGGGACCTACTACTGTGCTGTCGCCTCATGTGGACAGATACTGTTTGGAGACGGGACCAAACTGGATGTTGAGCGTAAGTAACTTTCTAGTAGATGTGATTACATCTGATAAAGACATGATTACTCTCAAAATGAACTTCACTTCAAAATAGAGATAAATGTGAAAGCATTGTAATATCTCATTATATGTGACTCTCTACAGATGAGGCAGACTCTCTTGTCTTGGTGTATTTCTTGAGTGGAGCTTTGGCGTTCACCACCATCCTCAGTGTTTTACTGGCTTTCTCAATGTACAAGATGAAGAGAAACAGCTTTCAATCTACAGGTAACTGTTTATATCTGACAGTTTATATTCACTGAACATGGCTTTGGAAGAAAATAACTGTTTCTGTTTTCACAAACAGAGTCTGAAGCGACATGTTCAGCTCTGTCTGCAACAAATGGCGAGGTAAAACATATTTTAAACATTGGAATTAATATCTAAACACAATTTTTTACATAACCAGTTATTATTGGGGAGTTTTATGGAAATTGTCTTGATGTTTGTCAGGATCCATACTATTATCAACTTTTACATATATTGTTAGCAGGGTCTCCAAGATACAGACAACCTGCATTATGCTGCTTTAAGTGTGAAGCTGCCCAACAGATCAAGAAGAGTGAAGAACAACTCCAACAATGAATGTGTGTACTCCAGTGTAAAGTAATAGAATAACATGTTACACTTACGCTTTTTAAGTAATATTTCTTTTTGTATAATATAAGTATAATATAGTTTTAGAAGTTGATATTGAGATGAAGATCTTTTATGTCTTCCTTGTGGTCTTTTTCTGGTGAGGTTAGTTCATGTGCACATTCAGAAAACATCTCTGCGTTGCTTTTGTCTTTGTGGTTTTAAGCAGAATTTCGTATAGTACAAAAATGAAAACAAATATTTAACATTCTGTGACATTTTTTAAGACATCCAAATAAATACCCTTTTCATCAAACTAGTGTATGTATTATATTGCATGTTTAAGCTCAGATTAATCAATGCTACACAACTGACTCATAGGCTTTGTCTTCCACCTGATTACTTCCCATGTGATCATTGTATTTGTACCTTTTATGCAACTAAGCTCAAATAATAAACAATATACATTAATTACCATATACTTTGGCCTTGAGATGTGATGGTGTGAGTTCAGTCCCTTGTAGCATTAACTGCAGCGTCATCATACAACCACTGCTGGTGTTATCTTGTATATCAGAAAAATCATATGACCAAGTCAGGAGCAATATACAGTATATATATATAAAGTATGAAAAAGGACAAAAGCATAGGCTGGAGGATGATCCCACTTTCATTCAGTGACTTCATTTGGAATCTGGATTTAGTAGATTTCACTGCATTGACTGTATAGTGGCACTTTTTTGACAATGCACGGATGTAGAAGAGAAAAACAGTTTGTGGTTTTCAGCAGGATATAACCATGTTCACACTTTTAGAAAAGTATCCATTCAGCTAAAGGCACTTCAACACACAAAACAGCAGGTCCTTGTCTGCTGATTGAACTGACTTTATTTGACATCTGCTACCACTCCAGTAAAATGGAGGTTGAGGACAATCCACAGTCAGATCATTTAAATGAAAGCATGTAGCTATTTCTATGTGCTTTTTATAAAAGTTATATATTGTACAAGTGAGCGACTGTGGCTCAGGAGGAAGAGCCAGTCGTCCACTAGTTGGAAGGTTGGTGGTTTGATTACCGGCTCCTCCAGTCTGCATGTTGATATGTTCTGGGCAAGATATATACACCCATTGGTCCCGATGTCTGCACCAATGGTGTATGAATGTGTGTGTGAATGAGACATATAGTATAAAAGCGGCATGAAGTCACACTGACCTCCAGCAACGGATCTGTACTATGCTGTGTTTCTAGTGTACTTCACAGGTATTTAACACATATTCAAACGTGTCCACTTTGTCCTGCTACATGTGTGTACTGGATATTTAATTTTTAGTGATTTTAAATCACTTGCAAAGATGGTTAGCAGTTATATTTCTGTCATCATGTCAATATAGTCAAGAAGCAAACTTCACCTAAAAAAATGCAGATAACATTTGGTTATTTTTCCATAGTCAAACATGTAGTATGACTTCAGGTTGGCCAATCAAATGCAATCTTGTCTTTGTAGAGTGAAGATATGATCAGACTAAGGGCACCAGTGAATGATTTGGCACATAGTCTGGAGCTAGAGACTGAAATAGTGCCCCTTTTTCTAATTGATTGTAAATCACATCTGCACCCAGGTATTGTGATAGTATTGAATTAGGAGATTAGTGTATTGTTACAAGCCTATAATATAAACACTGTCATGTGTCATAACCTTTAGTTCCATCTTGGTATAAAATGTAAGTCCCTTTGAAAATATTTGTCAATCAAAACAATATTTTTTTAACTTAAACACACAACTCTAAAGATACATGCACAAGCTGTGTACACTGCAGCATGCATGTTCCAAAGCTTTTGTTACCTTTGTCGAAAAAACATCAAGGGCAAACCCATATGCAGTATGACTTCAGATTAGCCAATGAAATGCAGTCTGGTGTCGGAAGGAGGAAACGAGTGCTGTTCAGTGCTGTTCTCATTTCACACATCAAGTTGAACATGATGACATCTCCAGTGTTTGTTCTCTATCTCACATGTCTGTTTTTGGGCAAAACAGGTGAGTTGTGATTTTATGACTAAAACTTATATCTTTAAGAGTGTGTGGTTACTCCTCATACAAATTACTGTAATATCTTGAATTATTACACTGAATTCTATCACAGTGAGTTAACACAAATTTTTGCTTTATTTCTCATTTCACTTCAGCTCAAACAACTGCTCTAAAACTCAACTCATCTGTTCATCAAGACAGTGGTTTTATATCAGCTAATGTTGGTGGCAGTGTAACTTTACAATGTTACTGTGAAGATGATGATACAACAAGGCTTTACTGGTATAAGCAAACTGTCGGACAGAGACCGAGGCTCATCTCCATCGTCTACACATTTGACAAGAAGGGCATTTTTTATAATGAATTCGAGAACAATCCACGCTTCACACTGGACACTGAAAATGGTAAAAATCACTTGACGATCACAGATTTGCAGATTTCAGACTCGGCTACCTACTACTGTGCATGTGGTAATTCAATGATGTTAAAATTTGTGAAGGGAACTCCTCTCAATGTAAAGGGTTCAGGTTTGAACATCCAAGCTTTGGTGCATCAGTCGGCATCTGAGAGCATCCAGCCAGGAGGCTCTGTGACTCTGAACTGTACAGTACACACTGGGACCTGTGATGATGGAGAACACAGTGTTTACTGGTTCAAAAACTCTGAAGAATCTCATCCAGGACTCATTTACACACATGGAGGCAGGAATGATCAGTGTGAGAGGAACACCAACACACAAACACACACCTGTGTCTACAACTTGCCGATGAAGAGTCTGACTCCTTCTCATGCTGGGACCTACTACTGTGCTGTCGCCTCATGTGGACACATACTGTTTGGAGACGGGACCAAGCTGGATGTTGGCAGTAAGTAACTTTCTAGCAGACATTTAATCTGATAAAGACATGATTACTATCTAATCGAACTTAACATTAAAATAGAGATAAATCAGAGAGTTGTGTAATATCTCATTATATGTGACTCTCTACAGATGAGGTAGACTCTCTTGTCTTGGTGTATTTCTTGAGTGGAGCTTTGGCGTTCACCACCATCCTCTGTGTTTTACTGGCTTTCTCAATGTACAAGATGAACAAGAGCAACAGCGGCCGATTTACAGGTAACTGTTTGTAACTGATATCATGTATTCACTGAACATGACTTTTGAGTAAAATTATTTTTTATGTGTTGTACAATCAGAGTCTCAAGTAAGAAATTCAGCTCCCTCCACTGGTACAAAGGTGAATCCTTCTTTTTAACATGCAGCACATTCATAAATTGATTTTTGGATGTTGTTTTCGAATAATATCATAATGTACTGATATATACTTTGTTACCAGGGTTACAAAGATGCAGACAACCTGTATTACGCGACTGGAAGTGAGAACCTGACCAACAGACGAAGAAGACAGAAGGACCAAAACTGGAGTGAATGTGTATACTACAGCGTAAAGTAGTAGAACTGGAAATGTTTCATTTGTACTTTGAGCAGAATACATGAAATTGTAGTGTCTTTGGAAGTGTAACATGGATTTAGTTTCAAGTTTGAAAGAATGTTTTTACAGCATCTTAAATTTGTTGCTATGCTTTAGTAATTTTAGGATACTGTACTTTTTATCCATGTGATTTGAAGCAGAATATCAACATAACTTTGCTTATTGCAAATAAACTGTGTATCTCAAGTTATTTTTTATCACATACTCTATGAATATAATGATTTTTGTAACTTTAGCAGTAAACGGTTTGATCTATATTGCAGAATGTACTCATTGTATTTTAGGATAAAGATTGTATTGGATATGTGTGTTTTATCCACATTGGTTTTATTATTTTGGCATGTATGTGTTTTTCTATTATCTTCACATTTGATGTACATAATCAATTAAACATTTAAATTTTGAAAACTTTGAGCACAAGATGGTATGTTTGCATGTATTAAATCCAAATACAGAGTCAGTTGTTCTGGGAATACAAAGTAAAGTGGCACAGCAAGGTTTCTTCTGATGATCTGAAGCTCAGTTAGGTTTCATTGTTCAGGTTAAACTAACATTGGTAAGAATGTGTGAATACCTGCCTCCCAGTGCTGTAACTCATACATATGTGTATACGAGTGCAATGTTCTGATCTTATTCACAAACATTTCATTATCTTAAAACAGAAACAATTAACTAAGCAGATGAGAACCACTATATCATACATTAGGCTGAATTTGGGGGGTGGAGGGACAATGGCTGTGTGAAGCAGGGGGGCAGAAGTTGCTCAGTGAAATATAATAATAATGAGAGGAAGAGAAACAGTGCAACAACATTTAAATGAGCCAAACATCAGAACTGCCAGCCACAAAACAACAGAAATCTTCCTTATCTCAACCTGCAGCCATTTACCTCTCTGGCTGTGCGTTCCTGCAGTTATCAGCGGGTTAAATCTTACCTTGAAACTTTTAATAGTAGTGAAACCACAGCTGTTACACCACAGCTCTGCTCCACAGCGGACAGGTTCAATTTCAGTGAAGCTACTCTGCAGTGGACAGGTTCAGTTGACAGACAACATCCCCGCCCCCTGCCCACCTTTACCCTGTTCCATCCTGTTCACTCACACACACACACACAAACACACACACACACACACAAAAAAAAGAAAGAAACTTTCAACAGCATTCAGCCTGGCTCCGTCATTACTGGGCATCATTACTTTTCTTCCTCTCATGTTGAACTGATACAGTGACTCACTATCACCCCTGTGGTACAAAGTGGCATTGCAAGACAGGACAAGCCAAAGCTAGCTGGTTAGCATGCTACCCACAGTAGATATTTCTGTAACTCAATACATGAACATGGGCTTTGATGTGATGTGAAAACTGTTATTTTGTCATATTATATTGATAATTTCAGTTAGTATGGGAATGATTACTAAACTTCTGGTCAGTTTTTAAACACTATACCTTTAAAACAAGAGTTTAACTAGTACCTCTTTAAGAGAGTAGTACTGCTCAGATTATCATTGACTGTAAAACATAATGGACGTAGCCACTGTGATGTCACACTTTGGTTAGTGGACTCCCATTTTGAAGCCTTGTGTTCACATTTTGACTGTTGACATCTTGGAATTTTGGAGCCAGAAGTGATCATATTTGGAAAAGAATTTGGAGCTGACCATAACACTAGCTTGTAGCTTGGTTGGCACATTGCACTTACAGCCTGTGGTTAACTGTGGTAATCCAAAAAACTATCAAACTAAAAATGTACTTTTTTTTTTTAGAAGAAACAAATGCTGAACAAGACTTTTTTAGGTGACCGATTGGTTTCCTGGTTCATTACCAAATATGACTAAGTATATTGAGCATGAAGAGATTCCACTGTGTCTTGTTACTGGTGTGTTTATGTTGGATATTGTGGTTGTTTATTTTCCATTGATAATAAATCTAACACAAAGATAAAGAGCCTTTATGTTCTTTATATATCTCTCACAATATGAAACTTCTAAAAGAGCAAACACCGTTGGTAGTGAACATGTGATCATGTTTCCTATACAGCGTCACTTCAGGTTGGCCAATCAAAAGCAGTCTTGTCTATGAGCAGTGTAGAAAAGTAAATGATCTTTTCACTTCACACGGCAAGTTGAACACGATGACATCGCCAGTGTTTGTTCTCTATCTCACATGTCTGTTCATGGGGAGTATGTGTGAGTTGTGTTTTTTGTGATTCTAACTTTGATCTATTAGAGTGGTTGCTTTTCAAATATTTACTGATTACACTGAATTATATCATATTCTATTAACTATACATTTGCTTTGTTTCTTATTGCATTTCAGCTCAGACAACTTCTCTGAAATCGTCCTCATCTGTTCATCCTGACAGTGGTTATATATCAGCTAATGTTGGTGAAGACAAGACTTTGCAATGTTTATATAAAGATGATGTTCCTGCTAAGTATTACTGGTATAAGCAAACTCTGGGAGAAAAAATGATGCTCATTTCTACCTTCTTCATGTACGATGTAAGCAGCACATTTCATGATGAATTCAAGAATAATCCACGCTTCACAGTGCATACTGAAAAGGGTAAAAATCAATTAAAGATCACAGATTTGCAGATTTCAGACTCAGCTACTTACTACTGTATTAGTTGCTATTTAAACATCTTAGAAGTTTTGGAGGGCACTACTCTCTATGTAAAGGGCTCAGCTTTGGTGCATCAGTCGGCATCTGAGAGCATCCAGCCAGGAGGCTCTGTGACTCTGAACTGTACAGTACGCACTTGGACCTGTGATGATGGAGAACACAGTGTTTACTGGTTCAAATACTCTGAAGAATCTCATCCAGGACTCATTTACACACATGGAGGCAGGAATGATCAGTGTGAGAGGAACATCAACACACAAACACACACCTGTGTCTACAACTTGCCGATGAAGAGTCTGAATCTTTCTCATGCTGGGACCTACTACTGTGCTGTCGCCTCATGTGGACAGATACTGTTTGGAAACGGAACCAAGCTGGATGTTGACAGTAAGTAACTTTCTATCAGACATTATTTCATCCGATAAAGACATGATTAGGCCTTATTCTAACTTAAAATAGAGATAAATCAGAGAGTTGTGTAATATCTCATTATATGTGACTCTCTACAGATGAGGTAGACTCTCTTGTCTTGGTGTATTTCTTGAGTGGAGCTTTGGCGTTCACCACCATCCTCAGTGTTTTACTGGCTTTCTCAATGTACCAGATGAAGAGAAACAGTGGCCAAGTAACAGGTAAGTGTTTATAACTGCCAGCATGTATTGACTGAATATGGCTTTTGAGTAAAATTACTTTTTATGTGTTCTACAAGCAGAGTCTCAAGTAAGAAATTCAGCTCCCTCCACTGGTGCAAAGGTGAATCCTTCTTTTTAACATGCAGCACATTCATAAATTGATTTTTGGATGTTGTTTTCGAATAATATCATAATGTACTGATATATACTTTGTTACCAGGGTTACGAAAATGCAGACAACCTGTATTATGCTGCTGTAAGTGAGAACCTGACCAACAGACGAAGAAGACAGAAGGACCAGATCTGGAGTGAATGTGTGTACTACAGCGTAAAGCAGTAGAACTGGACATGTTTCATTTGTACTTTGAGCAGAATACATGAAATTGTAGTCTCTTTGGAGTTGTCACATGGATTTAGTTTTAAGTTTGAAAGAAATATGTTTTTACAGCCTCTTAAATTCCTTCCTATGCTTTTTTTAGGATTAGGAATTTTAGGATACTTTTTATCCATGTGTTTTGAAGCAGAATATCAACATAACTTTGCTTATTGCAAATAAACTGTGTATGTCAAGTTATTTTTTTATTACATACTCTATGAATATAATGTTTTTTGTGTCTTTAGCAGTAAACGGTTTGATCTATATTGCAGAATATACTCATTGTATTTTAGGATCAAGACTTTATTGGATATGTATGTTTTATCCACATTGGTTTCATTGGTTTGGCATGTATGTGTTTTTCTATTATCTTCACATTTGATGTACATAATCAATTAAACATTTAAATTTTGAAAACTTTGAGCACAAGATGATACGTTTGCATGTATTAAAATCCAAATACAGAGTCAGTTGTTCTGGGACTACAAAGTAAATTGGCACAGCAAGGTTTCTTATAATGATCTGAAGCTCTGTTAGGTTTCAGTGTTCAGGTTAAACTAACATTGGCAAGAATGTGTGAGTACCTGCCTCCCAGTGCTGTAACTCATACATATGTGTATAAGAGTGCAATGTTCTGATCTAATTCACAAACATTTCATTATCTTAAAACAGAAACAATTAACTAAGCAGATGAGAACCACTATATCATAAATTTGGCTTAATATGGGGGGTGGAAGGAGAGTGGCTGTGTGAAGCAGGGGGGCAGAAGTTGCTCAGTGAAATATAATAATAATGAGAGGAAGAGAAACAGTGCAACAACATTTAAATGAGCCAAACATCAGAACTGCCAGCCACAAAACAACAGAAATCTTCCTTATCTCAACCTGCAGCCATTTACCTCTCTGGCTGTGCGTTCCTGCAGTTATCAGCGGGTTAAATCTTACTTTGAAACTTTTAATAGTAGTGAAACCACAGCTGTTACACCACAGCTCTGCTCCACAGCGGACAGGTTCAATTTCAGTGAAGCTACTCTGCAGTGGACAGGTTCAGTTGACAGACAACGTCCCCGCCCCCTGCCCACCTTTACCCTGTTCCATCCTGTTCACTCACACACACACACACACACACACACACACACACACACACACACACACACACACACACACACACACACACACACACACACACACACACACACACACACACACACACACACACACACACACACACACACAGACATACACACACACACACAAAGAAAAAACTTTCAACAGCATTCAGCCTGGCTTCATCATTACTAGACAGCATTACTTTTCTTCCTCTCATGTTGAACTGATACAGTGACTCACTATCACCCCTGTGGTACAAAGTGGCATTGCAAGACAGGACAAGCCAAAGCTAGCTGGTTAGCATGTTAACCACAGTAGATATTTCTATAACTCAATACATGAACATGGGCTTTGATGTGATGTGAAAACTGTTATTATTTCATATTATATTGATAATTTCAGTTAGTATGGGAATGATTACTAAACTTCTGGTCAGTTTTTAAACACTATACCTTTAAAACAAGAGTTTAACAAGTACCTCTTTAAGAGAGGAGTACTGCTCAGATTATCATTGACTGTAAAACATAATGGACGTAGCCACTGTGATGTCACACTTTGGTTAGTGGACTCCCATTTTGAAGCCTTGTGTTTGCATTTTGACTGTTGACATCTTGGAATTTTGGAGCCAGCCTGTGGTTAACTGTGGTAATCCAAAAAACTATCAAACTAAAAATGTACTTTGACGGTTTTTAGTAGAAACAAATGCTGAACAAGACTTTTTTAGGTGACTGATTGGTTTCCTGGTTCATTACCAAATAAGACTAAGTATATTGAGCATAAAGAGATTCCACTGTGTCTTGTTACTGGTGTGTTTATGTTGGATATTGTGGTTGTTTATTTTTCAGTGATAAAATCTTACACAAAGATAAAGAGCATTTATGTTCTTTATGTATCTCTCATCATGTGAAACTTCTAAAAAAGCAAACACCGTTGGTAGTGAACATGTGACCATGTTTCCTATACAGTGTCACTTCAGGTTGGCCAATCAAAAGCAGTCTTGTCTATGAGCAGTGTATCAAAGTGAATGATCTTTTCATTTCACACGGCAAGTTGAACATGATGACATCTCCAGTGTTTGTTCTCTATCTCACATGTCTGTTCATGGGGAAAATGGGTGAGTTGTGTTTTTGTGATTCCAACTTTTATCTGTTAGAGTAGTTGTTTTTCCAAATATTTACTGATTACACTGAATTCTGTCACATTCCATTAACTACAGTTGCTTTGTTTCTTATTTCACTTCAGCTCAGCTGACTGATCTGAAATCGTCCTCATCTGTTCATCAAGACAGTGGTTTTATATCAGCTAATGTTGGTGAAGAGATAACTTTGCAATGTTTATACAAAGGTGATGCTCCTGCAAAGTATTACTGGTATAAGCAAACTCTGGGACAGAAAATGAAGCTCATTTCTACCTACCATAAATATGATGCAATCAGCATGTTTTCTGATGAATTCAAGAACAATTCACGCTTCACACTGAAAACTGAAAATGGTAAAATTCACTTGAAGATCACAGATTTGCACATTTCAGATTCAGCTACTTACTACTGCATTAGTTGTTATTTAAACCTCCTAGAGGTTTTGGAGGACACTACTCTCTATATAAAGGGTTCAGGTTTGAACATCCAAGCTTTAGTGCAGCCATCAGCATCTGAGTGTATCCAGCGTGGAGACTCCATGACTCTGAACTGTACAGTACACACTGGGACCTACTACTGTGCTGTCACCTCATGTGGAAACGGGACCAAGCTGAATGTTGGTAGTAAGTGATTTTTTACCAGACGTTTCATCCAGACATGATTACTCGCAAATTGAACTTAACATCAAAATAGAGATAAATCAGAGAGTTGTGTAATATCTCATTATATGTGACTCTCTACAGATGAGGTAGACTCTCTTGTCTTGGTGTATTTCTTGAGTGGAGCTTTGGTGTTCACTACCATCCTCAGTGTTTTACTGGCTTTCTCAATGTACAAGATGAAGAGAAACAGCTTTCAATCTACAGGTAACTGTTTATATCTGGCAGCATGTATTCATTGAACATGGCTTTGGAATAAAATACCTCTTTCTGTTTTTACAACCAGAGTCTCAAGCGACATTTTCAGCTCCCTCTGTGACAAATGGCGAGGTAAAACTTACTTTGGAACAGTGGAATTAATATCTAAACACGTTTTTACATAACCAGTTATTATAGGGGAGTCTGGACTTTGTTCTGATGTTTGTCAGGATCTATATTGTTAACAACTTTTACATATGTTGTTAGCAGGGTCACCAAGACACAGACAACCTGCATTATGCTGCTTTAAGTGTGAAGCTGCCCAACAGATCAAGAAGAGTGAAGAACAACTCCAACAATGAATGTGTGTACTCCAGTGTAAAGTAGTAGAACTACATGTTACATTTCTGATTTTTAAGTAATATTCTGTCTTTCTTTTTGATTTTCACAGTATAATGTAGATTTAGAAGTTCATCTTGAGATAAATGTCTCTTAATATCGTCTTTGTTGTCTGCAGTCAAAAGATAAGATCATTTTTCTGTGAGGTTAGATTGAGTAAGCATTTGACAAACGTCTCTTTGTTACTTTTACCTTCGTGGTTTTAAGCAGAATGTCTTATAGTATGAACTAAACATACACAAGATACTGAGATAATTTTAAATACATTTGAATAAATTCCCAAGTATATGTATTGTATAAGGCCAGATGAATTAATGCTACATAACTGACTCATGTCTTTGTCTTACACCTGATTATTTTACATGAAATGGATGTATCTGTATAAGTGCTTTTATATGTACATTTTATGCCACAATGATCAAATAATAAATACGGTGATTATGGAACACTTTGGCCTTGAGATTTTATGTGTGGGTGTGAGTGCAGTCCCTTCTCACGTTAACTGCAGCTTCATCATACAAGTGCTGCTGGTGACATGATGTGAATCAGAAAAAAATATGTGGCCAAGTTCAGAGAAAAATACAAAGTATGGAAATGCAACAATGTGACAAGATGGAGAATGAGCTCACTTTTATTCTGTGAATTTATGTGAAATCTAGATCTAGTAGATTTGTTACTCACTCCGTTGCTATTATCCAACCAGGTTATTACTGTGTTGTGTCTTGTAGTCAATGTTTAAACAGAACTGAAAATAAAAAATAAGTGTTTGTGTTGGATTTTATTTCACTGACACACCACACATCACTGCATTGACTGTTTACTGAACTGTATCTGAGTGCACAGCAGCACTGTGACTGAACACATCCAGTTACACACTGATGGAGGACTGAAGCTGCTGTTGTGCTGCAGGTTCGGGTTAGGGTTATTATTTGATTGTGAACTTACAATGATCAGCCATAACATGAAAAAGACCTGTCTAATACAGTGTAGGTCCTACTCATTCCACCAAAACAGCTCTGATCTGCTCATTCATGGATTCCAAAGGACCTCTGACGGTCTCCTCTGGTATCTGGCAACAGCAGACCCTTTAAGTCTTTTAAGTTGTGAGGTGGGGCCTGTCCACAATGCTCTGCTACATTTTAGTACTGAATATATAATATTTTGTGATTATAAATATAATGCTAAGAAGGGGAGCTCTGCATTTATTTTTTATTTCTGCAATCATGTGGATATAGTCAAGAAAAAAACTTCACCTTATAAATTTCAGATAACGTGGTTGTGTCAGAATATCATTGACTGTGAAACATAATGGATGTAGCCACCGTGTCGTCAAACTTTGATTTGTGAACTCTTGTGTTTGCCTTGTGTTTGCATTTAGACCTTCGCCATCTTGGAGTTTTGGAGCCAGAAGTGACCATATTTGTATGAGAGGGTGGCGCTGACCATAATTCTAGCTCCTAGCTTGGTTTGCACATTGCACTTACAGCCTATGGTTAACTGTGGTAATCCAAATGCAAATGTTACATTTTGCATGCAAAAAACAGACTTATCACAATAAAAATAAACGTACTTAGCAGAAAAGACTCACCATCTGTATCCTTATATGGTTTTTAATACAAAATAACACTACACCAGACTTTTAGGTGGCCAAAATGTTACAATTTACTTTCATGAACTGAAACACACTGAAATCGCCACAACTACAGCTATACTCTGTAAATATGGGGTTATGTTATAGTTATATTAACTAACCAATGTTAATTATGCATTACTTTAATAGCCTTAATAAAGTAACAAGTCAGTTATATGAAAATTAAAACCTGTACAGTTGTCATGAATAGGACTGTTAGCTATTGAGACCAAATTTGTTTTTGTACTAGGCTGTAAGTGTGTTTATTTCTGCTGTAACATTGTAGCATTTTAACGGGAGTTTGTGGGGATTGACCGATTTTTGGAGCCAGCATCTAGTGGTCATTCAAGGAACTGCAGTTTTGGCACTCTTAACTCTTAACATATTTGTGTTGTTCTTTTCACCATAATCCTGATGTACTGGATCTCCCTATTAATGCAGACATGGTCGATTCATTGTCACATTAAAATGAGAATGCATAATATCTAAATCAACATTGTGATTTTATTTAGAATACATAGAATAGAATCATGTAGTCCTTGATGAATGAAACATTGATCGTAATGATCAAAGCTTCATACCTTGTAAAAATGTCTCTTCAATACAGCACAGAGAGCAGTGTTGTTTCTCCACATTACAGCTTTAAAAAAGTTTTATGGATTTAAAAAAAAAAGAAGAAAGATTGTTATTTCCTTTGTATTACCAGATATTAATATTAATGTGTATTGAGCATAAAGAGATTCCACTGTGTCTTGTTAGTGGTGTGTTTATGTTGTATATTGTGGTTGTTTATTTTCCACTGATAATACATCTAACACAAAGATACAGAGCCTTTATGTTCTTTATATATCTCTCACAATATGAAACTTCTAAAAAAGCAAACAGCGTTGGTAGTGAACATGTGATCATGTTTCCTATACAGTGTCACTTCAGGTTGGCCAATCAAAAGCAGTCTTGTCTATGAGCAGTGGAGAAAAGTAAATGATCTTTTCACTTCACACGGCAAGTTGAACACGATGACATCTCCGGTGTTTGTTCTCTATCTCACATGTCTGTTTGTGGGGAAAATGTGTGAGTTGTGTTTTTTGTGATTCTAACTTTGATCTATTAGAGTGGTCGTTTTTCAAATATTTACTGATTACACTGAATTATATCATATTCTATTAACTATACATTTGCTTTGTTTCTTATTTCATTTCAGCTCAGACAACTTCTCTGAAATCGTCCTCATCTGTTCATCGTGACAGTGGTTTTATATCAGCTAATGTTGGTGAAGACAAGACTTTGCAATGTTTATATAAAGATGATGTTCCTGCTAAGTATTACTGGTATAAGCAAACTCTGGGACAAAAAATGAAGCTCATTTCTACCTTCTTCATGTATGATGTAAGCAGCACATTTCATGATGAATTCAAGAATAATCCACGCTTCACAGTGCATACTGAAAAGGGTAAAAATCAATTAAAGATCACAGATTTGCAGATTTCAGACTCAGCTACTTACTACTGTATTAGCTGCTATTTAAACATCTTAGAAGTTTTGGAGGGCACTACTCTCTATGTAAAGGGCTCAGGTTTGAACATCCAAGCTTTGGTCCATCAGTCGGCATCTGAGAGCATCCAGCCAGGAGGCTCTGTGACTCTGAACTGTACAGTACACACTGGGACCTACTACTGTGCTGTCGCCTCATGTGGACAGATAGTGTTTGGAAACGGGACCAAGCTGAATGTTGACAGTAAGTAACTTTCTACCAGACATTATTTCATCTGATAAAAGAATGAATAAGTGAACTAATTGAACTTACCTTCAAAATAGAGATAAATCAGAGAGTTGTGTAATATCTCATTATATGTGACTCTCTACAGATGAGGTAGACTCTCTTGTCTTGGTGTATTTCTTGAGTGGAGCTTTGGCGTTCACCACCATCCTCAGTGTTTTACTGGCTTTCTCAATGTACAAGATGAAGAGAAACAGCTTTCAATCTACAGGTAAATGTTTATATCTGTTATAACTGTTATATATAAATTTATATTCATTGAATATGGATATTGAATAAAATTACTTTCTCTGTTTTCACAAACAGAGTCTCCAGCAACATTTTCCACTTCGTATGTGACAAATGGCGAGGTAAAACTTTTTTTTTTCATGGTTGAACTAATATTTAAACACAGTTTTTGCATAACTGGTTGTTATTGGGGAATTTTCTTTGACATTTTTAGATACTTGTCCATATTATTATAAACTTTTACATATTTTGTTGGCAGGGTCACCAAGACACAGACAACCTGCATTATGCTGCTTTAAGTGTGAAGCTGCCCAACAGATCAAGAAGAGTGAAGAACAACTCCAAAAATGAATGTGTGTACTCCAGTGTAAAGTAGTAGAATTACATGTTACATTTCTGCTTTTTAATTATCATTTTTCTTCCTTATTGATTTTCACAGTATAAAATAGATTTAGAAGTTCATCTTGAGATATATATCTTTTTATATCTTGTGGTCTGCAGTCAAAAGATGAGACCTTTTTTCTGTCAGATTAGTTTACGTGCACATTTAACAAACATCTATTTATTGACTTTGCTACTTTCATTTTCATTGTTTTAACTAGAATTTCTTATAGAAAAACACATCTTTACCATACTGAGATCATTTTAAATGCATTTCAATGAATTTCCTTTTGATCGAACAAGTATGTATTGTTGATTGACGCTACACAACTTACTCACAGCTTTGTACATTTAATGTTTTTATCTATTATGCTTTTATTTGTACATTTTATGCAGCAATGATCAAATAATAAACAATATAAGTTGATTATTGAACACATTGAACTTCATGTATTGTGTGTGGGTGTGAGTTCAGTCCCATGTAGCATTAACTGCATCTTCATCATAAAAGTGCTGCTGATGTTATTATGTTAATCAGAAAAGGCATGTGACCAAGTTAGGAGAAATATATAAAGTATGGAAATGTAACAATGTGACAAGATGGAAGGAGGATGATCCCACTTTCATTCAGTGACTTCATGTGAAAACCAAATGTAGTTGATTTGTAACTCAGTTGCTATTATCCGAGCAGGTTATCATTGTGTTGTGTCTTCCCATTGTGTACTGTGTCCTACTGTAGATCCAACATGTACCCATTGTTGAAACAGTTAGTACTGAAAATAAAGGCAAGTGTTTGTGTTGTATTGTATTTCCCATAAATGTGGTCAATTTTGACTCAATGAGTCCAACTAACTTTTCATTCACCAGCATCATCATAGAGAGTCAGGGACATGAACACTCACACACAACAGCATATATCAGGTTATTATTGGTGCCTTATGTGCATGACACTGACACACTACACATCACTGCATTGACTGTACTATGAGCTGCATACTGAGTGCACAGCAGCACTGTGACTGAACACATCCAGTTACACACTAATGGAGGACTGATGCTGCTGCTGCTGCTGTTGTGCTGCTTTCACTATGCAGCTAAATTAGAGCAGGTTAAAGAGGGGAAAGGCTTTTGTGAAACACACAGGTTACACTTTTTTGCACTTTTTTGATCATGAACTTACACTGATCAGCCATAGCATTAAAAACACCTGCCTAATATTGTGTAGGTCTCCCTCGTGCCACCATAAACAGCTCTGATCTGTTGATGCATGGATTCCAAAAAACCTCTGAAGGTGTCCTCTGGTATCATGCAACAACAGATCCTCTAAGTAAGATCTTTGAAGTTGTGAGGTGGGGCCTACATGGATCAGACTTGTCTTTCCAGCACATCCCACAGATGCACAATCAGATTGACATATGTTAAATTTTCAGGTCAAGGCAACACTTTGAACCTGTTTCATGTTCCTCAAAATATTCCTGAACATTTTTTGGAGTGTAGTAGGGTACATTATCCTGCTCAAAAATGCCAACTGCTATCAGGGAATACTGTTGCCAGTGGTGTGTGTCAAAGTAACATCTACAGCAGAACATTGCTCAGCATCACACTACCTACACTGACTTGCCTTCTTCCCATAGTGCATCCTGATGCCATCTATTCCTCAGGTAAACAATGTACACACACCTGGCCGTCATCAACATAATGTAAAATAAAATGTGATTCAGACCAGGCCTCCTTTTTCCATTGCTCCATGGTTCAGTTCTGATGCACACATGCTCATTGTAGTTGCTTTCAGCAGTGGGCAGGGGTCAGCATAGAGTGTCTGTGTCTATGCAGCTGTGATGCACTGTGTGTTCTGACACCTATATATCACAGCCAGCATGAACTTCTACAGCAATTTGTGTGACAGTAGCTCTTCTGAGGGATTGGACCATATGGGCTAACTTTTGTTCCCCATGTCTATCAGTGAGCATTGGGTGCCTATGACCCTGTTGTCATGTTCATCAGTTGTCCTTCATTTGACCACTTTTGGTAGGAACTGATCACTGCATACTAACAGGACCCCACAAGACCTGCCACTTTGGAGATACTCTGACCCAGTTATCTAGCCATCATAATTTGGCCCTTGTCAAAGTCAGATTTTTACACTTTCTCATTTTCCTGCTTCCAAAACATCAAATTCAAGAACTGACTATTCACTGCCTAATATATCCCACTGCTTTACAGATCTCATTTTAGAGAGATAATCAATGTTATTCACTTCACCTGTCAGTGGTTTTAATGTTTTGGTGAAATCAGTATGTTGAAAGAAAAACAAACTTGTGGTTTTAACAGGATGTGTATGTAACAGTGTATGCAATCTCAGAAGAGTTGCCCAAACCTGTGCAACACTCAAAACAGCAGGTCCCTGTCAAGCCACACTGATCATATAAACTCTACAAGATGAACAATTTGCAATTACAAAGGAAAATAAATGTCTAACCCTAACTGATATGTACCATGCTGTGTTCAGTGTACTTCAACAGGTATTTAAAGAATATTCAAGCCTGTCCACTGTTATCCTACATTTTAGCACTGTAAATTTAATATTTAGTGATTATAAATGTAATGCTAAGTAGGGAAGCTATTTTTTGTTTTCTGTCAATGAACAAACTTCACCTAATAGATCGCAGTTAACATGTGGTCATGTTTCGTAAGTAGGACACGTGGTATGACTTCAGGTTGGCCAATCCAATGCAGTCTCATCTCTGAAGAGTGAAGACAAGATCTGTGCTGCTTTCATTTCACACAGCAAGTTGAACATGATGACGTCTGCAGTGTTTGTTCTCTATCTCACATGTCAGTTTTGGGGCAATATGGGTGAGTTGTTTTTTGTGATTCTAACTTTTATCTGTTAGTGTTTCCTTTTAAAATATTTATTGATTACACTGAATTATGTCTCTTTCAATTAACTATACATTTGCTTTGTCTCTTATTTCACTTCAGCTCAGCTGACTGATCTGAAATCCTCCTCATCTGTTCATCAAGACAGTGGTTTTATATCAGTTAATGTTGGTGACAGCGTAACTTTAAAATGTTCTGATAAAGGTCATGTTAGTGCAAGGCTTTACTGGTATAAGCAAACTCTGGGACAGAAACCAAGGCTCATCTCCACTTTCTATGAGTTTGACAAAAATTACACTTTTTATGATGAATTTCAGAACAATCCACGCTTCACACTGGACACTGGAAACAGTAAAAATCACTTGACAATCACAGATTTGCACATTTCAGACTCAGCTACTTACTCCTGTGTTAGTTCTTATTTAAATATTGTACATTTTTTGGAGGTCACAACTCTCAATGTAAAGACTTCAGGTTTAAACATCCAGGCTTTGGTGCATCAGTCGGCATCTGAGAGCATCCAGCCAGGAGGCTCTGTGACTCTGAACTGTACAGTACACACTGGGACCTGTGATGATGGAGAACACAGTGTTTACTGGTTCAAATACTCTGAAGAATCTCATCCAGGACTCATTTACACACATGGAGGCATGAATGATCAGTGTGAGAGGAACACCAACACACAAACACACACCTGTGTCTACAACTTGCCGATGAAGAGTCTGAATCTTTCTCATGCTGGGACCTACTACTGTGCTGTCGCCTCATGTGGACAGATACTGTTTGGAAACGGGACCAAGCTGGATGTTGGTGGTGGTAAGTAACATTATCGGCAAGTAATCCTAGTTATAATCTAATCATAACTAACATTAAAATGAAAAAATGCTGAAACTCTGTCTCTGGTGTCTGACTCTATGCAGATGAAGTAGACTGTTTTGTCTTGGTGTGTTCCTTGAGTGGAGCTTTGGTGTTCACCATCCTCAGTGTTTTACTGGCTTTCTCAATGTACAAGATGAACAAGAGCAACAGTGGCCAAATTACAGGTAATTGTTTATATCTGACATCATGTATTCACTGAACATGGCTTTTGAGTAAAATTACTTGTTTGTGTTTCACAACCAGAGTCTCAAGTAAGAAGTTCAGCTCCGTACACAAACGCAAAGGTGAATACATTTTTTAACATCCAGCACATTAATATGTTGATTTTAGAATTTGTTTTAGAATAATATTATAATGTAATTTTTTAACATCCAGTGCAACATTTAACTGTTTTTGGACATTGTGTCAATATCATTCATAATGTACTGATATATACTTTGTTACCAGGGCTACAAAGATGCAGACAAGCTGTATTATGCTGCTGTAAGTAAGAACCTGACCAACAGACAGAAGGACCGAATCTGGAGTGAATGTGTGTACTACAGCGTAAAGAAGTAGAACTCTTTGGAGGTGTAACATGGATTTATTATGAAATAAATTTGTTTCTTGCTATGCATGAGTTTTTCTGTCTGTGTGATCTGAAACAGAATATCTATATAATTTAGTTTTTGCAAATAAGCTGTGTATCTCAATTCAATTTTAGTACATATAATGATTTTTGTGTTACCAGTAAATGGTTTGATCTGTACTGCAGAATGTCCTTCTTGTTTTTTAGTATCAAGATTATATTGTATGTTTTATATGATTGATTTTATTAGTTTGACATGTATATGTTTTTCTATTATGTGTACATTTTATGTGAATCAAATAAACATTTACATTTTGAAGATGTTGAGCATGAGATGATATGTTTGCATGTATTAAATCTAGATAGAGAGTCAGTTGTTCTAGGACTACTAAGTAAAGTGGCACAGCAAGGTTTCTTCTACTGATCTGAAGCTCTGTTAGTTGTCAGTGTTCGGGTAAAACTAATCTTGCCAAGAGTGTGCGTGAGTACCTGCCTCCCTGCGCTACAACATATATATATAACATATATCATGCATAAATGTAGGAGTGAAATGTTCTCATCAAATTTCACAATCATTTTATTATCTTACAAGAGAAAAGGGAAACTGCAGATGAGAACTACTGTATCATAAATGTGGCTAAATTTGGGTGGAAGAGGGAGAGTAGCTTCGTGAAGGAGGGGGGCAGAAGTTGCTTGGTGACATATAATAATAATAATTATAAAGAGAAGAAGAGAAACAGTGCAACAGCATTTGAATGAGCCAGATGTCAGAACTGCCAGCCACAAAACAACAGAAATCTTCGTCATCTCGCCCTGCAGCCATTTACCTCTCTGGCTGTGTGTTCCTGTAGTTGTCATCTGGTTAAAAATTACCCTGAAATGCTGAATTGCAGTGAAACCACAGCTGTTATACCACAACTCTGCTCAACAGCAGATAGGTTCAATTTCACCAGAGCGACTCTACTATGGACACACACACACCTACGCACGCATACACAAACACACAAAGATCAGACAGCAAAAAAAGACAGTTACAACCTAAATCTAAGTAACAACTTAACAGTTACACACATATTTACTTTTACTCTAATTTTTGTTCCTGTTCCTAAGTTTTCCTCCCTTGCTGTGATGAATATGTATTTAACCATACTGAGACAATTTTAATACATCTGAATACATACTTTAGATCAGACTAATTTATGTGTTATACAACCTGAGACTCATGGCATGTATTCCACCTGATTATTTTACATGTAACTGTTTTTAACTAAATAAGTGATTCTATACATACATTTTGTGCCAATATTGATCAAATAATAAAGAAACTATGAATTGATTATGATATACTCTGACCTAGATATAATGTCTGTGAGTGAGTTCAGTCCCTCATAGCATTAACTGCAGCTTCATCATACAAGCTCTGCTGGTGTTATTATGTTAATCCCAAAAAGCATGTGACCAAGTCAGGAGAAATATAGAAAGTATAAAAAAGGACAAAAACACAGATTGGAAGATGATCCCACTCAGTGACTTAAAGTAAAAACCCAATCTAGGAGATTATTACCTCACCAGGTTATCATTGTGTTGTCTCTTCCTATTGTGTACTGTGTCCTACTGTAGATCCAACATGTGGCTACTGTTTGATTAGTTACTGCTGACATAAGTATTGTCTGTTCTCACAAAATTAGCTCATACAGACTTTGTGCCAGGTGTGTGCAGATTTGGATGTAAATATTAGACTGAGTAACCAGTGACTTGATTGATTAGTTAAATGACAATTACGATATATTTAAACCTGATATATTGTAGTCATTAGCACTCACCAGCATTGTTATAAAAATTAAAGGACGTGAGGACCCATGCCAAACAACATCAGTAACATATACAGTGGGGCAAAAAAGTAATTAATCAGCCACCAATTGTGCATGTTCTCCCACTTAAAAAGATGAGGTCTGTAATTTTCATCATAGGTATACCTCAACTGTGAGAGACAAAATCAGAAGAAAAAAAAATCCAGAAAATCATATTGTCTGATTTTTAAAGAATTTATTTGCAAATTATGGTGGAAAATAAGTATTTGATCAATAACAAAAGTTCATCTTAATACTTTGTTATATATCCTTTGTTGGCAATGACAGAGGTCAAACATTTTCTGTAAGTCTTCACAAGGTTTTCATACACTGTTGCTGGTATTTTGGCCCATTCCTCCATGCAGATCTCCTCTAGAGCAGTGATGTTTTGGGGCTGTCGCTGGGCAACACAGACTTTCAACTCTCTCCAAAGATTTTCTATGGGGTTGAGATCTGGAGACTGGCTAGGCCACCCCAGGACCTTGAAATGCTTCGAAGCCACTCCTTCGTTGCCTGGGCGGTGTGTTTGGGATCATTGTCATACTGAAAGACCCAGCCACGTTTCATCTTCAATGCCCTTGCTGATGGAAGGAGGTTTTCACTCAAAATCTCACGATACATGGCCGCATTCATTCTTTCTTTTACATGGATCAGTCGTCCTGGTCCCTTTGCAGAAAAACAGCCCCAAAGCATGATATTTCCACCCCCATGCTTGTTCTTTGGATGCAACCTAGCATTCTTTCTCCTCCAAACACGACAAGTTGAGTTTTTACCAAAAAGTTCTATTTTGGTTTCATCTGACCATATGACATTCTCCCAATCCTCTTCTGGATCATCCAAATGCTCTCTAGCAAACTTCAGATGGGCCTGGACATGTACTGGCTTAAGCGAGGGGACACGTCTGGCACTGCAGGATTTGAGTCCCTGGCGGCGTAGTGTGTTACAGATGGTAGCCTTTGTTACTTTGGTCCCAGCTCTCTGCAGGTCATTCACTAGGTCCCCCGTGTGGTTCTGGGATTTTTGCTCACCGTTCTTGTGATCATTTTGACCCCACGGGGTGAGATCTTGTGTGGAGCCCCAGATCGAGGGAGATTATCAGTGGTCTTGTATGTGTTCCATTTTCTAATAATTACTCCCACAGTTGATTTCTTCACAACAAGCTGCTTACCTATTGCAGATTTAGGCTGAGGCCGAGGAATTTACCAATTAATTCATTAAAAATACTACAATGTGATTTCCTGGATTCATTCTTCCCATTCTGTCTCTCATGGTTGAAGTGTACCTACAGTATGATGAAAATTACAGGCCTCTCTCATCTTTTTAAGTGGGAGAACTTGCACAATTGGTGGCTGACTAAATACTTTTTGCCCCACTCTAGGTGCTTTATGTGCATTACTCTGACTCACCACACATCACTGCATTGACTGTATACTGAACTGCATCTGAGTGCACAGCAGCACTGTGACTGAACACATCCAGTTACACACTGATACAGGACTGAAGCTGCTGTTGCTGTTGTGTTGTAGGTTTAAGAGTGAAAAACCTTTTATGAAATACAGTGTTTATGAATTCTAAATTGTCTTTGGCACTTTTTTGACTATGAATGTATGTAGAAGAGAAAAACAGTTTGTGGTTTTCAGCAGGATATAAGCACGTTCACACTTTCAGAAGAGTATCCATTCAACCAAAACATCTTAAACACTCAAACAGCAGATCCTTGTCAAGCCAAATTTGTCTGATTATTTTGACACAGAAAGATGAAAAGCTGCAGTAACAAAGGAAAAAACCTGTCTCTTTCTGTCCATATTCTGCTGACTGAACCAACTTTATTTTATTTCTACTGCCAGACCACTAAAATGGAGGTAAATGGAATTCAGAAACAGTGTTCTGCTTATTCAGGACAATACACAGTTAGATCATAATATGTACCATCACATGTTTCTAGTGTACTTCATCGGGTGATTTAGCAAATGTTCAAGCTTGTACTTTGTGTTCTGCTGCATGTCTGTACTACAGTGTCTGTACTAGATATTTAATTACTATTCAATTTCATTTTAATGCCAAGATGGTGAGCTGTTAGGTTTGTTTGTACATGTATATATCATCATGTGAATACAGTCAAGAAACAAACTTCACGTTATAGATGGCAGTTAACATGTGGCCGTGTTTCCTTAGTAGAATATGTTGGCCAATCAAATGCAGTCTTGTCTCTGAAGAGTGAGGCAAAGATCAGTGCTCTTTTCATTTCACACATCAAGTTGAACATGATGACATCTCCAGTGTTTGCTCTTTATCTCACATGTCTGTTCGTGGGCAAATGGGGTGAGTTGTGTTTTTATGACTCCAAATTGTATCTTAAAGAGTGATTGTAATATTGTACTGATTACAATGAATTGTATTCCAACAAAACTTTTGATTTATTTCTCATTTCGCTTCAGCTCAGACAACTGCTCTAAAACTCAACTCATCTGTTCATCAAGACAGTGGTTTTATATCAGCTAATGTTGGTGGCAGTGTAACTTTACAATGTTACTGTGAAGATGAGGATACAACAAGGCTTTACTGGTATAAGCAAACTGTCGGACAGAGACCGAGGCTCATCTCCACTGTCTACACATTTGACAAGAAGGGCATTTTTTATAATGAATTCGAGAACAATCCACGCTTCACACTGGACACTGAAAATGGTAAAAATCACTTGACGATCACAGATTTGCAGATTTCAGACTCGTCTACCTACTACTGTGCATGTGGTAATTCAATGATGTTAAAATTTGTGAAGGGAACTCCTCTCAATGTAAAGGGTTCAGGTTTAAACATCCAAGCTTTGGTGCATCAGTCGGCATTTAAGAGCATCCAGCCAGGAGGCTCTGTGACTCTGAACTGTACAGTACACACTGGGACCTGTGATGATGGAGAACACAGTGTTTACTGGTTCAAAAACTCTGAAGAATCTCATCCAGGACTCATTTACACACATGGAGGCAGGAATGATCAGTGTGAGAGGAACACCAGCACACAAACACACACCTGTGTCTACAACTTGCCGATGAAGAGTCTGAATCCTTCTCATGCTGGGACCTACTACTGTGCTGTCGCCTCATGTGGACAGATACTGTTTGGAAACGGGACCAAGCTGGACATTGTCAGTAAGTAACTTTCTAGCAGACAATATCTCATCTGATAAAGACATGATTACTATCTAATTGAAACTTAACATCAAAATAGAGATAAATCAGAGAGTTTTGTAATATCTCATTATATGTGACTCTCTACAGATGAGGTAGACTCTCTTGTCTTGGTGTATTTCTTGAGTGGAGCTTTGGCGTTCACCACCATCCTCAGTGTTTTACTGGCTTTCTCAATGTACAAGATGAAGAGAAACAGCTTTCTATCTACAGGTAACTGTTTATATCTGACAGTTTATGTTAACTGAACATGGCTTTGAATTAAAATTACTTTTTCTGTTTTCACAACCAGAGTCTCAAGCAACACTTTCTGCTCCCTCCACAACAAATGGCGAGGTAAAACATATTTTAAACATCGGAATTAATATCTAAACTCACTTTTTGCATTATCAGTTATTATTATAGGAGTTTTCTGGACATTAGTTTTATATTTGTTAAGATCCATACTAGTATCAACTTTTACATATTTTGTTAGCAGGGTCACCAAGGCACAGACAACATGCATTATGCTGCTTTAAGTGTGAAGCTGCCCAACAGATCAAGAAGAGTGAAGAACAACTCCAACAATGAATGTGTGTACTCCAGTGTAAAGTAGTAGCTTTACATTGGAGCTTTTCTGCTTTTTAAGTAAGATTCTTTTTTTCGAAGTATAATATAGTTTCAGTGGTTGATTTTGAGATATACATTTTTTTATATCTTCCTTGTGGTGTGTAGTCAAAATATAAGATACACTATGTTTTTAGGTGTACAAGAAAACAACAACATGTATTTAACATACTGAGACAATTTTAATACTTGAAAATATACTGAAAAAATGTCCTTTAGCTAGTGTATGTTTAAACTGATTAATTAATGCTACACAACTGACTCATGGTTTTGTCTTCCAACTGATTATTTCACATGTAATGGTTTAACAATATAAGTACTTCCATATACATTTCATGCAACCATGATCAAATAATAAATAATATAAGTTGATTATGGAACACTTTGTCCTTGTGATATTGTCTATGGGTGTGAATTCATTCCCATGTAGTATTAATTGCCGCTTCATCATGATCGGCGTGAACAGCAGCACTGTGACTGAACACATCCAGTTACACACTGATGGAGGACTGAAGTTGCTGCTGCCGCTGTTTTGTTTTCACAGTGATGTCAAATCAGGTTTAAGAGGGGAAAGGCTTTTGGGAAATACAGTGGTTATACATTTTTGCAACAGCTAAATTAATACATTTTATTTAATTTTTTTCCATCCGGGGAGAGGGGGGGGGGGCAGCTCAGCCAAAGAGGGCAAATGGGCACAAGTATGGGCAACAATAGCCCATACTTGTGCATGTCCTTGATGTCAAAGTGAAATCCACATGACTGGTATCAGAATCGCTCAGACCATCACACTGCCTCCACCCGCTTGCCTTCTTCCCATAGTGCATCCTGCTGCCATCTCTTCTTCAGGTAAATGTTGCACTCAATCCCACCATCAAAATGATGTTCAAGAAAATATGATTTATCAAACCAGGCTTCCTTCTTCCATTGCTCCATGGTTCAGTTCTGATGCACACATGCCCATTGTAGTTGCTTTCAGCAGTGGACAGATGTCAGCATAGGAACACTGACTGTGTGTCTTTGCAGCCCTGTACACAGCAAGCTGTTATGCACTGTGTGTTCTGACACCTGTCTATCACAGTCAGTATTAACTTCTTCAGCAATCTGTGTGACAGTAGGATTGGACCAGATGGGCTAACCTTTGCTTCCCATGTGTATCAGTGAGCACTGGGTGCCAATGATCCTGTTGTCAGTTCACCAGTTCTCCTTTCTTGGACTGCTTTTGGTAGGAACTGACCCCTGCATGCAGAGAAGACCCCACAATACCTGCCATTTTGGAGATACCTTGACTCATAAGTTGTTCACTTAACCTGTCAGTGGTTTTAATGTTTTGGTGAAATCAGTGTATGTCAAAAGAAAAACATCTTGTAGTTTCAACAGGATATAACAGTGTTTGCAATCTCAGAAGAGTAGTCCAAACCCATTCAACACTCAAAACAGCAGGTCCTTATCAAGCCAAACTCTGATTATTATTTTGACTTTGAAAGATGAAAAGCTGCAGTTACAAAGGAAAAAAACTGTCTAACTTTATGTCCACATTCTGCTGATTGAACTGACTTTATTTGACTTCTGCTGCCAGTCCACTAAAATGGAGATACATGTAAATTATAATTCTCAAAGCATCAAACAAACACATTAGAAAAACAGAGACATCTCTGTTCAGAAACAGTGCTGTCCACAGTTAGATCATTTAAAAGAAAGCATGTGGCTATTTGTATGTGGGTTTTATAACAACGATATACTCTAAAAATCTTCCTCATTGAGTTACAATCACATCTAGCTACTGAGTGCTGTGTTTCTGGTGTACAGCAGGTATTTAACAAATATTCAAATCTGTCCACTGTGTTCTCCTACATGTTTGTACTGGATATTACATTTTAAGTGACTTTACATTTAATGCTGACATGGATAACTGTTACACATTTGTGTCATCATATGAATATAGTCAAGAAGTGCACTTGACATTTTAGGTCACATGTGGTAATGTTTCTTAAGTAGGACATGCGGTATGACTTCAGATTGGCCAATGGAATGCATTCTTGTCTCAGAAGAGTGAAGAAAAGATCAGTGCTCTTTGCATTTCAGTCAGCAAGTTGAACATGATGACATCTACAATGTTTGCTCTCTATCTCACATGTCTGTTTTTGGGTGAAACAGGTGAGGTTTTTTTTCTTTTACTTAAACTTCTGTCTTCATGGTCAGTTCTCATACAAATTATTGTAATATCTTGAATGTACTAATGACAAATCATATCACTAACTTACTAATAATACATTTGCTTCATTTCTCATTTCAGCTCAAACTGCTCTGAAACTCACATCTACTGTTCCTGAAGACAGTGATTTTATATCAGCTAATGTTGGTGACAGTGTAACGTTGCAATGTTCCGATAAAGGTGATGTAGCGGCAAGGCTTTACTGGTATAAGCAAACTCTGGGACAGAAACCAAGGCTCATCTCCACATTCTATACATTTGACATGAATGGCACTTTCTATGATGAATTCAAGAATAATCCACGCTTCACACTAGAGACTGAACACGGTACAAATCACTTGATGATCACAGATTTACACATTTCAGACTCAGCTACGTATTACTGCATTTGTTGCTTTTTATACACGTTTGAATTTTCAAAGAACATCATTGTCAGTGTAAAGAGTTCAGGTTTGAACATCCAAGCTTTGGTGCATCAGTCGGCATATGAGAGCATCCAGCCAGGAGGCTCTGTGACTCTGAACTGTACAGTACACACTGGGACCTGTGATGATGGAGAACACAGTGTTTACTGGTTCAAATACTCTGAAGAATCTCATCCAGGACTCATTTACACACATGGAGGCAGGAATGATCAGTGTGAGAGGAACACCAACACACATACACACACCTGTGTCTACAACTTGCCGATGAAGAGTCTGAATCCTTCTCATGCTGGGACCTACTACTGTGCTGTCGCCTCATGTGGACAGATACTGTTTGGAGACGGGACCAAGCTGGATGTTGTCAGTAAGTAACTTTCTAGCATAAATTGTTTCATCTGATAAAGACATAATTACACCCTAATTGAACTTAACATCAAAATAGAGATAAATCAGAGAGTTGTGTAATATCTCATTATATGTGACTCTCTACAGATGAGGTAGACTCTCCTGTCTTGTTCTATTTTGTGAGTGGAGCTTTGGCGTTCACCACCATCCTCAGTGTTTTACTGGCTTTCTCAATGTACAAGATGAAGATAAACAGCTTGCAATCTACAGGTAAATATTTATATCTGCTTGCATTCCTTACCCTTGCATTCAATTGAACATGGCATTGGAATAAAAAAAAAAATTGTGTTTCACAACCAGAATCTCAAGCAAGAAATTCAGCTCCCTTCACAGTCAATGCAAAGGTAAAAAATTAAATGTATTAATTACTTGTTTAATTTCTGCTGACGTAATTTTTTAACATCCAGTGCAACATTTAACTGTTTTTGGACATTGTGTCAATATCATTCATAATGTACTGATATATACTTTGTTACCAGGGTTACAAAGATGGAGACAAGCTGTATTATGCTGCTGTAAGTGTGAACCTGACCAACAGACGAAGACAGAAGGACCAAACCTGGAGTGAATGTGTGTACTACAGCGTAAAGCAGTAGAACTGTTTCTTTTGTGTAGTGTCTCTTTGGAGGTGTGACATAGATTTATTTTTAGGTTTGAAAAAAAAGTTTTAATAGCTTCTTACATTTCTTGCTGTAATTTTGTATTTTTTTAGGATACTATTTTTTGTGTGTGTGATCTGAAGCAGAATATCTGTACCATGACATTTTATAACATTTTTTAACATTCAAATAAACTGTTTATCTCAAGCTATTTTTATTAATACTCTGTGAATATAATGATTGTTGTGTCTTTACCAGTAAATGGTTTGATCTATAGTGCAGAATGTATTTGTGTTTTTTTAGGATCAAGATTGTATTGGACTTTTTTCTTTTATCTGCATTGATTTTATTCATTTGGCATGTATGTGTTTTTGTATTGTGTGAACATTTTTTTGTAAATAATCAAATAAACATTTAAATTGTGAAGACTTTGAGCATGTGATGATGTTTGCATGTATTAAATCCAGATACAGAGTCAGTTGTTCTAGGACTACAAAGTAAAGTGGAACAAGAAGATTTGAAGCTCTGTTAGTTGTCAGTGTAACTGTTTGGGTTAAACTAATATTGGAAAGAGCGTGTGTGCGCACCTGCCTCCCAGTGGTGTAACTCATGCATATGTGTGTGTCATATCACAGCAGAAACAAAAACACATGATAAGAGTTAAGATACAATTGTCCTGATGCTAATTGTCTTGCACACAGTAATATGTGATGTTAGAATTACATATCACATACTACATACATACAGACTTTACACACACAATACCTATACCACATAAACACACTGCTATCAACCAGCACATTTCACACTGCCCATCTTTAACCATCATAAAGTGCACATATGTTCAGTAAAAACTGAACTTAAAAGCACTATCAAAACAAATTAATAACAAACAAACTGTCAGTCTCACATTTAGTTCCATAGTTCATCTTGATCATAAATCAGTTGTTGTTGCATTTCTGCCTCCAGCAATGTAAAGTCACAGCAGGTAGCACAGCATGAAGGACAGTAGCATGAAGTCAGTGAGTGATATTTTTTTTTTACAAATACTTATAAATATAGATATATTTTTGTAATGTTGAGCAGAATCATATCTTAAGCTCACGTTAGATAATGAGTCATATCCGCCACAGTCTTTTTACGGCTCCAGCTACGGGTGTTTCAGTGTTTCCTGTGGTTGTAATGTAGGCGCTTTTGACCTTCATCACTGTCTTTGAATTCATTTCCACAAAACTAACTGCAAAACTTCTTACACTACAAGCACAGCATGTTTGTCACTACTAGGGGGAGACACATGTCTTTGTCTTTCCTGACCATTTCTGGGTTGAAACAAGTCTAAACACATTTGTATTGTTATCAGTGAAATCCTGATGCACTAGATCTCCTCACTATGCAGGCTGCATAATGTCTGAATCAACATTATGATCTTATTTAGAATAATCATGCAGCCCTTGATGGATGACATTTTGATAATATAATATAATGATCTAGGCTTCATACCTTGTATGTATATTGTAGAAGAACATGTCTCTTCAATACAACACAGAGTGCAATGTTATTTCTCAACATTACACTTTAAAGAAATTATCAATTCTACATTAAAAATGGATTGTTTCCTGTTCATTACCAAATGTTAATACATATACTGAACATAAAAAGATTCCATTGTGTCTTGTTACTGGTGTATTTATGTTTATGTATTTTTCAGTGATATTAAATCTAACGCAAAGATATGAAGCCTTAATGTTCTCCATATTGTAAACGTCTCCCCACTGTAAATCTTCTTAAAAAACAAAGGACCAAAAAAAAAAAAAACAGCGATGGTAGTGAACATGTGATCATGTTTCCTATACAGTGTCACCTCAGGTTGGCCAATCAAAAGCAGTCTTGTCTATGAGCAGTGGAGAAAAGTAGATGATCTTTTCACTTCACACGGCAAGTTGAACACGATGACATCTCCAGTGTTTGTTCTCTATCTCACATGTCTGTTCATGGGAAGAATGGGTGAGTCGCTTTTGAAATATTGACTGATTAAACTGAATAATATCACATTCAATTAATTAACTTGGTCTCTTATTTCACTTCAGCTCAGCTGACTGATCTGAAATCGTCCTCATCTGTTCATCATGACAGTGGATTTATATCAGCTAATGTTGGTGAAGAGATAACTTTGCAATGTTTATATCAAGGTAATGTTGCTGCAAGACTTTACTGGTATAAGCAAACTCTGGGACAGAAAATGAAGCTCATTTCTACTTTCTATAAATATGAATTAAAAAGCACTATGCATGATGAATTCAAGAACATTTCACGCTTCACACTGGATACTACAAATGGTCAAAATCACTTGAAGATCACAGATTTGAACATTTCAGACTCAGCTACTTACTACTGTATTAGTTGCTCTTTAAGTGTGTTCCACGTTTTGGTGGGCACTACTCTCAATGTAAAGGGCTCAGCTTTGGTGCATCAGTCGGCATCTGAGAGCATCCAGCCAGGAGGCTCTGTGACTCTGAACTGTACAGTACACACTGGGACCTGTGATGATGGAGAACACAGTGTTTACTGGTTCAAAAACTCTGAAGACTCTCACTCTCAAGGACTCATTTACACACATGGAGGCAGGAATGATCAGTGTGAGAGGAACACCAGCACACAAACACACACCTGTGTCTACAACTTGCCGATGAAGAGTCTGAATCTTTCTCATGGTGGGACCTACTACTGTGCTGTCGCCTCATGTGGACAGATACTGTTTGGAAACGGGACCAAGCTGGAAGTTGGTGGTAAGTAACATTTTAGGAGATGTTGTCTCATCAGATATAGTGTTACTCTCTCATCAAGCTTTGGATAAAACTGAAAACATGCTCAAAGTTAATTTTCTGGTGTCTGACTCTCTACAGATGAGGTAGACTCTCTTGTCTTGGTGTATTTCTTGAGTGGAGCTTTGGCATTCACCACCATCCTCAGTGTTTTACTGGCTTTCTCAATGTTCAAGATGAAGAGAAACAGCTGCCAGTCAGGTACAGACAATTGATACCACTTGTTTATGACAGCTTGTATTCATGGAATTTTGTCTTTTGAATAACAGAGTATTCTCTGTTTCATGATCAGAGCGTCAACATGGATTTGCAGCTCCGTCCACAGCAGATGCAGAGGTGAATGCAGGTTTAATTTACTGTTGCATTGCCTTTTAAACACATTTGCATAGCACAATAATTATGTGTGTTGTGGACATTGTTTGAATCACACTGTAAATTAATTTTCTATATTTTATTTGCAGGGTCACCAAGACACAGACAACCTTCACTTTGCTGCTTTCAATGCCAGTGTGGCAAACAGATCAAGAAAAGCAAGGAACAACACCAATAGTGAATGTGTGTACTCCAGTGTAAAGATGCAGAACTTGGTAAGATGACACTTTATTAGAATCTATTTCATCATGTACTTCAGTCTTACATTTAGGTCTTGAGATCAATATGTGCCTCATGATTCATTCAAAAGTTGTGAACTCTCTGTGCTTTGGTTCGGTTTAGTAATTGGAACATTCAGGACCATCTGCTCTTTGTTGCTTGTCATTGTGCTTTAATATACAGGATGTCTCTGCTCATATAGTTTTCTTTAAAAAAAATAAATAAATAAATATACATCTTTAAAACTATATTTAGATTTGTTTAAGCTGAAGCTACTTTATGAGGATCATGATGGAAAATGTGGTATTTGTTTATTTTGAATGTGTTTTAACCTGATATGTGTGTTGTGTATTTCCATGAATAATTTGTCAGTAATGATGAAATAAATGTAATTATGGAATACCTTGACCTTGAGACAATGTTCATGTTTAAAACATTAGATCACTTTAGGCAGTTGTAAGATAACAGAGGTGTGCATGTGAGGGTTAAATATATAGTGTATGTGTATAAAATACACTTTCAATTTGCCCTGAATGAATGTATGTATTAAATGTGAACTATAGTTGATATGAGGCCTCCTTATCTATTTACTTTATATTATATGTGAGGTTTTACAGAAATCTAAGTCTCCTAACAGTAGTTACGACTCGTGTTGACATGAACTGGCATGAATGTCTTCCCAGGCCAGTGTATTCTGCACTTCAGTCACTCATTACTGCACATATTATTCTTCATCATTGTGATCTCTGTTTCTCTGTTTAACCCGTTATAGGTCACACCAAGAAAGTGCTATTTTAAAAAAAACATTTTTTTTGCTTTCCCTACCTCTTTGAGGCCATGACAACATACAACATGATTTTTTTTTGTCATTGACCCTTCATTTTTTTGTTTTACAAACCTCTACAGACCTCATTCAGAACTAATTTGCTCAAAACTTTTTTTAAAACATGTTAGAGACTCATTCTGTTCTGGTACAAGATGAAAAAATGAAACCCAACTTCGAAAATGTCTCCAGCAAGATCTCTTATGTCTGCAGTGATTTGTGCTATTCTTCGTCTATACACTAGCACAACCATAATGCAATCAGATGGTCTTTTTGTGCATTACATACCTCATACAAGTGCTAAAGATTGCCCAAAAAGTTTGGGTTAATTAGATTTTGTTTTTGACCAGATATCATGACACAAAGTGACCTCTACCAAACTATTGAGCAGACCTACAAAGGGTTAATGTCTTGTTTTTTTTTAATTCTCTATTTTTGTCCCTTTTTATTGCTGCAATATCATAGAAACATTAGCACAGGGCCTCTACGGTCTCTAAACTGTGCATCTCATCTCAATTTATTATATTTTAATACTCTTTTTCAGAGGAGTCACCTTTTTTTAATTGTACCAATACTTTTTTTTTACCCACTGCATTCTAACTTGTGTCATACCTTGGCCATGAAGACAGCAGCACACTGTATAAAAGTCGTTTGCGTGACACATCTGTCCAACTTGCCTCCATATTTGGTATACACATACATTGACGAGATAGATTTTTTTTTTCTTTTTTGATAGTTGTTTTCTTCTACCTTCTATTTTTTTGATGGTTAAGCACCACAACAAAGCAAATTCCTTGTATGTGCAAACCTAATTGGTAGTAAGACACTTTCTGATTCCAAGTCATAAAAAGCATTAATGTGGTCAAGATGATGACTACATTAAATTTGAGCAGAAATGTGTGTTTACTGTATATAAAGATAATTGATTTTTATTGATTCTAATTCTAACGCCAGCATTAAGAAGCAGTATGTTCTTGCTATACATGTCAACATGTGATTCTATTAATAGAACTGAAACAGTGCAGGCTTCATTGAACATGTGTATGTTTCCTAATAAGGGCATACAATGTGACTGTTGGCCAATCATATAGCCTTGTCTCTATAGAGAGAATAAAGACATCCTTTTCATTTCACACAGAAATTTGAACACAATGACATCTCCAGTGTTTGTTCTCTATCTCACATGTCTGTTTGTGGGGAAAATGGGTGAGTTACGTTTATATGATTCTAACTTTTATCTACTAGAGAAGTTGCTTGTCAAATATTTACTGATTGCACTGAATTATATCACATTCAATTAACTATACATTTGCTTTGTCTCTTATTTCACTTCAGCTCAGCTGACTGATTTGAAATCGTCCTCATCTGTTCATCAAGACAGTGGTTTTATATCAGTTAATGTTGGTGAAGAGATAACTTTGCAATGTTTATATCAAGGTAATGTTGCTGCAAGACTTTACTGGTATAAGCAAACTCTGGGACAGAAAATGAAGCTCATTTCTACTTTCTATAAATATGAATTAAAAAGCACTATGCATGATGAATTCAAGAACAATTCACGCTTCACACTGGATACTACAAATGGTCAAAATCACTTAAAGATCACAGATTTGGACATTTCAGACTCAGCTACTTACTACTGTATTAGTTGCTCTTTAAGTGTGTTCCGCGTTTTGGTGGGCACTACTCTCAATGTAAAGCGTTCAGCTTTGGTGCATCAGTCGACATCTGAGAGCATCCAGCCAGGAGGCTCTGTGACTCTGAACTGTACAGTACACACTGGGACCTGTGATGATGGAGAACACAGTGTTTACTGGTTCAAATACTCTGAAGAATCTCATCCAGGACTCATTTACACACATGGAGGCAGGAATGATCAGTGTGAGAGGAACACCAACACACAAACACACACCTGTATCTACAACTTGCCGATGAAGAGTCTGAATCTTTCTCATGCTGGGACCTACTACTGTGCTGTCGCCTCATGTGGACAGATACTGTTTGGAGACGGGACCAAGCTGGATGTTGACAGTAAGTAACTTTCTAGCAGACATTACATCTGATAAAGAAATCGAACTTAACATTAAAATAGAGATAAATCAGAGAGTTGTGTAATATCTCATTATATGTGACTCTCTACAGATGAGGTAGACTCTCTTGTCTTGGTGTATTTCTTGAGTGGAGCTTTGGTGTTCACCACCATCCTCAGTGTTTTACTGGCTTTCTCAGTGTACAAGATGAACAAGAGCAACAACGGCCAAGTAACAGGTAACTGTTTATATCTGACATCATGTATTCACTGAACATGGCTTTTGAATAAAATGACTCTTTTGTGTTTCACAATCAGAGTCTCAAGCAAGAATCTCAGGTCTCTCCACAGGTACAAAGGTGAATCCTTTTTTTTAACATCCAGCACATTAATATGTTGATTTTTGGACATTGTTTTAGAATAATATCCTAATCTACTGATATGTACATTGTTTCCAGGGCAGACGAAGACAGAAGGACCAAATCTGGAGTGAATGTGTGTACTACAGCGTAAAGCAGTAGAACTGGACATGTTTCATTTGTACTTTGACATGTCATGGATGTTTAACATGGATTTCCAAGTTTGACAGAAATATGTTTTTATAGCTTCTTAAATTTCTTGCTATGCTTTGGTATTTTTAGGACACTACCCAACTTTCTTTTTTGCAGATAAACTGTGTATTTCATTTATTTATTTATTCATTATTTTTTTTAGCACATTTTCATTTAATATAATATGTTTGTGTTTTAATCAGTAAATGGTTTGATCTGTACTGTAGAAGGCACTCAATGGTTTTAAGGATAAGATCAAGAGATTGAACTGTTGTGTGTTGTCTGCACTGGTTTTATTTTCTGGCAACTATGTATTTTTGTATTATGTGCAGATTTTATATTGATAATAAAATAAACATAATCCAATTTGAAGACCATGATAAATTATATGTGTATGTGTATTCACTCTGGATACCAAGCAAGTTGTTTTGGAACTACAAAGTAAAGTGGCACAGAAAGGTTTGTTCTAATGACCTGAAGCTCTTTTAGTTTTCAGCTACCCAGTGCTGCATCTGTGTGTATAGGAGTGCATGTTCTGATCAAATTTCACAATCACTTCATTATCTGACAACAGAAAATGATGTAGATTGGAATAACTATAACATGAATTTTGGGGATGGGGGGAGAGTGGCTGAGTGAAACAGGAGGAGAGAAGTTGCTCATATGATAATATAATGAAAGGTATGAAAGCCTACATACTTAAAGAATTCAGTGACCTCCTCCTCACATACAATACTTTGTTTCATTACTGTTTACATGTTTGGCTTTTCGGCCCACAGTCAGATAGTATAAGTAAAGATAACATTTGAATTATTTACTGCAGTGTTGTATTTTCTCTTATCACCACCTACTGCATGTTGGCTATTTCAGAAAAGTGCTGTCCACTACCTGTGACCCTGATTAATGAATTAAGAGCCAAATACACAAAAGGATTGCATGGCTTTACAGCCACTTAACCAGTGCAAATGAGACAAAAAATAATGTAAAATGTCGCAAAGCACCCACAAAGGATGAAATGCATGTGCAAACTGCACTGCTAAGCAACCAGGGTCATGGGGCCCCATCTTGCATCCGGCGCACAGAGGATGGTGAGTGCAACGTATGTGTCTTTGTTAGTTTCAGACTGATGCAGTTGTCATTTTCTCACCCTGCACCCACATTGTCTAAATAGCAAGTGCATCCGTTTGTGCGCCCATTGACATGTTGGTCTCAAAATGAGGTGCGGTCAGGCTCATGGTTGGCTCGTTGCTATTTTTGGGGCAGAGGAAAGCGATTACGCCACTGACAACAAAAACCAGGTCTGAAGCCACTGGTGCATATTTCACTGTTATTTCAAGGGTGCATTATCAAGATTTTATAAAGAGCAAGAATTAAAACCCTGCTAAGTTTACCTGTTACTCCATGACTTAAAAAAGCATTTTAAAGAGAACAAAAGCTGTAGTTAAAATGTAAATAAACATAAACAAAGCGTCACAACGTCTGTGTGGTGTGCAGCTGCATGCACAGTTGACTGACGAGAGAAGACGCAAAAAATATGCAGTACAAAGCGGGTTGTTGGTGTTTTTGTGGAGAATGTGTCTCAGAACCACGTCTGCTTCTGGAAGAATGCCACTCCACTTCCACTTAGTGATTTTATCAACAAGAAAAGTATCTGTAGTTAAAACATCTGTATTGATCCGTTAATGAATGTGGATGATTCTTACAGTGTCTGTTATCTACAGCTGTTCTTATCATAGGACTGATATGTTGATAAATGTGTAGCCTCTGAGATGTTGCACAGAGCACAGTGCCATTATTCACAGCTGTTCACTGTTTATTCAATCAGCTGATGACACCAGGCTGCTACAGTATAACCACACACACCTCTACACTCATCAGACTGGTCAGTTATAACTCCATATTCTTCCTTTTTATGAATAACATGTCAGGTTAGCAGATCATCAGCCAACTTTCTTTTCAGCAAAAGTAACTCATGTTATATTATTGAAACACATTGCTGGGTAAATGCAACGTTATAATAGCAATCCACCAAAGTGACAGCACTCCTGGCTGTTAAAGGGAATGGGAGATGACACTCTGATTGGTTTACCATGTGTTAAACCCAAAACACACCTATGATTAATGAGGGGACTGAAGTCCAACCTTTTGAACAATGTGTTTGGTGCATTGATCATTTTTCCACCATTAAAATAGCAAAAGTGGATTTGGACACACTCTAAAGAAACTTGTGCCACATGCTTCACACCAGGCGCTATAGATCGTTAAAATAGGGCTTATGTTGTGCCTGTGCCTTTTGCATGTATGTAAATTAGATAATATTCATACTCTCTTTGCAAACAAGCCTTGTTGCATTGAAATTGCTAATGTTTCTACAAAATCCCAAATACATTCAATGACACCTGTTCAACATTATTGTAAGATACAGATATTAATCTAACACATTTCCGTCCTGCATGAGTCACATTAACAGCTCTGTTTAGACAATAAATTATGTTATAGATAAGAAATACTAGAAAAGTAAACAAAGAAAAATGCATTACAGCTGTATAGTGGTGTCACGATCTCAATTGTAAATCGAATATCGATCAAAATGACCTCACGATCTCGACCTTCGAAATCAATGGAGGAATCGAGGATGTAACCACGCCCCCAAAGTCACGTCCTGCAGGTGAGTCAAGAGGGAAAAAAACACACATGTTGAAATGCAGCGAGTCAACATTACGTCCTCTAACCTGCAGCCAGTAAAAACACACCATGGCAACCGCTGATAGAGGAGACACATCAACCCGACTCAAACTGGTTGTCGGTCCAGTGGGGGGGTGTTTGGTCTAATAAGCAGCAACACAGAGCTATAAGGACAATTTGCTCTCACACACGCTGCATTGACAGTCACACAAACATATGCGCAGTCACTCTCTAGCGCGCACTCTTGCTCGCTGCTGATTCCGGGAGATTGGGTATAATTTCCGGGCGTCAGGGAGCCGCTATCAATATGCAGAGAGTTGGGATGTCTGCACTAAAGCAATAACTAGCACTATAGGGGTATTTGTAGCTCCAGAGATGCTACTGTTAGGATACAGTTAGGACACTGTTAGGACAGTTAACACACTTAATTGTTCAGTGATGTCTATCTGTTTTAATTTAGTGTTTGTTTTATTGTGAACTTGAATATCATCTAATATGAAGAGTAGGGGTGTAAAGGTATACCGTATTTCGGTATACCGCGGTGGTGTGAAGCCACGGTGGTGACACCGTGAGATTTTCAAGTTCACGGTGATGGTAATTAATTAATTATTTTAATATTATGCAGCGCTCCCGGCGCAACTCCACTTACACGAGTAGGGAACTCACAAATAAAACATTTCACTTCACGTTCACATAAAGATCAGTGGTCAGTCGTCACTCAGTCACATTATAATCTAATTTTACAGCTGCAGCAGTAGATTGAAAAAGCGTTTCCTACCTGTGTGCTGCTCAAATATATCTATTCCATTTAGTTCAGGGCAGGCTGCATGGTCAGCGTTGTTACGTACTTTATTATTTTTTCACTTTGCTTCATGTTTGATACACGTTGCCGACACCCCCATCGGCGATGGGTCAGGCATTTTTTGTTTATACTGAATGGGTTTTAATCTGATTATTTTGCATTGTGTATTTTCATGAATATTTTGTGTCAGTAGTGATAAAATAAATATGGGACACTTTGACTTTGAGACAATGTTTGTGTTTGTGCTCAGAGCAATAGATCACTTAAGGCAGTTGTATGATAGGATTTGTGTGTGTGAGGGTCAACTTGACTGATATGAGGCATCCATATGTGTTAGTCTATTGGAGGTTTTAGAGAAATCCAAGTCTTCTAACAATCGTTAGCACTTCATGCTCCTCCCCTTCTTCTGGCCTCCATCTCCATCCCTCACTCTTCTTGGAGTAGTTACTTATTATGGCATAAATTATTCTTTTTATCTCTGTTTCTCTGTTTTATGTCTTATTTTCTAGTGATTTCTAGTATTTTCTCCCTTTTCACTGCTGCATTATCATAGAAACATCATCACAGTGTAACAGGGCCTTCTGAAATGTGAATCTCATCTTTGTTCATTATTTTATTAGATTCTTTTTCAGATGACAAAACCCACCACAGAACCAGTCAGGATTCACCTTTAATAGTCCCAACATAGTTTTTTTGGCTAGCCATTGCATTCTTACCATGCCTTGGCCATGTAGACAGCAGTACGTTATATTAGTCATTTCTATGACACATCTGTCCCACTGGCATACAAATACATTGGTTAGACTGTCTTCCCAAGAAAAATGATACAATAAGTTGTGATGTCAGTCACTCAGAAATCTAGCAGTAGTAATTCTGAACTGGATGGTGGTGTGGGTCGGGTGATATAAAAGTTGACAAATTTTCATTTTTTAGAGGACTTTGCCACAGGGGATGCTATTCATTTACTGTTTCCAACCATGAGTCAGGCAATATTTTAAAAACCATAACGTTTTAAATACCATTACAATTGTCCCCTAACCTTGACACTGTGGTTATCATTTTAGTCATGACCATGAAGGTCATAGTAATTTTAATCACCACTACATGCTTCTCTAACCTTAACAAATCAACCATTTTAAGGGTTAGGGTTAGGTCGTTCTGCATCTGAAATATGAAGCCAATGCAGAAGTGACTTAAACCTGCATCGTCTTTAATGGCAACAAATTGCGTATGGACACTATGGACGTGTCCATACCAATATTTGGATACGTTTAAAATGTCCATACCAATTTTGAATGGGTAATTGCACGGCATTCAGGAAATAAATGGTTAATTTTACCCTCATGCGTACCTTCTATCAAAGACGGCGTGTCATTGGTGGGGACAGCCTTGCTATCTGTGATTGGCTCATCTTCCTTCACTAGTTATCGTTGCTAGGTTGGTAGCTAAACGCGCGGTGACAGCAGGATAACAGCTGAGAGAATAACAGAAATATTAGAGATAACGGAATAACAGCTGACAAGGGACGGTCTACTTTCGGTCTACTACTGTCTACTGTCTACTGGTCTACGATGAATCATCATGTCTGCCTCGGGCAGGAAAAGGAAACTGACGGACATCAGAGGCTATTTCACAAAATCAACAGTAAGTTGATCACAGAACAGTCTTGTAAAAACGTGTTCGATCACGTCCCCCTTCAGTGAAATGTCGCTTCACACACTGTGGAGGCGGACGTCCGAGCAGCTAAAATGACATCTAACTTTTGTTTAATTTATGCTGTCTATAAGTGGCTGTAAATGTCGTGGCTTCCACGGATTGATGTAGAAATGCACAACGAACTGATTGTACTCGTTTAGACCTCATTACTCTGATCTGATCAGTCTTGTTTTAAGCTAGTCGGTTAAAGCTACGGTTAGCATCTTAGAACTCTGTGAAATGATGATAACAAATGTACCGGTAACTAAGTTGCTAGTTGCTAGTCATTGCGTGGCTACTGATATGACGTTTATGAAGAAATCCTGTATTCGGTATTAATGCTACAAAAGTATTGATAGGGTACCAAAAGACAAAAAAATATATATCTTTCATTATCATACATTGTGTTTTACAGCCACAACACAACAGCTCTGCAGGTCAGCCACACCACAACAGCTCTACAAACCAATCTCCACCAGCCAGACAGGTATACTGTATTTCATGTGGCTTTCAAATGTGTCATTGACAGCTTAAATGTACTTATAATGTTATAATCACGTAATGTTGAAGGCCAATTCAGACATTGTGCTACCTGAATAGGATGCACCAACAGCAGACGTAAACTGTGTTATTATTATTTATAGTATTATTATTAATTGGGTACCAAAGACAAAAAAAAAAAAAAATCTTTCATTATCATACATTGTGTTTTACAGCCACACCACAACAGCTCTGCAAACCAATCTCTACCGGCCAGACAGGTATAGGCCTACTGTATTTCATGTGGCTTTCACATGTTGACAGCTTAAATGTACTGTTATTGTATAATGTATCGTACAATTCAAGGCCATTTTGGACATTGTGTTATTTGAATAGGATGCTCCAACAGCAGATGTGCCGGGTTGTAGGACAGTTGGAGTCTCAGATGGAGTCTCAGGTTCAGTCTCAGGTGAGCCATTAGTATAAGATATATACTACAATGTTACTCAGGCTATGAAAACACAAAGTTTAAGTTAAACTAAATCAAATTAAACTCTTAAGCTTAGATTACTTTTCATTTTTTTTAAACAAGGCCATTTTTTAATTGAGTGTGGTCTTTTTTTCTAAGGAAAGTGTTCCAGATAGCATCAGAGAGAGTAGTGTGGGAGACAGCGGTGAAGGTGACAGCAGGGAAGAGCAGAGTAGTGCAGGGTACAGCCTGGATATTCAGTCCAAGCCTAATCAGCCTCACCCTGAATGCATTCCTGTTCAGAAACTTCCTGAGAAAGTCCTCCGTTTCCAGGAACAATGGTACAAGCGTTATCCATGGCTTCATTATAGCCCCACAGTAAAGGGAATTTTGTGTTTTCATTGTGTAAAAACATACACCATAAACAAGAGCATGCTGTCCAAAAAGGCAGACCCAGCCTTCTCCTCAAAAGGTTTCACCAATTGGAAAAGTGCCCTCCTCAGGTTTCAGTGTCATCAAAGTAGCAAAGCTCACCACCATGCAGTCACAGTCTGTAGCCAAGAAGGAACCCCAGTTGATGCACAACTGTCGACTGCATTAGCAAGACAGCAAGAAAACAACCGACATTGCCTTGAAAGCATTGTAGGCACTATTCAGTTCCTTGCGAGACAGGGCTTGGCATTACGCGGGCACAGTGATGATGAAGGTCATTTTTACCAACTTTTGAAACATAAAGCCAAAGAAGATGCTCGCCTCACTGACTGGCTCTCCCGGTCTTTCGATTATACATCTCCCCTCGTATAAAATGAAATTCTGAAATTGTTAGGCAATAGTATAGTCAGATACATTGCAAAATCCATACAGGCTTTACCTGTACTACAATATTCAATTATAATTGACGGCACACAAGACATCTCTGGTGTAGAGCAGGAGTGTATTTGTATTAGATATGTTGACCACGATCTGGTGCCACATGAAGCTTTCATAGGCTTATATGAGCTTTCGGGGAATACAGGGGAGGCAATCGCGCGGGTAGCCAAGGATGTGCTGTTAAGGCTAAACATCCCTGTTACTGGATTAAGGGGCCAAACTTATGATGGGGCAGCCAACATGGCAGGTGTTCACTCTGGCATGCAAGCCGAGATAAAGAAACAGCAGCCCTTGGCCCTGTTCTTGCATTGCGGAGCCCATTGCCTCAACCTAATTACACAGGCAACATGCCAGTCCAGCCCTTTAATCAGGGATGCGCTGCAATGGGTGCATGACCTGGGGACCTTGAGCAAGATATCAGGGAAATTCAAAGGAGATGATTGATTCCCTGGGGATTGAACCCATTCAAGTACCCCACCAAAGGGCCCCCCCCAAAGCGTTATACTGGGGCAGCAAGCCAGCACATTGCGACAGCAGAGGAGTGGTACAGGGCAGAATATTACAAACTAATGGACTCTGTAGACACTCAGTTTGAAGCGAGATTCAGCCAGTGTGATTTGAAAGTCTTACAGGAACTTGAGAATGTCCTTCTCACTGGAGCAGTGAGTTCAGTGACAAATGACTACCCAGAGCTTGACAGCATCACTCTAAAAGTACAGCTGTCTATGTTTCATTCCAAATACAAAGTACAGTCCATTTCAGATGCAGCTGATCTGTTCAGAAGCATGACTGTTGAGGTCAGGGGCTTGTTTGATCAGGTGGAAACCCTTTTCAGGCTTTTATTGGTTATGCCTGTGTCGTCAACAGAGGCTGAGCGAAGTTTCAGTGCTCTGAGGAGGTTGAAAACATGGCTCAGGACAACAATGACGCAGGCACGGTTGAACCATGCTGCCGTCTGCCATATCCACCAGGACAGGTTGGATAGTATTAACATAAAAGAAATATGCCAGCAGTTTATCTGTGTCAATGACCGGCGGCGCCATGCATTTGGCTCCTTCATGCAAGATTTGGGTAGTAAATAGCTCAGGTCAGGCTCAAGTAGGCTTAAGCTACAAACTCAATAAAATAGACTTCTTTGTAGGATTTCATGTTCTTACTATGTTTGAATGGCCGTTTGCCTTTTTTTCTTTGTTTGTGAATGGTTAACATAAACAGTATTCAACGTAATTTATTTTTACAATTGAATACTATGCAGTGTGCACTTAAAACTTTTTGGCTTTATTAACAGATAGTTCAAGTTAAATGATAAACTGTAAAATATTATACCCTCATTATATTTGAGGGTTAATGACAAAAAAGGGTTAGGGTTCGGTATCGGCATCAGCGCCAAAATTCCAGTATCAGCTGGGCTCTGCTGTAGACTTCAACAGTAACCACAAACATGATACAAAAACCTACTCCAGGCAAAAACAAATCAATTCGTGTTTGTTTTGCACAACACCAAGGAAAATTATTTTATATGCAAACCTGCTTGGCAATAAACCAGTTTCTTATTCACAGGTCACAAGTCATAAAAATAGGTTACTTTTTCCTGTTAAATACTGTCTACATCTGGCAAATAGAACTGTAGTTAGTAAAGTATCATGCCTAACGGCTAATGTGCTCAACATGATGAGTACTTTCAGTTTGAGCAGAAATGGATTTCTTTATATCTATCTACTAGTGTGTTTACTGTATATAAATATCATCATTTTTTATGTGATTAGAAATATAATGCCAACATTAGGATCCATTATGTTCTTGCTATACCTCTCAACATGTGATTCTATTTATAGAAAAAAGTGTACAGTGCAGGTTTCAGTAAGCATGTGTTTATGTTTCCTAATAAGGACATTCAATGTGATTTGTCTGGCCAATCAACTGCAGCCTTCTCTCTAAAGAGAGGAGAAGTATAGAGATTCTTTTCATTCAACACAGCGATTTGAACACGATGACATCTCCGAAACTTGTTCTGTATCTGGCATTTCTGTTCTTGGGGAAAATGGGTGAGTGGTGTTTTGTAACAAGAACTTGTACAAATGTTGTACATATTTCTTAATGTGCCAATTTTTCTGAATTTTGTCACTTTAAATGTATTTTTAATTTGCTTTGTCTTTTATTTCACATCAGCTCAAGCAACTAATGAGAAATCTTCCACATCTCAACAAGAAAGCAGTTTTATATCTGCTAATGTTGGTGAAAGTTTGACTTTACAATGTTTCTATGAAGATGCTGCTGCAACAAGGGTTTACTGGTATAAGCAAACTCTTGGACAGAAACCAAGACTCATGTCCACCCTATATGTGTTTAACAGAAATGGCACTTTTCATGATGAATTTAAGAACAATCGTTTCAAACTAGATACTACAAATGGTAAAAATCACTTGACAATCACACATTTGGACATTTCAGACTCAGCTACTTACTACTGTGTTAGTTGCTATTTAAGTATGTCAGAATTTTTGGTGGGCACTACTCTCACTGTAAAGCGTTCAGCTTTGGTGCATCAGTCGGCATCTGAGAGCATCCAGCCAGGAGGCTCTGTGACTCTGAACTGTACAGTACACACTGGGACCTGTGATGATGGAGAACACAGTGTTTACTGGTTCAAATACTCTGAAGAATCTCATCCAGGACTCATTTACACACATGGAGGCAGGAATGATCAGTGTGAGAGGAACACCAACACACAAACACACACCTGTGTCTACAACTTGCCGTTGAAGCCTCTGAATTCTTCTCATGCTGGGACCTACTACTGTGCTGTCGCCTCATGTGGACAGATATTGTTTGGAGAGGGGACCAAGCTGGACTTTCAGCGTAAGTAACTCATTAGGAGACACTGTCCTATCTGATATATTCTTACTCATCAAGCTTTGGATAAAAAGTGTAAACATGCTGAAAGTTAATTTACTGATTTCTGACTCTCTACAGATGAGGTAGACTCTCTTGTCTTGGTGTATTTCTTGAGTGGAGCTTTGGCGTTCACCACCATCCTCAGTGTTTTACTGGCTTTCTCAATGTACAAGAAGAAAAACAAAAACAGCTGCCAGTCAGGTACAGGCAAATTATATCTTGTTTATGACAGCTCATTCATGGAATTATTATTATTTTTAAATAAAAGATCATTCTCTTTTTCTTGATCAGAGCATCAACGTGGATTTGCAGCTTCATCCACAGCAGATGCAGAGGTGAATGCAGGTTTAATTAACTGTTTAACCACATTTTTATAGCACTGCAAATAATCATGACATTGTAGACATTGTTCATATCATGCTTTCATTCACTATTATGCATTTTATTGGCAGGGTTATCAAGATGCAGACAACCTTCAATATGCTGCTGTTAGTGCCAGCGCGGCAAACAGATCAAGAAAAGTGAGGAACAACACCAATAGTGAATGTGTGTACGCCAGTGTAAAGATGTAGAACTTACAAATATGGTAACACTTTATTAAGCTATTTTATGGTCTACTGTAGTGTAAGGTAAAGTCTTAGGATATATTTTTGCATTGTGAATCTCAGACAAATGTTGTGATCTCTTTGTGTTTTGGTTGGGTTTAGTAATTTGCACTTTCAGGACACTCTGCTCTCTTTGTTGCTTGTCAGTGTGCTTTAATGTCTACATGATGTCTGTTACTTTTTCTTTAAAAATAAAATATATATCTTTAAATCATGTTCTTTTTGAGATTATAAAAGTATCTTTTGATTGATTTACACTGTCCAACTACCTACTGTGTGAAGTGATGAAGGGAAAAGTGGTATTATCTATTCTTCCTGAATGAGTTTTAACCTTAGTATATGCGTTTCAATTAATATTTTCTGTCAGTAATGATGAAACAAATGTAAACGTAGAACACTTTGTTTGTGTTCACATTCACAGCATTAAGTCACTTAAGGCAGTTGAATGATATGAGTGTGTGTGAGGGTTACAAATATATTGTATTTGCATGGTCAATAGAGTACTATAACCTTTAAGTTTGCATTGGAATTTGTTTACTTTATATTATATTGGAGGTTTTCCTCACAGTAGTTTTTCCTTCTATGTTGACAAACTGTATTTATAAGTCTAAAATAGCCAATAAATGAACTCCAAAATGTCATGAATGTCTTCCCAGGCTATCATATTCTGCATTTCATGTAGCCCCATTATTCTATTAGGGGGATCAAAGTTGTGGTTCTGCTACAAAACTCTCTGCCTTTTTAAAAATAAAACCTATCATAAAATACCTGTAATCACATTATTATATATAAGTAGCCTATATCCATGATCATTTTACTATTTTCAGAAACTGACAAAAACTAAAAATAAAACATCAAACATTTTTGGAACACCTTTTTGAGTTGGTTCAGTGGTAGGAAGTGCAGTGATCTGTCCTTTAATGCAGCCCATCTATGCTGTACTTTCATTATTATGATAATTCTCTCAATAATCAATCAGGGTAAATGACAGGCACAAGTTTACTTCATCAACTTCTCACTTGATTTCTAACCTCAGTAAACGTTTTAAAAATGTATTTATGGTCTCAATTGCTAGTTTAAAGCCTTCTTCAATGCAGTATGATGTTCATTTGTGAAATTTTGGCCTCCCTGATTTTATATTTGACAATAAAGCAGGGTATGCATTAGGGCGTGGCTACGTCGTGATTGACAGATTGATTGACCAATGTCCTCGAGATCCAGCCCTCGCAACCAATCGCAACCTCCCAGCTTCGCCGTTGGCTCCACCCATGACTCCGCCTCATGCCCATATCAGTAGAATGTGTTATTTTTTCCCGGCATGCACATGAAATTTTCAAGATGGCGCTGCCTAGATCCGAAACTATTGGCTTCCGAGCAGCAGTCCACAAACCAATGGGTGACATCACGGATGTTGCGTCCATTTCTTTTATACAGTCTATGGTTCTGTTGCAGTTTTTAGACTTGACCCTCAGGTTTAACATAGTTAAACAAGGTTTAATTATCCAAATCACATTGTGATGTCTTTCAATTCTTTTTAATTTATATAAACAGTTTGTCCTTGTTTGATTTTGAAGATGGCCTAGTAGCCTTTAACCTACTACCATTTTAGGTTATATCATGTTTTGTGTATATAATTTAGTATCAAATACTAACTCTTGGCATGTTCTTGGCATGTTCTTGGTTTTCATAGCACTGTCAATCTAACTAGTGCAAATGGTTGTTTCCTGACGTTATCCAAAAGTTCTTTTTATTAATATTATTTGTCTGTGAAGCCCCAGAACAGTGCTCCCCACTCCTGTAGATTTTGGCATACACATGCATTAACCAGACTGTCTTCACAAGGAAAATTATGAAATAAACATAATATTAGTGGCTCAAAAACAATATATGGTCAGATGGCATATATAAAAGTTTCCACATACAGAGGGCGAGGGGTGAATTGAGGTATGAACCAAACTGTGGGCTTTGCCACAACAGGCCGCTTTTCATTTCCTGTTTCTAAACATGAGTCTGGACAGTTAAAAAACACAAAACATCGACAATCGTCCTCTAACCTTAACCCCATGGTTATTATTGTAGTCATGACCATAAAGGCCACATAACCTTAAGGAAGTAGCAGTAACTTTTGTTTTTTGTGACTAAATTAAGCGGGTATCTCAAGATCTGACAAATTAAGGCAATGTGGAAGTGACTTTCACCTCCATTCTCTCTAATGGTCAACAGAAGCCATTTGGAGCTCCACTGGCTCCAAAGAGAAGACCAACTGTAGGAAGTCTATGAGATAATGACATTACTCTCACTTTATTTATTACTCCAGTAAACATTTTCCAAATGAATCTAAATGGCTAGTTTCAAGTCTTCCTCAATACAGAATGATGTTCATTTTGTAAATCATGGTTCCATTTACAGTAGAATAGACAATAAAGTAGGGCATTAGGGTGCCTACATTGTAATTGACAAATCAGTACTTCTGCAGTATAGACATAGCTGTCTCTATTTCAGTGTCTTTGCAGTTCATGAAAGTTAATTGTAAGATTTTGGTCAACTAATAAGTCTTGTTCAGCATTGAGTTGTACTGAAAGACTCTCTTAAGGACACGGATGTTCAGTTTTTTTCCTTAGCATTAGCCTTAGCATCATTATATACTGTATTAGTCAACCATAGACTGTAAATGCACTGAGCTAACCAAGCTAGCACAAGTAGGGTCAGGTCCACCCTCTCATCCTAGTCACATCAGATTAGAACAAGTGAATGGGTATTAATGTAACTTAAAAAAAGAGACAGCGAAAATTCAAAGGATGTGACGAGTTTCCCTATGGCCTATACTCCACCCACTGTCACCGGCATAATGACACAACGCAACAATATAAGCTGCACGTTAGCCCACCAATTAATGAGATGTCTAGCTGACCCTGTCTGTCGATCACAACACATTTCACAACAAAACACAGCTTCCAAACACTCACAGCCAAAACTTTTGCCCGGTTTCGTAGACAAGGCTTATATCAAGCCAGGAGTAGGCCTAAGTCAAACTAGTCAAGCTAGGTCATTTAAGTGGCTTGCATGAGCGTGGCTTACATTTGTCTTAGTTAGTCCCAGACTGTGGAGTCCCGGAGTAAGCTTAAACGAGAACACCTAGGTCAAGCCTCATTAGCCTAAGTGGTAGCACAGCCTGTTAGCCTATTGGTGCTCATAAAAACCTGGAATGGAATTGAGGACAGCTTTGCTGGTGGGAATTTTGACACTAAACATGGCTGAAGCTAAACGAACATGCTCAAAGAACTATACTGAGTATGAAAAAAATCTACTTAAACAAATTGTGGGAAATCATGCTGTTATTGAAAGTAAAGTCTATAGTGCTGCTATTGAACAAAGGAAGAGGAGTGCTTGGGCTGCCATTTGCAGTGAATTCAATGCAAATGAAAATGTAACCACAAGAGCGGTACAGCAACTGCAGGTGAGACATGTCTATTATGATCTGTATATCATGACATTGTTTATATTGAATGGTATCTGCCTAGGCCAGAAGAGAGAGAGAGTTACTACTGGTGGTGGATCCCCACCTAGTGAAGACAAGACCAATGAATTGGCTGACTTGTTGACTGGGATAATAGAGGACCAGCAACCTCTGGATGGTATACCAGATGATGACCCTTTTGACAGTGGACATGAAGAACTGAGCACAAATGGTAAATATACGATAGAAACTAAATTAGTTACCTCATTCTGTACATATAGATTATTCCACTGTCTGTGTCTGTCTTTATTTTTATTTCATTCTAAGGACCATGTGAGTTTTTGTATCAAACTGTTCTTTTCCCAGAGGAAATCATTCTAACCCTGGTGGAAGACTATGCACCGTCCACATCTGGTATGGCTTCCCAGAGAAAAGATGTTGCCATCACCTTCCAGCAGAGACCAAAAAGGATGTCCACGCATGAAAAGTTAGCCTTAGAATTTCATGAGCAGAAAATGAAATATCTGAAAGAAGAGCATGACATGAAAATGAGAATTCTACAGGTCGAATTAGATATGAAATTAGAAGAGAGAGCTGATCAAAGAAAGATGCATGAGAGAATGTAATGAAATACGTTGTGAAAATTTTCTCACTTGACAAGAGTGAGAGTATTGTAGTCACCACAACCTACATTTAAGAACAGCCTTGGTTAAATTTCTCATTTAATTTTTCAGCACACCATTTATGTTGCACACAACAAACACTATTAACCCTCCTGTTGCCTCTGGGTCCCTTAGGCCCCTCCATTTCTCTAGCAGGTTGTGCTTAACCCTCCTGTTGCCTCTTATGTACAACCAATTACTGTTCCTCTATTGATCCTAAGGATGAAAATTCTTTATTATTACAACACTTTCTGAACTAACGAACTTACAAAGTGTTGCAAAAAACAAAAACAGTAAGCATCCTCTTTGGTCCGTGTATGTTCTGGTATTTGGATTATTAAAAAACTAAAAACTAAATTAAAAAACAAAAAACGACTGGTTTATTTGATTTTCGTTTTGAAATACAAAAACAAAAATTGAATTACACTGCATTTTTCTTTCATTTTCATTTTCTATTTCATATAACAAAAATAAATTCACTAGTCAACAGGAACGAAAAAACGGACCAAAAACAACCATTTATTCATATTCTCGCACCGGAAGCTAGGCAACAGCGCATGAGAGTAGGCTAATGACGGAGACTTCGAAGAGGAAAATGGACCGGTATGTCGTGTTCAGAAAGAGCAAGAGAGTTTGTCTTTGCGATGAAGACATGACTGCTAGCAGGCACGTGCACACATAGGGCACTAGGGGTGCTTGAGCCCCTGCCCTTTTTGCCTCGTATTAAAAAGTGCCCTGCGTGTGTGTGTGTGTGTGTGTGTGTGTTTTAAATAACATTAATTCATTCCTGTTAGGGGAAAAAAGAAAACAAACAGCGGTACAAAAACTCCACGGTATTCTACCGTACCCATTTTCTTGTAATACAAGGTTGTTGTGTGTGTTGAGCCTGCTGCTCCTCTGTCCGTTGCGGCTCTGCTCGGTCACAGAGCCGCCAGAGCGAGAGCGAGAGAGAGAGATAGCGGGCGAGTGAGGGAGAGAAGCAGCTGCCCCATGGATAACTGAGGAGACGTGACAGTGGAGCAACTTGAACCTGTGAGTTATGGTCTAACTAGTCGCCGTCCACTTATTCAACGTGCTTAAATATGGGTAATATTTCAGAAAAACGCTCTATTTTAGTCAATGTGTCAGCTTCTATTTTTGCCGGACGTCAATTCAGCACAGAGCAGATCGTGCGGGACAGGAAATCGTGTACAAAATACAAAATACTTTCAAAATAAAATGCACCGTGTTTATGGCGGATCATGTTTCCCTCACTACAGGTCTGATGTACAGGTCCGAGGTTTAGATATAAAGTTTATTGTGACTTTGATAATGTGAATGAATTCATGTTGACAATAATTTGTTGACACAAAATAAATGACAATTGCATGTCACTTTCACCTACACAGAACACACAGCTAAGTAGTTAGCTTTCTATTAGCACTTTATTTTTTAATTTTACATTAATTTCCATATTGTGTAATGGACCGGAAAAAAAAGGGCAGCATGTGTCTGCGCTCTGCACACACACATGCTGCCCTTTTCTGAGTTTGAGCCCCTGCCCCTCTATAATCATGTGCACGTCCCTGACTGCTAGTAAACTTAGTCGGATCTTTCAGGTAAAAACATTTTTTTTTAAATAAAATAAAATTCAGGTTACCTAGATCTGCCTAAATGACAGCTTCCGGTGCGACAATATGAATAAATGGTTGTTTTTGGTCCGTTTTTTCGTTCCTGTTGACTAGTGAATTTATTTTTGTTATATGAAATAGAAAATGAAAGAAAAATGCAGTGTAATTCAATTTTTGTTTTTCAATTCCCATTCATGAACGGAAAATCCAAATACCAGAACATACACAATCCGTGTGTCATTCGTTCTTTCTATTTTCGATTGGAAATCAAAAATCAAAAAAGTAACAAATTATTTTGTTTTTTAAATCTAACACAAAAAAAGAAAAAATGTCTGTTTTTTCATATTTCAATTTTAGGCTCAAATAAAAAATACGAAATGGAAAAACGGACGACAGGACTGAATTTGATTTTAATATTTAATTGGTCGTGAGCCGGAAGTTTGGTAATGAGCGTTAACGTTAGCTTTCTAGCCGCCATCGATCTGGACCACGTTCCATCAACCATCGACCATGGAGAGCTATGTGCTGTTTAAGGGAACAAAGTGTGTGACGCTAAAAGAGGACATGACTGATAAAATCAGCAGGATTTTTCAGATTACATAAGATTATTCTTTCTGCTCACTTTCCATGAGATTTGGGAGGTTTTTGTTTTTATTGTAGCTTATTAAAATGCAAGATCAATTTTCTGACTGATTTATTGCCCAATATCGCCGTATATCTCGCTTTCGGAGGAGTTCCGCTTCTTTCCCCTGCCCTCCCCCCTCGTCTTTGTTGTCACTTTTTAGCCGCTCCACAGAGGGCACATGGCTAATTAATATGCAGGTGCTGACCATATATGGTTGTGTCCAGGCGTTCCGGGGACAGAGTATGAGGTGTGATAGATCAGTGGAAAATTGCGAAATTGTCTTTTCGCCGTATGCAAAAATGTAGTAGCAGTTTTACACCCTTTTTGATAAATGAGGCCCCAGATTTGTAAGTATATATTTACAATGACCAGTTACTCTCCCTCATGATCATGGTCACATCAGTGGGTGTTGCTGTTTGCTTTCTAAAGATAACAATCTCCGTTGTATTTTGTGGCTTGTTTCTCAGCTGTTTATAGTCCCACAGGTATCCATGTGGTTATCATTATCTGCTTCATTTGCACTTTTTAAAGCACAAGCATCACCTGACGCCGGAATTCATGGTACGGGCTATGATAAATTCTCTCTGCTGCTCGCAGAGCCATTTCCGGGTCACGTAAACCGACCAATTAAATATTAAAATCAAATTCAGTCCTGTGGCCCGTTTTTCCATTTCGTATTTTTTATTTGAGCCAAAAATTGAAATATGAAAACCAGACATTTTTTCTTTTTTGTGTTACATTTAAAAACAAAAAACAAAATAATTGGTCACTTTTTCCTTTTTTGATTTCCAATCGAAAATAGACAGAACGAATGATACACGGATTATACACAGACCCTCTTTAAGTCTCTTTTCTTGTCCCGTGTGTCACTGTCCCCATTTGGTATCATTTTCCTATAGTGCTCCAGCACAAGTGCTGCAAACCGCCACAGAACACCCACCGCATATGTACCTGCGGCAGCTGCGACACACAACCCTGGTCTTTCTGTCCTTTTTTTCAGTGCACATCTCACACCTCCTTCTCTTCTGCGCCCTGCCCGCAGGTGACTCTGTGGCAAGCCGTCGGTCATGCTCCTCCCTGTCCATGTCCCTGTCCCTGTCCGCTTGAAATGCTCTTACCACATCCGCCGCAGCAATGGTTCGCGAAAACCTCGCCCTCTTCTGGATGAGCGGCGCCACCAACTGCTTCCCCAGCCGCTCCAGGAACACCCTTGCTGCGCTTGCCAGACAGCCACACGGGGTTCATCTCCCACCATATCACAAAGGCGTTGTACGAAGAGACATCTATGAGGTTGTGGAACACCACAAGAGGCCATCGGGCAGTCATTCTCCTGCAGGTTGTCCACACCCCCTTTGGTGCTGTTGTAATCCAGGACCAGTCGGCTTCCTGTCCCGGCGCTCGCTGATTTGTGCCTCCTTGTGCCGCGTGCTCATCAGCAGCACCTTCTTGTTTCTCTTCGGGATGTAGCATACCACCGCGGTGCTGTCCGTGAAGGCGAAGGTCGACGAGAAGACCTCTTTGCCCTTGGTCGTGAGCAGTGCTGCCGGGAGCTCGGGCTTGTTCTTTCGCACCGTGCCGACCATGGTCATGTCCCTCTGGAGGAGCCTCTGCCCCAGCTCGTACGAGGTGAAAAAGTTGTCACGTGACATTGCGACCCCCTCAGTCCTTTTTCCGGTGTACACTTGCATCTTCCAGGCGTAGCTGGATCTGGCGTTGCATGCCGCCCAAAACTTTATCCGTGCTTAGCAGGCTTGCTGGGTATGTACTGCCAGAAAGGACGACGACCTGAGGTGGGGTGGGGACCAAACACAACAACAAAAAACCCCCCCAAAAAACCAAACAGAGTTCGGTAATGGTTACCATATGGTACCACACAGACACAGCCTTACAGCATATTCTAACCTCTGAATGGTACCAGTTGCTCGTCCACTGTCACGTCAGGCCCGGGGTTGTACAGCAGCGACAGACGTGCTGCCCACTTGTCCCACACCTCTCTTATGGCTGCCAGCTTGTCAGTGGAGCGCCTAGTGGGTCTGGTCTCGCGGTCATCAAATCGCAGGAGCCTCGAGTACGCGTGGAACACCTTGAGTGGCATAGTCGCTCGGAAAATGGCCCTCCCGCTGACCGCGTCCCACAGACTTGCCGCTGTGGGTACCAGATCTGCTCGGGGTCCTGCGCATGCAGATGACGTCACGCGCAGGATTAAAAAAAAACAAACTTTATTGTACATTCACATAGTTATATAGGCTAGAAAATGCGTGTTAGAAAGGCTAGATTGGCTCGGTTTTCGGAAGCCAATATATATATAGAAAAAGCATCACCCTGAGTTAAAAAATGCTTAATATTGGCAATATTCCTAAGGTTAAAATTGGATGTTTTTGCAACTTTGTTAAAAATAAACCAAATAAAATTAAAATCACAGTCTAAAATCTTGGCTTGTAACATGTGATTTACTTTGATGTCAGTCCTCAAATTTACATTTGAGATTACATTTTACCCTAACCTTTGAATGGAGAGCTATCATATCTGCAGCTTTGGCCTCCATTTCCTCCTCTGTCACACTGGTTGCAGACACAGCGGTGACAGTATTGGCAGCTGCATTAAGGACACCTGGGGTGCGAGGATGCCTGCCAAATTGTGCGAAGTATGGTGTGTACCTGGTAGACCTCTGACAACATAAAAAGAATATATTTTACAACTTGTTTCTGGAGTATTGCTCACACATGTTATTTTCACAAAATATTACCTGCTTTGCGGTGTTAATAGCTGCCAAAACGCCCTTTAAGTGAAGGTCCCAATCATTTTGGTCTTCTCCACAATACTTGGCAAGAGCCTCTTTAATCGTACGATTAGTGCGCTCATCCTGGCCATTGCTCTGAGGGTGATAGGCTGAGGTGATGCAGTGCCTCACACCAAGCGCCTCAAAAACACCATGGTTGACCTACAGATGGATTGTTGTTAACCAATCTCCTTGAGAGATATGATTCAGATTTTACACATTCATTGTCTTAGATATATTATCATACCTTGTTGACAAATTCTCGACCTTGGTCTGTTATGATTCTCTCTACAAGGCCGAAATCCAGGAGAATATTTACAATTTTTTTTGACACCTCTGCAGCTGTTTTGCTGTACAGGGATTTAGCAACAACCCACTTTGTAAAGAGGTCTGTTGCTGTAAGGATGTATCTGCAACATGAAATGCAGAATGTTGTAAATAGAATCCATGTCACATGTTTTGTTAACCTACAGTTTTTGCAATGACAACCCATATTTCAGTCAATAATACCTTTTGCCCTTTGCAGTTGTTGGTAATGGCCCAATGAGGTCCACCCCAAGGACACTCCATACTTCTTCAACATGGATGGGATGAAGAGCTGGGGCAACAGTCTTAAGCACCTCATGCTGCTGGCAGCGAGGACACTCGTCAACCTTTAAAACAATGAAATATGCTTCCATTAAAGTACATCAATGTCAGGGTATTGGAAATTATTTTTTAAAAATGTAAGTCCTAACACATACTGTATTTAGCTATAAAGAAAGTTCTGTTTTACATAACAAAATAATTCAATTTTTGGATTTTTATGTGGCACTAACTCAGGCAAAGAAACTTCTGATATATTGTGTGTTTTATCGATGTATTCATTTAATGGTTGAATCGAATGGGTTCACCACTTCCATATTCTTGTGGAGTTGTAGTAAAAAGCTACTCCATGTCAGCTACTACAATTTTAATCAGATTCTCAGACTTTACTGTCATTGTGCAGTTAAGAGAAAAGTTTATTTGTGCAGTCTCAAAAACCATACTCACACATGTGCGCTTGAAATCTACTAATTCACACACATTCACAGACCCACAAACCAGAATCAAACAACCAACCTGTTAGTGAATGACTTGTCCACCCAGAGCCACAGCTACTAGTGAACTTTAGTTACTATTGAATTTCTATGGAGTATGGTTCTTCTTCCTCTTCTTTTTTTCTGTTTTTTGGCAGGTGGAAAACCATCTATCCATTGTAGAAACCAGCTTTTAAGGTGCATTACTGCCATCTTTCTTAGTTAGTTACATGATCTTCAGTCATCCTTTTCAGTAAAGGTTACTTTAACGTGAAGAGTATAATGTCCTCATCAGAAAATTTAGTTTAACTAAGTTCAAACTAAGCACTCAACAGATTAAGCAGACACCAGTTAAGATCAATCTTTATCTTTATTTATCTTTAGTTAGTTAGTCAGTTAGTTAGTTTTCTAATATGTTAAAAGAAATAAAACGTAATGGACAGACATAACAAATAATAACTTTTACAAAGACAACACATAGCGGTGGGCGATATGGCAAAAAATATATCATGATTTTTAAAAAATAAAGTCACGATTTCGATTTTATCATGATCTTAAATCGAAAAAAGAAAAACGGAGAGTTTAGGTTGAAGAACCTTTCTGAACAGATCTTAATCTAAATAGTTGCAATTTTGACAACATTTACAAACTACTTAAACATACTCAAAGATAAACAACACTCTGATAAAGTTCACTCTTGCAACATGAAAGGTAGCTTTCAATAAATATGAAAGTTAAATATCAATGAAACTGTTTTATTCAACATTTTAAAAGCATATAAAAAATGGGTCAAATAAAAATGCAAAACTGTGGTTATAAATCTCTTTTAGCAAACTTTGCCCCAGACGATCCTACGATCTCTGGAGCGTGTAGACGATCTGCCAAAGTGCAATCACTTCACAATCTAATATCGTCATATCGCCCACCCCTAACAACACATGAACAAAAATAAGATAAAAATTTATGAGTTTATCTCGCTGGATTTATTCTAACATATCAATAATCTTTATCTCTCTATATAGTCATCAAGATATACAAACACATACCCACATATAGTCATATACATACAGACATACGTATACAATACATTCACAGAAATAAATGTTGACATACATGTTTGCACATCAATTTACATTAGTGAGTACATTAGTGTTAGTCTCACTCATTTGTTGACATCTTCCCTTAATGTCAACCATTGATATGAAGACAAGACCTTTTCCAGAGTATGCCGCCTGCCAGCATGACCCCCAGTGCCAAGGCTGTCATGGCATTCTTTAAGGACGTCAGTTACCCTTTCCTTGCTCATCACCACCAAACGTTGGGTGCCTTGAAAAGTATAGTACAACTCTCCATCTGGTAAAGAATAAAAACTCAATAATTAAAACATGGCACTTCTAGAAAACCACCCAATGTAACTCCCCAGTCAACACTGTTTAGTCCTTGGAATGAATGAATTCAATCAACAATTACTGTATAGGCTAATTGTTAATTATACAGTAATAAATAATAATAATTGATAACCTAACAAAAACAATCATCCCTTAACACAACTGCTCGTCAACCATATAACACCCCAAGATTTCTTTTTATATTGGCGCTTTGCTTCAACCCATCATCCAACCCATTACATACATGAAATATACCTACTCCTCCTTTTTGAACAACACAATGTTTTTTAAATTGAATTTTCCTCTCGTTACAACTCTCCATCACAAAACATATTGCCCAGAAGTGAAGAGGTTCTATCTTGGTTATAACATTCCCTTTTTTTGTTTAATTTCCCTACCTTTTATCATGTTTTTCTTTGCGGCCTTCCGAATGACAGCCTTTCGGCTATCAGGATGTGCGTGGCTGATGGTGAGGTTGTGGTAACCTCCATTCACCAAGTAGTATTTGATTTCTTCGTAGAAATTCTCCATTTCTGTACAAGTAAAAAACACAGGCAAGAACTGAGCACAACACATGAATTTGGGAGAACGAAAAGAGGAGAAATACGGACAAAATTATTCAAAGTTATTAGTGTATTCGGCGTGAAAATAACATTCAATTCATTCATTCATTTTCTATACGGCAACGCGTGAACTGGAGCTGGAGATTATCTCATCTGACTTCGGGCGAGAATTATAATTATGTTGTTTTTCATATCACAGAAATAAAACGACAGGTCATTTTTAATTTCCCATTTAAAATTTGTAATTTATTTGGCGGGAAAATACAATTCAAAATTCAAACTTTTTAAAAGACCAAAAATATTCAAAATATACCAACGAAAAAATAACTAATAAATCAAATTGAATGTATCTACTCTTACTCAGAATGTGAAAGTCGCTCTATCTTCGTCAATTCTATCTTTGTTTCTCTTCGTTATGTCTCCGCTCACTCCTTCTCCTTCTCCGTCTTCACCCTCGACCTGGCTGCGTATTTCCCTCTTTTTTATATGGCTGTTACTACAGTTTCCATGGTTACTACCGAATACTGCCGTTCAGCCAATCACAGTGCGTGACGTCATCTGCGTGCGCAGGACCCCGAGCCGATCTGGCACCCGAGCAGATCTGGTACCCACACCGCCGCCTCGTGACCTGTACACACCTGCTAGGATTAGCAGCCTGACGTAGGCACGCAGGTCGGTCTCGTCCATGCGCTTCTTCCACTCTTGTCCGTATTTGCGAACACCCTGCAGATTGGTCATCGCCAGCACTATTTCATCTATTTCGGGCATAATCAACAACATGAACGTTGATGCTATGTCCGTCGAAGGACAACGGGGAAAGTCTAGGCTCAAGCAAAGTAATGATCTCCAGTACATCTTCTTTGTACATACGGAAGCGGTCTCTGAAAGTTATTTCATCAAACTGATTCAATGCTCCTATCCACAAGTATTTGTCTGGCTGGCCTCTGTAGCAAATATTGGTCTTCATTTAGATATTCCAAATACTCCATGCTCCCAAACCATCTGTGCTCCCTTTCACAAACAGTACTAAGCTGAAGTTAAACCTGCCTCTTTGCAGGATTAATATGAACTTCAATTTAGTCCTAGAGTAGCTCTAATCTACCCTCTTGCAATTGGCTCCAGAACAGACTAAATCTATGACTATTTTAAGATAAGTCTGCGCAAGTGACTTAAAGTTAAGCCAGCTCAAACAGCATTTTAGTCTGGAACTAGGCTTGAGCCTTGTCTGCGAAACCGGGCCTTTATTTCCTCAACAATGAAGCAGAAAATAAGCTCCATTGCAAAAGCAGAATGTAACACCCTTTTGTTTTTTATTTTGCTAGTAATAAGCACACATTTCATAATAAAACTGCAGAGTGATGCTCGCCTGTCACAGCACACTCACAAAGCAACTTTATAATTAATGGCAAACCTACTTTACCAAATTTGCTAAAGACAAACCCCAGTAATGAGTCACTGTCAAATGCAGTTGGTAATGTTTTCTTTCCATTTCAGTCAGTACTCTGACACCTGCTAACCTTTACTCCCATGCTTTACAGCAGGTTATGTTGTTGTCAGCATGATGTGGAGGTGTTTGCACTTTAACATACAAAATATGCTTCTTTGTGAGGCTCGAAGCATTGGAAATATTAATTCAAAAGGAAGTTTATATATTTATTTCACCTTTTTTTTGTAATAGTGTTTTCTCTTGCCTTCTATTTGATTGTTATGTACCACAACACCAAGGCAAATGTTTGTATGTGCAAACCTGCGTTCTGAGTACATCTGGCAAATAGTACTGTAGTTAGTAAAGTATCATGCCAGCCTGTTAATGTTTTCAACATGATGTAATGTTTTATACTATTGTGTTACAAGTGTGTTTACTATAATTAAAGATCAATTTTTATGTGATTCAAAATCTAATGCCAACATTAGGATCCATTATGTTCTTGCTATACCTCTCAACATGTGATTCTATTTAAAGAAAAAAAAAGTGTACAGTGCAGGTTTTAGTGAATGTGTGATCATGTTTCCTAATAAGGACATTCAATGTGACTTTTTTGGCCAATCAACTGCACTCTTGTCTCTAAAGAGAAGAGAAGTATAGAGATTATTTCCATTCAACACAGCAATTTGAACACGATGACATCGCCGAACCTTGTTCTGTATCTGGCATTTCTGTTCTTGGGGAGAATGGGTGAGTGGTGTTTTGTGACAAGAACTTGTACAAATGTTGTACATATTTCTTTATGTACAGATTTTGCAGAATTTCATCATTTAAAACTCATTCTTAATTTGCTTTGTCTTTTATTTCACATCAGCTCAAGCAACTAATGAGAAATCTTCCTCATCTCAACAAGAAAACAGTTTTATATCTGCTAATGTTGGTGAAAGTTTGACTTTACAATGTTTCTACAAAGATTATTATGGATCAAGGCTTTACTGGTATAAGCAAACTCTCGGACAGAAACCAAGGCTCATGTCCACCCTAAATGTGTTTAGTAAAAATGGCACTTTTCATGATGAATTCAAGAACAATCCACGTTTCAAACTAGATACAAGTGATAACAATCACTTGACAATCACAAATTTGGACATTTCAGACTCAGCTACTTACTACTGTGTTAGTTGCTATGCAAACATTTTAGAATTTTTGGTGGACACTACTATCCATGTAAAGGGCTCAGCTTTGGTGCATCAGTCAGCATCTGAGAGCATCCAGCCAGGAGGCTCTGTGACTCTGAACTGTACAGTACACACTGGGACCTGTGATGATGGAGAACACAGTGTTTACTGGTTCAAAAACTCTGAAGAATCTCATCCAGGACTCATTTACACACATGGAGGCAGGAATGATCAGTGTGAGAGGAACACCAACACACAAACACACACCTGTGTCTACAACTTGCCGATGAAGAGTCTGAATCTTTCTCATGCTGGGACCTACTACTGTGCTGTCGCCTCATGTGGACAGATACTGTTTGGAGATGGGACCAAGTTGGACTTTGAGCGTGAGTAACACATTAGGAGACACTGTCCTATCTGATATACTCTTACTAAAACATGCTGAAAGTTAATTTTCTGATTTCTGACTCTCTGCAGATGAGGTAGACTCTCTTGTCTTGGTGTATTTCTTGAGTGGAGCTTTGGTGTTCACCACCATCCTCAGTGTTTTACTGGCTTTCTCAATGTACAAGATGAAGAAGAGAAACAGCTGCCAGTCAGGTACAGACAATTGATACCACTTGTTTATGACAGCTTGTATTCATGGTTTTTTGTCTTTTGAATAACAGAGTATTCTCTGTTTCATGATCAGAAACTCAACATGGATTTGCAGCTCCATCCACAGCAGATGCAGAGGTGAATGCAGGTTTAACAGTTGCAATGTCTTTTAAGCACATTTTTATAGCACTGCAAATAATCATGTTGTAGGCATTGTTTTAATCATACTTTAATTCACTATTACACATTTTATTGGCAGGGTTATCAAGACACAGACAACCTTCAATATGCTGCTGTTAGTGCCAACGCAGCAAACAGATCAAGAAAAGTGAGGAACAACACCAATAGTGAATGTGTGTATGCCAGTGTAAAGATGTAGAACTTACAAATATGGTGATACTTTATTAAGCTATTTTATGGTCTACTGTAGTGTAAGGTAAAGGTCTTAAGATGAATATTTGCATCATGCATCGTCAAATGTTGTGATCTGTGCTTTGGTTGGGTTTAGTAATTGACATTTTCAGGACACTCTGCTCTCTGTTGCTTGTCAGTGTGCTTTAATGTCTACATGATGTCTCTGCTGTTACTTTGTTTTTTTTGAAAAAATAAATATGCATCTTTAATCCTAAATCATGTTCTTTTTGTGATTATAAAAGTACATTGTGATTTAAAAACGCAGTTTTACCACCTACTGTGTGAGGATGATGAAGGGAAAAAACTGGTATTATCTATTCTTTCTGAATGAGTTTTAACCTTATTATGTGCATTGTGCGTTTAGATGAATATTTTGTGTCAGTAATGATACAATAAAAGTAATCATGGAACATTTGGACTTGATCACATTCAGAGCATTAGATCACTTAAAGCAGTATGATATGCTGTATGTGGATGATCACGAGTACTATAACCTTTAAATTTGCATTGAATCGAGTAGTTAAATGTTTTTTATGTGAACTTTGACTAATATGAGGTTTAATTTGTATTATATATTAGAGGTTTATGCAGTTACATCTTGTACATTAACATAAACCGTATTTATAAGTCTAAAATTACAGATAAAGTAACTCCAATATGTCACAAATCTCTTTCCAGGATATCATATTCTGCATTTCATAGTGCTCTCCCTTTTCTGGCCTCCATCTCCTTGTCACTCATCTTGAAATAGTAATTATTATTGTAGCACCCAACCCATGTAGCTATTCGGTTACTATTTGCATAACCAGGGTTGTAGTACTAAGGGCGGGGCCCTGGGTACTGTTAGCTGATTACTTCACCTGTGGTTTACCGTTTTACCTGTGTAACCAAATGATTTCCAATGTATGGCGGTGCCTCCACTTAGCAAGAATATAATATAAAACACTACTTTTTTAAAATCTCACTAAGAATAATATTTTTAACCTCTATTTCATGTTTTCCCCTCAATTCACACCTTAATGAAATAATAACAACACACTCACAACACTTTAAATCCAAATAATGAATTTAGTTATGAAACAAATATTTAAATCGGTAACAAAAATAAAACAATTATAATAATATTACACCACAATCAAAAGTTTTTTCTTTCTTTCCTTAACCTTGAATTTAAGGGCCCACACTCTCACACACACTCACATTGCAACCAAAATAAAAATGTCCTTTAATTAAACAAAAACCCTGTTGCAGGCCTGAGTCCTTGCTTGGGAGCGGTGAGACCTAAAACAAGTGGTCGCATCACTTGCTACAGCAAGCTACAAATAAAATGCAAGTGCACTGTTTTTGTTACTCACAAAATCCTTCAGTTGGAAACATGGATGACGGAGGGGAAACCCCGGCACAACTTCAGAAAGGGAGAGGTGATGAGGGGAACCAACCACTAGCTGCCCACGGCAGTCTGTATGACGTGATATCCGAGCCAGAGATGGCTAATCTTCTCAAGAGTCCAAGGAGTTTTTCCTGACCCTCAGTCTAACAAATATGACAGCTTTTCTCAGTCACATATCTCGTTTCAAACTTCAAACTAATAAAAACATCAACACATAAGACACAGTAACATTAGCTGCTACTACAGTGAAACATGCGCTAATATAGCTAGCGCTAATCCGCTAATCGCGATTAGCATCAGATTTTTCCACACTACATCATTATGAAGTGTCACAAAACATTAACACAGAGGTTACTTACCTTCTACAATCTGTAATATATCCCTTACGCTTCGGTAAACTCTGCATCCACCATGTTCCCCGCTTTGTATGTGTATGTATGAACATAGGGATGATCCTGTCTACAGTTAGCCAGTTAGCTGTGTTAGCCGCTGAGTTAGCAGCCAAGTTAGCAGAGGAGCTAGCCGCCGAGCTCACAGCGGAGTTAGCCGTGATCGGGGAACATAGGTATGCTGCCCTCCGGGGTCACCTCTGCATCCCGCCCCTCTACCTTTCCTATTGCAGGGTTTCCTGCAGACCTTATTTGGCCAGGCGCCCTGCCCGGCCTGCATGCATGCATGCAAGCGACATGGCAGTGCTTGAGAACTAATCTACCAGTGCACATAGATAGATTTGTGTTATAATGAATTCATGTTGATTGTCTAGTGCTGCGTTGTTTGCCTGCAGTGCATTATGCACCACCTCTCTCTCTCTCTTTCACACACACACACGCTACCAGTTCAGACGAGAGAATTCCATCTGATTTTTATCATCTGAAACCACCCCACCCCCCCCCCCCCCCCCCATAGGGTAGCCTACACTTTAAATTATAAACATACAGTCTGGAATTTAGGCATTCATCATTAACTTTTCCCTGGCTAACTTCTGGCTAGCTAAAATTTGCTGACTAATGTTAACGTTAGCTTCATATGAGTGAAAGATCAGGCACAATCCAGCTAGTGTAGGCGAGTAATGTTAATAGTACCATATAAGTGCTGAATCCTTTTCATTATTATCAACACACAAAGGCCACTGAAGTCAAACAAATGGGGGTAAACCACTATTTTTGACTGTCTATTTCAGACATGTAGCTAACATAAACCCTGTTTGCTCCCAATGCAGCCTGAGCTATGACTCGGGGATATCTGCAACGAAAAATAAGAGGCCATTTTAGTCTAATATAAACGTACACCAACTAGTACGCTAACAACTGGAATAATTAAAGGCCAACAATGCTTAATTGTTCATGATTAATTAAACCAGTCTCATTCAGTTGATGAGTAGCCTAATGTATTAATGTTAATTCCTAGTCGTGATGGCCAGTCGTGGAGAGAAGGCAGGGCAGCGCAAGATCTCCTCCTTCTTTACGACCGGTGGGATGACTAGGGCTAACAACTTGACCCCAACGGCGGAGCCCTCTGCCTCAGGCCGCTCCACAGCCTGCAGAGCCAGAACAGGCCGCTGTATGTAGCAGAAACACTGCGTGTGATAGCAGTAGCACCACCACCAGGGCACATGCCCATCATCGTGCTTCAGGTTGGAATCCTGAATGGGCTGTGAATAAAAACTATAGTCCCTGGCTGTACAAGACAGAGCATGGTGAGTTTAAGAGAATTAAGTTAATTAATATTGAAAGACCAAATAGTATGCCTAATGTAGCCAATAGATTTTTACTGTCTAAACATAAATTTGTAGTTTGTCTCATTTTAATAAATAAATAAATCTAAATAATTATTAATACATGTAAAAAAATAAATAAATATAAATTAATACAATTAAAACATTAAATAAATAATTAATTAATTAATTTCTCATTCACAGGAATGTTTTGCAGAGTGTGCAGGAAGCACAAACAAAAAGTGGTCAGGGGTACATCACAGAGACCCTTTATTGAAGTCCCCTGTGTCAGATACAGGCAGGACGTCCTGGATGGCCATATGAACACAAGACCACCCTGAGGATTGAAGCCAGCAGCACCAGATGTAAATGGGATGCCTTTGTGCCAGTACTCACCATGGAGCATGCAGCAATAATTGGTGGCTTTCAGTGCCTTTATTGGCTTTTAGAGCATGAAGTTGCCCATCACACCAAGTACCCTGCTCTGCTGGACCTGGGCAAGATGCTTGGCTGTGACTATTTCTCAAAGCTCAAGGTATTATTTAAATTCATGAATATTTATTATTTGTTTTTGATTGACAAGAGGACCAATTACACATCTCACCACATCATCGATGAGATGGTCCAGATCTTGGGTCAAGTGATAGAGGAACCTTACTTGAAGACCATCCAAACCTCACAGGCTGTTGGCCTAGAAATAGATGAGACCACTGATGTGTCAGTCATCAAGCAGCTGGATATCCACATCAGGTACTAGGGCATGTTTCTTAATACAACAACACATTGGGATGGAATTATTATTCTGAAGGAATGTGTTTTTTAATGTTTCAGGTATCTTGACAATGAAGGACAGCTCTGTAGCCAGTTTTTGGACATGGTTGCAATTCCAGATGGGACAGCTGACACCATTGTTGAGGCCGTGAGAGACGTGGTGGACAAAAAAGGCATCCCTGTAAACCGGTTGTATGGTTTGGGAACTGACGGCGCTTCAGTGATGACATGTAATCTTCATATCATTGAGTCTGAGTGAAAATGTGTTCTAGTTAAAAACATTTTTAAGTTGGAAATCAGTAGTTTAAAAATGAATTGTACTGTAATTTAACATAATTCATACTATTAGGGAAACGCAATGGAGTAGCCAAGCAGCTGAAGGACTCATGGCCGTGGCTACTGTCTGTGCACTGTGCTGCCCACTGTCTGGCACTTGCCTGTAAAGATGCTGCAGATCAAGTGTCCTACATGAAGACCTTTAGAGAACACCTGCACGATCTGCATTTGTACTTCAGGAACAGTGTTAACCCACAGCAGTGTTCAAGGCAGCTGCCACAGTGCTGGGAGTAGACAACTTAAAAGTGACTGTAAGTGAGCTACCTATACAAATAAAACTTAAGTTAACTACACTACTAACTAGGCCTTTACACATTCTGTGCCACATACAGATTTGTTGCTGCAGTCCATCTCCAAGCTGACATTCTTCCCCATCTCAGCCGCCTGTCCAAGCTCTTTCAGAGAGAAGATGTTAACTTTCTGGCGATCAAAGAATATGTAAGTGGCCCCTAAATTGATATTGCCCTAGATAGATATTTTTGGTTGACTCTAAATTAAAACAGCTCTCTTTATATATTTAGGTTCTCTCTACTCTTGCAACCATCAGCCACATTAAAGAGGCAGGAGATAAGCAACCTCCAGGCTCACACCTCAGTCACCTCCAGGACACCATCCACAGTCTCAATATCACGGCGGAGGAAGAAAGGGGGCGACGGAGGGGGGGTTGAAGAGCAAGCAGGCAAGCTGGCTGGCCCGAGCAGCCCATTTTGTGCATGTTTCCAGGAAGAGGTATTGATACCACTTAATGTTCTAAATTCAAGATTTCAAACTCACAAACTCATTTTCAAATATTTATTTTTTGCAACTTCACTAGGTTATGGCTCCATATTTGGACAAGTTGAAGGCAAGTTTGGAGAGCAGGTTCACAGAGCTGGATCTTCTGGCTGCCTTCAATGTCCTCAACCCAAGAACGATGATCAACAAGGATCTAGAGGAAAAGAGTATTGCAGACCTGAAGTTGCTCGCCAACCACTTCCCAAGCATTGACGAAGCAGCACTTCTGTCAGAGTGGCTCGGCTTCAAGGTCCTTGTGGCAGTCAGTCAGTCAGTCAGTCACACACACTTAGTCAGACAGACAGACAGAGTCAGTCAGTCACATACTCTCAAACAGCAGGTGTGTTTCTTAGGTGTACAACTTTACCAAAAGAGAAAAAAGAGAACGTAAATATTTGAAGATGTTGACTTGATGATGACGAAAAACCCATGGCAACCAGTAACCCAACTCTAACTGTACCTTACTGTACTTTAGGACAAGTCTCAGCTGCAGCTCATGCAGAAAATGGCCTCAGAGTTCGATAAACTCCACTACCAATACCCCTGCCTTAGTGAGCTGTCAGCCATTGCACTCACAGTTCAAGTATCCACTGTGAACTGTGAGAGGGACTTCTCCGCAATGAACAGGGTAAAACCATGTTTAAGTTGTTGTTTTACTTTATTTAGTTTAATTGTAATTGTTCAGCTTTTTCTGATTACCCGTATTATTTTGCAAATAGATCAAGACGGACTTGTGGAATAGACTGCAGGGACCCACCCTCTGTGCCTGTCTGCGTATTAGCATTAATGGACCTCCAGTGGATGAGATGGACTACACAAGAGCGCAGGAGATTTTCTTTGAAAAGTCGAGAAGCATGTCATGCAGTGACCAGTCTTGTCAATTCTGCCAATAGCATGTTGTTCTTCCTCTCCGCCATTTTGTTTCTACTTTTTATTCTTACTATTTCCACCCTTTTCTGGTCTAGCGTGCTTTTCTCTTTTCAACTATTCATACTTTTTGCAATATTCAACTATTTCTGATTTTTTTGTCCCATAGAGAATGCATTGGAATAGTCTTCAAAATCTTCAAATCTTCTTACTTCTTTGAGCCTCTAAAGCTTCAGCATACTTTCTGCTAGAGACTTCATTCAAATTCTAAACTGTAGACACATGTTTTAAGTGTTCCTCTATGACTCAGCTTATTGATATCTTCAACAGTTTCTGATATTTGGCAGTTTTAAAATCACTAACATTTTTGACAAAATCCAGCTTTATAATGGGTGTGTATTGCGTCTAACGAGCAGAGCTTAGAGTGGTGTCATCATCAGCCAGAGTGGAGAGAGCCAAAAAAAGCAACTGGAACTTTTGTCTTAAAACTGTCACCACAGCCACAAATTACACTCTATACTCATGATTTTAGCCACAGTTTTTAGCCACACTTCCCTCTTCGGGCTAAAATCTGGTCAAAAACACAAAGAGACTTAGATAATAATTTTAAATATTTTTAAAATGCAGTCTGGGTGCTCTCTCTCTGCCATTCACCCCAGTGCATTTCTTTCACAGCAGCAGTAGAAGGAGCTCAACTTTGTAACTTGCTCTTAAGTGCTTTTTAATTTGTTTTAATTCACCAAAAAAAGTCCTCTTCTTACTTGGTGTGGCTAATTTCTGCACTTTTCTTCCCTTTTAAAAAAAAACAGAAGCCAGCTTGCACTCTTAGCTAGTTCTGGAATAGCGTTCAGCTGCTTTCAGGATTCACACGCATTTCCTTCAGGAAATGCTACTTTATGTAATTTTTTTCTGTTTTCTGAATTTTGTGTTTGCTTTGTGTGCCAAACTTATTAGGCCATGACCCCAAAAATAAACAGTTTGTGTTTTCCATCATCATGTTTGTGGGTTTGTTGTTAAGTAACTTCTTTCATATTTTGAGAGCCAAAAATAATAATTGATAAAGCAACTTCTCTTTAATTTTGAGGGCAAAAATAATCATTGAACAATCTAATTAATTAAGTAACCCCCCCACTCACCTCCCCCCTGGCCAAAGTTTTTTCCTGCAGGAAACCCTGCCTATTGGGTATTAATTTTGTAACAACCAATGAAATTAACAACATGACAAAACATACAGCCTTATCTCTCTGAGATTTGGTTGTGTACTGACCACTTTTCTCTTCTGTGTACCTCAAACAAACTATTTCAATTTCATTAAACTTTATACACACTGACAAAGATTTGTTTATCTGCAAACAGCTTTTTAACTCACTATGAACTATTTTTAACATTCCACTTAACTGATTTTAATTAAATGCTTCTTAACAGTTACGATTATTATATTTATTTGCATGTTTATTTATTAGTCTTAATTAAGTAATTTAGACTGCGCAACATTATTATTATTATTCAAGAGGTTAGTTACAGTAGGTAGTGTGGAAATGCAGGAAGTTGTTTTTATTAATATTATTTCTCTGTGAACCCCCAGAACAGTGCTCCCCACCCCTGTAGATTTTGGCATACACATACATTGGCTAGACTGTCTCCCCAAGGAAAATTATGAAATAAATCATATTGTCAGTGGCTCAACAAAAATATTAAGTTAAGCTTGGGTGAATTATGCTATTTAGTTGCCGTAGTAATTATGACTTGCAGCAGTGGTGCATGTCAGATGGCATATAAATAAAAGTTTCCACATACAGAAGGATAGAGGTGAGTTGAGGTATTTACCAAACTGTGGGCTTTGCCACAAAAGGCTGCTCTTCATTTCCTGTTTCTTGAGTCTGGACAGTTTTTAAAAAGCCACAAGTAAAATCATCCTCTAACCTTAACCCCATGGTTATTATTGTAGTCATGACCATGAAAGTAAGATAACTTTAAGGTAATAGCAGTAACTTTAACCCACACCGAGTGGTTTTGTGATTAAATTAAGCGGGTAGATCGAGGTCTGACAAATGAAGCAAATGTGTACTGTAAGTGACTTTCACTTCCATTCTCTCTAATGGTCAACAGAAGCCATTTGAAACTGGCTTGAAAGAGAAAACCAACTGTAGGAAGTCTGAGATAATGACATTACTTACTAGTTTCAAGTCTTCCTCAATACAGAATGATGTTCATTTTGTAAATCATGGTCCCATTTAGAGCAGAATAGACAATAAAGTAGGGCATTAGGGTGCCTACATTGTAATTGACAAATGAGTACCTCTGCAGTATAGACATAGCTGACTCTATTTCAGTGTGTTTGCAGTTCATGAAAGTTAATTGTAAGATTTTGGTCAACTAAAAAGTCTTGTTCAGCATTATTATTATTATATATTATATATGGCAAACATAGAACGTAAATCCACTGTGCTAACCAAGCGAGCAGAAGTAGGGTCACCTCCACCCACTCATCCAAGTATAACCACATCAGATAAAAAATCTCCCATGTGTAGCGCATGGTCAAACTATGTCTTTTGTCATTTAAAGCTACAATATGTATTTTGAAACAATTGTATGAACATGTATTGATCTTCTTTTTTGACAATGCATGAATGGATATTAATGTAACTTTAAAAAACAGACCTTCTCAGACTATTTGCATTATCCATACTGATTTTTTTGTGCGAATATTCAAAGGATGTGATTATTTTGCCGAAGGCCTATCTTCTCTCCCACTGTCAACAAATAATTGGCATAATGAGACAACCCAATAATATAAGCTGCAGATGTTAGCCCACCAGTTAATGAGATGGCTAACTGACCCTGTCGATCACAACACATTTCATTTGTTTCGGTAGTAATAAGCACACTGCTCTGGGGCCACAGGACTTTGCTTCCCGGACACAGTGCAAGCATACAAGCTTAACACCACAGATGTTGCTTAAAAAAAGGGATTTCTGATTCCTATGTACAGAACCTTTAATTTGGAGGACTAGTTGGCTTTGACTGAAGCAACCTTGTAATAAATGGCAAACCCACTTTACCAAATTTCTACAGCCAGCCCCGGTAAAAAAGTAGGGGTATAAATCAGACGTTTCTTCACGATACGATATTATATTGATTCAATGAGCAACGTTTCAATGTTTGCAGATATCACAAAGTCAAAATCACAACAGTTTCTAAAATATAATTTGACATTTTTATATCTGAACTCAACCAGATATTTAAATGAAAAACAATCTATTCTTTTTTAATCAGTGTTCACTCTAGAATGCCACATTTTTGATATAGAACTTTAAAATGTGTGCATCCAGAGTCAGAAAGCAGGAGCTAAGCATATAACAAAATCTGTAAAAGCAAGAAAAAAGTCTGCACGCTGCAGCTTCCAATGCAGGTAGACTGGGCGTCTTAAATGATCCATGTCTGATCGATGTTTTCATTTAGCATCGATGCTTTTGGCTCAATCTCATTAAGTTGATGTATCGGTGTAGATCGGCATATCGTTACACCCCTAGTAAAAAGTTACTGTCAATTAAAACTGTAGTTGGTTATGTTTTCTTTTCATTTTGGAATAATATTGCTGCCAGCTGTATATACTCATTATATATTATATATATATATCATAGACTGTATATAAGAAATGGACGTAACATCCGTGACGTCACCCATTGGTTTTTGGACTGCTGCTCGGAAGCCAATAGTATCGAATCTGGGCGGCGCCATCTTGAAAATTTCAGGTGCATGCTGGGAAAAAAAGAACACGGATTCTACTTATATGGGCATGAGGCGGGACCTAGGCAGGAAGTGTGGGCGGGACAATGGGCGGGACAAGGTTTACGAGCCTATGGCTGTGAGGGCTGGATCTCTATACAGTTCACTGATAGAGATCCATTCAACTCAGCACGCTTGTATCTATCTTGATGTCTATGCTGCCTACCCGACCCACCGCAACCCACACACCGAAAATGGAGGGAAAATCACAATTCGAGGTAAACTCGTAAACTTTACAGCCAAGTGTTAAAGTAGCTTAGTAATGTGACATACCTAATTGCATGCATGTATATAATCATCAAATATTAAGAGAGGAGTAACGTTAGTTACGTGTGTAATGCTAATGTTAGCTGTTGCCTGTATTGACGTGCTGGCTGTCAGAGCTAACGTTAGCACCGGTTAGCACACGTAGAAAATAGCTTATTGAACTAACGTTATCATTCGGTGTTTTTAACTGTTATCATATACTGTTAAGGGCAGTTGGTACACACCAAGTAACATTACTTCAGTAAGGATATTTTTTGCAAGTGTTGTTCATTTCATTGTCAAAAACAACAGATCTATTGGAATTATTTCTTTATCTTTCAGGAAAAAAATATCACTGCTACCACTATGGCATGTGGACCTGCTAAAGGAAGGCGAAGTGAGTATTATTTACTTGTTAGTTAGTTACTTAGATAGTTACTTGTTATATAACTAACCAACTAACAATAACTTAACTACTTATATATAATTCAAGGGAATAATGTATTTATAGATAAATTAACTGTGTGGAGCTAATGTATTTAAGTTATTAGTTATAATAATATTAGTAAGTTATTTCCTCTTTGTCTTTATAGTTTATAATCTGATACATTTCTCTTTATAATGTTTTTTCTCCATCCAGTGAATGTTTGGATAATTGGTGACAGCTACGTCCGGCGTGGGGCTGAGAGAGCTGCAGAGACCATGGGGGACAACCTTGGTCACGACAACCTGCTCGTCCAGTGGTTCGGCTGGGGTGGCCTGAGGTGGAAAAGCCTTGTCCCTTTTTTCCGCAGGTCCCTACGAGGAAGAGCAGTGCCAGACGTCCTCCTCATCCACTGCGGCGGGAATGACCTGGGGAGTGTGAAGAGTGTCGGCCTCGTCGCAGCCATGAAGGAGGACCTGCGCCGCCTCCACCTGCAGTACCCGGATATGACAATCCTCTTCTCCGAACTCACCCAGAGGTGCAGGTGGAGGGCTGGTGACAAACCTGCGAAGCTGGACAAGGCTCACAGGTTTGTGAACAGTGTTATGGCTACATTTGTTCCTTGTTTAAATGGTGTTTTTGTTCATCACCCTCACATCAGGTTTGACACTCCTGGGTTATTTGTGCGTGATGGAGTTCATTTAACCCCTAGGGGAAATGATATTTTTTTAAACAGCTTTGCTGAGTCCATTAAAGCCCAACTTCAGCAACAGTGAAATGTTGTAGTTTCTTTGCTGTTGAAGTTGAGCCTCAATGGATTTTTTTTTCAGCCCTGACCAGTAGCCCACAGTGTCATGCCTCATGTGATGAGTGTTATTTTTGATAATATATTATTTTTCCTTATTTTAACAATTGTGGCCATAACACTGTTCAGATTTACCGGCTCTGCTCTTCCTTGTCCCCTACATACTCCAATTCCCACCCTTTTTTTCTCCCCTAACCACCCCAGTCGAATCACCCCATGGTCTCTGACACTCTCTCTCCCCATGCCAGACGTAGCTGTCACAAAATGTAAATAGTTCAAAATGTTATAGTTCACAGTTCCCCATTTACTTGATGCAATATTGTGTAATAAATAATTTTTGATGATCATGCCCTTAGTTTGTGGAACTTTTTTTTTTTTAATGGCGTATATCTGGTATGAATTGTTACAATAGCTACATGTACAGTATTATAATTATGCAAATACATTGAGGTTTGTTGAATATGTAATTACAAGAGCTTTAGTCAACACATTATAGCAACATTTATTAAATGTTCCAATCCTATTATTGCCTGTCTAACAACTGCAGAAATTAAGTTAGATTCAAGAAATTGAACCTCAGAATATTAAGACCAGAATTATACACTGCTACAATAGTTGGTCTATGGTTTCATCTGATTAAGGTGAACTGGAATTGGTTTTCTGGAATCATCATCACAACCCATTTGAGAACCAAGGATGTTGTCTATGCAGTCTCTGTTCTCCGTTTCCGTTCTCCACAACCAGATGAATGGCATCAAATAACACTGCTCCACGGATGAGGTCTTCCTTCTCGGTCATTTCAATGTGGATACCTTTCGAATTACAGACAAAGACAAACACTTTAGTTGAGAAATGGTGGATTACAATGAATTATATACATATAACAGCTTGTCAGGATAGGTGTATATCAACAAATATGCTTAATGTCAAGGTAAGATTTCCTGTCTTGTGTTTTCCATGTATTTCAAGAAAGGACTGTAGTCATGTTAAGTGAAAGAATTTAAAAGCTGAGGTCATTTGTGCACGTTTCCAAACAGTTATTCAAGGCCTGTCATCTCTAGTCTCTGACATATTAAAATAACATTACATTAAAAAGTGGAGTCATACATTATCAGACTTCTTACAACCAAAATATATTAAGACTGAAATTAGCCTGTATTAAAACAGTCGATATGACAACACACAAATAGGCGAATTTAAGAGGACATGAAGATAAATAGCCAGTGCTGTTTAGGAAGTGGTGACCTGCTAACAAAATGTATTAACCATTAACACATACTGTATTGCCATATTGTCCCACTGTATTGCCACAAAGCTGGCGTAATCATGTCTAAATTATGTTAATTTCAACCTTAAATATCACAACGACCTCACAAACAGCTATATTGACGTTGCACACACAGCTTTTGACAGCTCACATTTCTATGACTTTGTTACTAACGTTACGTTACCGGCGAAGTTAACGCTAGTTTTGTTAGCAGCGGGTTAGGGGAGCGTACCTATGTTTCTTATATACAGTCTATGCTATGTTCCCCGGGTCCTTTGTTCCCTGATCGCGCCCTTTCTTATATACAGTCTATGGTTGCTAGCTCAGCGGCTAACTCAGCTAACTGTAGACGGGATCATCCCTACCATAGACTGTATATAAGACTGTATATAGACCTAAGGTTATATAAGGTTCCCCGGTCACATACAAAGTGGGTAACATAGGGATGTGATCCCGCAGGTTAGCACATGGTGACTCGTAACTTAAACTTTACTCTTCGTCAGTAATGCACGTTAATGTTAACTATGATATTAATACTAATTTTGGCTAAAATAAAATGCAAGTCATTTTGAATGGGAAATGCAATGTTACTTACCGAAACAGCTGAATATCAGAATCCTTTGTGTATCGGTTAGCACATCCAAAAGCCGAACAAACCATTTTTAGGCGACTGAAATGTAAAACAAAACTCTGAACTCAGAAAAACTGTCGATGTGAGACAAGTTCACGGCAGGTTCAAGGCCTATCTGTCTGCCCTCCTGAGCCTGTCAATCACGACATAGCCACGCCCCCAATGCATACCCTGCTTTATCGTCAAATATAAAATCAGGGAGGCCAAAATTTCACCAATGAACACCAGACTGCATTGAAGAAGGCTTTAAACTAGCGATTGAGACCATAAACACATTTTGAAAACGTTTACTGAGGTTAAAAATCAAGTGAGAAATTGGTGAATTCTCCATTGACTTGTATAGAGCAGGAAGTCTTTGGACACAAAACGATCGCCCCCTGGTGGCCTTTTGATAGAATGCAGCTCTAAGTTACTTCCGCATTGGCTTCATTTCAGACGACAGGAACTCCCCGCCTGATGTATATATCATTTTTGTACCAAAGTGAAATGGAAAAGGAATATCTTGTTTTGACTAACAGCACTCTTTTCTGTTTGACCTGACTCATTAAGCTGAGACTACATCAATAAAAAGCCAAGCTCTATATTTATATCACCTGTCTTTTTGTAATGGTTGTTTTCTCTCACCTTCTATGTGATGGTTATGTACCACAACACCAAGGCAAATTCCTTGTATGCGCACACCTACTTGGCAATAAACCGGTCTCTTTTTCATAGATCACAAGTCATAAAAATAGGTTGTTAAATATTGTCTACATCTGGCAAATAGTACTGTAGTTAGTAAAGTATCATGCCAGCCTGTTAATGTGCTCAACATGATGAGTACTTTCAGTTTGAGCAGAAATGGGTTTCATTATATCTTTACACTATTATGTTACTAGTGTGTTTACTGTATATAAAGATAACCAGTTTTAATTTGTGATTACAATTCTAACGTTAACATTAGAAACCATGATATTCTTACCTCTCAACATGTGATTCTATTTAAAGAAAAAGTGTACAGTGCAGGTTTCAGTAAGCATGTGTTTATGTTTCCTAATAAGGACATTCAATGTGACTTGTTTGGCCAATCAACTGCAGCCTTCTCTCTAAAGAGAAGAGAAGTATAGAGATTCTTTTCATTCAACACAGCGATTTGAACACGATGACATCTACAAACCTTGTTCTGTATCTGGCATTTCTGTTCTTGGGGAAAATGGGTGAGTGGGGTTTTGTAACAAGAACTTGTACAAATGTTTCAAGTATTTATTTAAGTATTAATTTTGCTGAATTCTATCACTTAAAATTAATTCTTAATTTGCTTTGTCTTTTATTTCACATCAGCTCAAGCAACTAATGAGAAATCTTCCTCATTTCACCAAGAAAACAGTTTTATATCTGCTAATGTTGGTGAAAGTTTGACTTTACAATGTTTCTATGAAGATGCTGCTGCAACAAGGCTTTACTGGTATAAGCAAACTCTTGGACAGAAACCAAGGCTCATGTCCACCCTATATGTGTTTAATAGAAATGGCACTTTTCATGATGAATTTGGGCAAAATCCACGTTTCAAACTGGATACTGCAATTGGTAAAAATCACTTGATGATCTCAGATTTGCACTTCTCAGACTCAGCTACTTACTACTGCGCAAGAAGGGCTTCATTAATGATCGAATTTGTAGAGGGCATGACTGTAAGTGTTAAGGGTTCAGGTTTAAACATCCAAGCTTTGGTGCATCAGTCGGCATCTGAGAGCATCCAGCCAGGAGGCTCTGTGACTCTGAACTGTACAGTACACACTGGGACCTGTGATGATGGAGAACACAGTGTTTACTGGTTCAAAAACTCTGAAGAATCTCATCCAGGACTCATTTACACACATGGAGGCAGGAATGATCAGTGTGAGAGGAACACCAGCACACAAACACACACCTGTGTCTACAACTTGCCGATGAAGAGTCTGAATCTTTCTCATGCTGGGACCTACTACTGTGCTGTCGCCTCATGTGGACAGATACTGTTTGGAGACGGGACCAAGCTGGATGTTGAGCGTAAGTAACTTTTTCTAACAGAGGTTGTCTCTTGTTATAAGTGTATAACTCCATATTTAAACACAAAATAACACAGCTAAAAGCTTTCTAATTTCTGGTATCTGACTCTCTACAGATGAGGTAGACTCTCTTGTCTTGGTGTATTTCTTGAGTGGAGCTTTAGCGTTCACCACCATCCTGGTTGTTTTACTGGCTTTCTCAGTTTGTGTTATCATCAAAAGAAACAGCTGCCAGTCCAAAGGTATGATATGCTATTTGTTGCAGTTGACTTTGCAGTTGAATTCACTGAACTTGGCATTATAGTAAGCTCACTTTTGAATCTTTCACAGAGTCTCATGCAAGATTTTCAGCTTCCTCAACAACAAATGCAGAGGTATGTTTTTTTTTCTTCCATAAACTATAATATTACTATTAACATATTTTTAGCACAACTATTTTTTGGGACCATTTTTGTCGTGTTTAACCATTTTTATGTTTTATGATTAGGGTCACCAAAATGAAGAAAACATCCATTACGCAGCCTTAAAGAAACACAAGGTCAACAGATCTAAAAGACAGAAGAACAGCACCGACACTGAATGTGTGTACTCAAGTGTAAAGCAGTAGAACTGTCCATGTTTTACATTTCTTGCTTTGTAACAAGACATGTCTGTGAGTGTTTCTAATAACCAAAGGCACTGAGATCATGTTATGAGCATATTTTTCTTGTGAATTTCTCTAATTCCCAAAGATTATTTGATTGAACCAGTTGTACTTTTTTAACACCAAATTGTAGTTTGGTGCCTGATTAGTAGTAGAAGTAGTAATAAACATTTATGTCGAGAAAAAAAAAAACCCTAAGCAAAATTATTTTCACAGAATGGAAAATATAGATATGATAGACAAATATTTTCCATATGATAATGCAAGGCAATCAAAATCTTAATATTGCCACTTGAGGAACAAAGTTGAAAGTGTATTAGCGTTTAGAATAAATACATCTGCACATGTAGTGACCAGGCGGGGAGTTCCGGTCCTCTGAAATGAGGCCAACGCGGAAGTAACTTAGAACTGCATTCTATCAAAAAGCCACCAGGGGGCGACCGTTTTGGTGTCAAAAGGACTTCCGTCTCAATACAAGTCAATGGAGAATTCACCAACTTCTAACTTGATTTCTAACCTCAGTAAACGTTTTCAAAATGTGTTTATGGTCTCAATCGCTAGTTTAAAGCCTTCTTCAATGCAGTATGATGTTCATTTGGGACATTTTGGCCTCCCTGACTTTATATTCGATCATAAAGCAGGGTATGCATTAGGGCGTGGCTACGTCCTGATTGACAGGTTGATTGACCAATGTCCTCGAGATCCAGCCCTCGCAACCTCCCCGCTCTGCCATTGTCTCCGCCTATGGCCCTGCCTCATGCCCATATAAGTAGAATCCGTGTTTTTATTTTTCCCAGCATGCACCTGAATTTTTCAAGATGGCGCTGCCTAGCTTCAAAACTATTGGCTTCCGAGCAGCAGTCCACAAACCAATGGGTGATGTCATGGATGTTACGTCCATTTCTTTTATACAGTCTATGGTAGTGACACATAAGTTTCAGGTCAATCAGTTTTCTATGATGGGCAAAGGGACCTGATATCGATGTTTTGTAAATATTTTCTCACAGATTTTTTGTTATTTCAATGGATAGATTTCTCTCTGAGCTGTTTTGTCTAACCACCTCTTAGTAGTTTTCCAGGGCTTGGTGGGAACATGGTGAGGAGTCACAGATTTCTGTCCCAATCAGACCCCGGCTAAATTTGTATCAGAATCTGACATTGGTTGTTGGGCTGTTTTTTTGTTTTTTGTCAGGCCACTGTTAATCACATCTGTGCAAATCACACCCACACAGTCCTGATGAATCAGAATATACATTTTGTAATGTTATAATCTCAATAAAGGAAATAATGTTATGTTTTTAATGCTGAATGTTTAAAAGATATGCATTAACTTGCATGAATTATGTGCAGTAGTAGTACATTTGGATGATATATAAGCTAAGCCTTTGCCTTACAATATGTACAATACTTAAGAGGTGATTTCATGAGCTGAGAAGAGATGAGACTCACCTCTAGTTTGTGTCTAATCAGAGAGCAAAAACTAACCAAAAGAATGAAATGCAAATAGAGAACAGAGAAAAGAGAAGAGATGTTAATACAGCCCTGACCATGCTAATAAATCAAAGTGTTGTCTGTAAAGAGTGGAAAAATGCAATGATGCTACATGACAAGCTTCTGTGATACACTGATACATGAATATGTTTGTGAACCCTTAAATCACAGATGTTATAGGACAATGTAAACTTACAGAATAGGATGGGCCCATGATTTTTAAAAAACAATCATGGGTGGTTAGTTACAAACAACAGGCCTCATTCACAAACAGTGTGTACAAGTTGTGTGTACAAATGTTTTGAGCAGAAATATATTCATACCTGATTTTGTTCTTACACTGTGAACAAATTTGAAACTGCCTTAGACCATGTATATGCACAAATCATGAATGTTCTGCAGTCTAGACATTTTTTGTCAATATTTATTAAATGTAAACAGTACATTAGGACCACAGTTATTTAAAAAATAAGCAGTAGCTAGTCAATCTGCGCTGATATATATCCAATCCTTGCTGGAAGTCTCAGGCGGAAGTTAGTACACAAACAAAAGAAAAGGAGTAGTACACAAACATAAAAAACAAGAGAAGAGATTATTTACATTTTATATCGAGACGGGTAAAGCTGTACAGCTAATCATCGGTAAAAAGGAGACCGCTAGATCATTTGGCCAAAAAGAGCGGTACTTCAATGCAGACTGGTACAAAAACAGAGAGTGGTTAATCCTATGTAAAACCACCAAGCAAGCCTTCTGCGAAATATGCTGATTTGCTGCTATCAAACAGCTTGTCACTTCCTCTAAATGTGGAGAAGACAGCTTTGTGAAGTCCGGAATAAATAACTGGAAAAAATGCCCAAGCTTACTAGACAGCCATAAAAAATCTCAATTTCACAAAGAGTGTGTCCAAAAAAAGTGCGCGTACTTCTGCCAAACACCTGTCAATATTTAGCTTGTAAAACAACAGCACATTGAGCAGGAAAAAAGTAGAGAGGGGATGATGGAGCAACTTCGCTGTCTACAATTTCTAAGCCGACAGGGACTCGCAGTCAGAGGGCATACTGATAAGGAGAGCAATTTTCAAAAGCTAGTTGAACTGGTAGCTGAGAAAAACCCCACTCTGAAAAGCTTTATGCTCACTGGGAAATATGCATCACACGAGACCATCAACGAACTTATAAATGTGATGTACCGGGAGTCTCTCACCACTCTCTTAACGGAAATAAAATCCAATGTAAAACACTACGGAATTACCGTGGATGAAACTCGCGATATTGCTGGCCGTGAACAGCTGTCTCTGTCTGTTCTATGGGTATCTGCTGACTATAGGGCCGTTTCCACCGCAGGAACTTCGGGGTAATTTTATGGGGCCGTGGCCGTTGGTTTGTGTCTCCATCGCAGGAACTGCCTCCAAAGGACAGGGTTCCGGAACTTTTACAGGGGCTAAGCGAGTCCCTGCCTCGGAGTAGGTACTCAGAACGGCCCCGAAAAACTCTTGGGTGCTGATTGGATAATACTCAAGGCGGGAATTGACGTCAATAGAAAACACCAAAATAGCCAGCATTTTTAAAACCCAAATAGCCAGCTTTTTAAAACAACAATAAACTCTAACCCCTTTAAAACATCATCATCATGGCAGATAAATGGACTGACGACGAGGTCCAGGCGTTGCTGGCCTTTTATGGCAACGAAGAGGTACAGCAGGGGTTTGAGTCGTCTCGGAGGAATGAGAAAATTTATTTAGCTATATTGGAACATTTAGATTTATTGGGCATCCACCACACAGCAAAACAGTGTTGAGAAAAATTTTTAAAAATTAAAACAAGATTATAAAAAACTTAAGGACCACAATAACAGAAGTGGTGCCAACAGGAAGGTTAACAAATGGTACACGCAGCTGGATAGTATTCTTGGTCATCGGCCAGCTTATACTTGTAACCAGGGGACGAAAGACTGCTCCACCGCCGCAGCCGTCGACGTCGTCGAGCCAGTACCAGACTCTAGCTCTGAAGGACATCACGGCTTGTCCCGACGAGCTTTTTTCTTCAGGTAATAATTTCATAACTACACTTACTGTAATGGTTTGGATAACCCAACAAGCTAGTCTGGAGATGAGTAACTTTGTTAGTTAAATGGCATAGAGCTTTTGGGGGTGAACATTTGTGTTATTGAATGATAAATGTTGCTGTAATGTATCTGATCAAAATATTGGCGTTCTAGGCTGGTTTTCCTCACCCCGCTTGTTAGTGTTGGTCGTGTTGCTAGGGACCCCAGTCCCAGTCCCAGCCTGAGCCACATCCACTGGACTAAACATAATAAAGTTTTTGTATATAGTTATTTATATTAAGAGTTTTTGCACTGTTATTTATACTGTTTAGTACTGAAAATAAAACACTTTACTTGAAGGTATCATCATAGAATGACATGACACATGTCATAACTGTTACATGCAGGAATGAAAGTAGTTTTAAATTCTTACCAGTACTATTACCAAAACCTTCATCTCTCTCTCACTTCATGCATTTAAAAATAGCAAAGTAAAAATCCAACCAAATTAAAACATTCCAATATTTTACTGTAGGCTACCTGTAAGCCTATGGAAGGAATTAAAAAGATTTGACAATATGGTAAACTTTTTATATATATATATATTTATATTTAACACAAGAACATCATCCAGATACAATCTGAACAAACCTAATGATGGTAGGTCTTACTTATTTTTTCTTTGTGCCCACATGCCGCCCCCCCCCCCCCCCCCAAAAAAAAGAAAATTAACAAACAAAAAAACACACACAAAAACAACCACATAAAACAGCAACAGAATAAAAAATAATAGGGGCATCAAAACTCAAGAAAAGTATTTATTTTAATTTAATCTTTTAATTCTTTTAATTTTCTATCTATCTATCTTATCTATCTATCTACTGTATCTGTCTATAACATTGATAAACATCCAGACTACAAGTCTCTAAGAACTGATCATGAGGTCACGAGCAAAAACTCTACCAAAACACATCACCTAAAAGATTTTCCACACAGGCCTAAAGTAGTGAGTGGTGGCAAGCCATGCCACTTGTGTGAGCTGCTCTTCTTCCTTTGCCCAGCCAGGTCTTCACATAAGGCATTGGGTCCCACTGCATGCATGGTGGTCCAACTGAGCTGACAAAGAGGAGTCTTTTGTTCCCCCTGTTGCCTCCAGTGCCTGGTCCACAGCCAGCTCCAGTCTGTGATTAAGGCAGTGCCACAGTGCAATGCCAGGAAAGTCATCCTGGAGCAGCTTACCAACACCTGACTTCACTCCCAGCATCACATTGGCCCCATCACTGCAAAACTCTATGAACACTTCCTGCAGCAATTCAGTGGTGAAGCCACTCTTGAACAAGCAGTTCATAAGCTGTTCTTTAATATGAACAGCAGACAGGCTATCCAGCTCAATAAGGTCCAATGGAAAAGCTATGGGCTCCATCTCTCCATCAACACTGGCTTTCAAAAACGCAATTAATGTTGATTTGTGTCCCACACTGGTTGACTCATCAGCTAGTACTGTGATTTTACACTTATTTTCTATTATGTCCCTCAGGAGTTCCTTCTTCATATGTGATGACACATGATCAATTATGTCAACACAGACAGTTTTGCTGTGCAAAACACAACCTAAATCAGCAGAATTAGCTTGCTGCAGTTCAATCACACTCTCAAAGTCAGTGAATGGCTTATTGTTTTTAGCTACATAATATGCTCTCCTTGAATACCCTGGCAGTGGACTCAAAAGCAGACTCCTGACTGGTGGTGTTCATGTTCAGAAGAATGTCTTTCTTTGCTGTCTGAAGAATCTTAACCGCTTCATTGTGTGCTTGGGAGTTTCGGTGCTCATTAATTTTTTTGCGCAGTGATAAAAGCTGGACATCTCTACCGAATGGGGTTATCTTTCCCTCAGCCCACTGGCTGGCAATATTGACACCACGGGATGCCATGAGACCAAGATCCTTTACATCGTGGCATGGAGTGCATCCCAGTTTTCCATGTTGGGCATACAACCATTCATTTTTTATCTTAAACTGCTCATATTGACACTTTGTCCAAATCAAAGGATGAGCAGGAGGCATTGCATCAATATCACCTGTGCTTTTTTTCTGGGGGTCCTGCTGCTGCTTCTTTTTCCTGGCATTGGTCCTCCTCACCCTCCGCGGCGTTTCTTGACGTTTGTGGACCAGTTGTGGGACGTTTTAAATTAAATCACCAATCCCCATAGCAACCGTTGTGTACGGAAGTAGACGCGCATGCGCACACATAGCTGAGTGAAATCTCCGGTCGTTAGCCGTTAGCTCGTAAGCCGTTTCTTTTCCGAGCTGTTCTGTATCGTCAAAATTGAACAAAAATAACACGAAACACACCTGCTTACTCCCCTACTGATTTTGTACAATTTGCAACGAACGTTAATGCATTAAACGTGTTACACATTTTGAAGTCTGGGTACAGACGAGACCACCGGTCAGGCTCTGAGAGGGGAGGGGGAGAGAAGCAGGGCAAGAGCCTTGAGGAAGAGAGGGGGATGCCCGGCCAAGTACAGCATGGAACTAAAACACAGCATGGACAGTTCAGAAACAATCGGAATAAGTTAAAAGGATTTTTTAAACAGGCAAAGTAGTTTTCAAGATTGCATATTGCTAGCGGATCTATTTTCTGACAGAGTGCGTCCGTGACTGGTTTTGAATGAGGCTTTAAAGCAGGCAGCCGCTCTCCCATCTTCCAGGTACTGCGTACCGCCACTGAATCTTTTAGTGGTACGCAGTACTGGACCGTACCGGCTTACTTTCACCCCTGCATATATAGACATAAGTAGCATTATAAAATAAAAAATTTAAGTGCACAACAGCTGCTAGCATAGACAACAAGGTCAGCAACGCCTGTAATTCATTATCTGTGTTGAATGAACCTCTATAGTCAAGGCTGATGTCGTTTGTTTACATCCGCTCTAGTTTTGGAAGTACAGTATATTTCCCATTCATTTCTGAATGAAAGTTTTGGAACTGGCCGCCAGGTTGCAGCAGCCTAAGCGGCAATTTCCATGGTAACAGCCAACTCCACCAATCAGAGACGTCGTCACACTTTAGGATTGTGGGTAATGTAGAACTTCTCCGTGACATCGCAAATAAAATGTAGCGGTTTTCTTAAAACAACGTTATCATGTGGATTTGTGGCTTCTAAATGAACATACCGTATATCATAGTACCGTATATCATAGTTTTACACTCTCAATTTTTAATTGCAGCACACAGATAAGCTGGCTATGCAAAACAGCGTTAAACTGTTATGTGCGCTACTGTGAATTATAAAACAAATTAATCTGATGGACACAAGCTATGACAATGTTGAGAAAAAAGTTGGCAAACTTTTCAAGTAAAGACGAGCACCATAGACTGTATATAAAGCGAGCATCCAGCCTTACCTTGGATATGTCCTCCTCACTGTTTTGCTGCACTAGCAGACCTGTAGGCAAGCAGACCAGTGTGCATGCGCAGCTCCAAACAAGCGTCTCCCTCTGAAATACATGGGTTTAAACTTCGTGCTGTCCAGCACGAAAAAAGTCGCAAAAGCGTGCTCCGGGACACGATTCAATAGATTCAATTTCGTGGTGATGAGCACGAAATAGTGTGATACCGGGTTGGATGGAAAGGTTGACTTTTTCGGTCAGATTAGAAACTGGTAAATTTAAGAACTGGGTAAAATCAGATCAGACTTTATTGAGTAATGTTGTGTCCTATAAACCCCTTGGTTCTAGCTACAGACTTGATATTGTTCATTTAGTCATATGATTATACATTTTTCAATGTCTTCCATTTAGAGGAAAGAGATTGCAAGAAGGAGAGAGAACTGGAAAAAAGAGAAAACAAACCTGGACTTGTCTTGATGTTAATTTTGATGTATGGATGATTATAAATGAGATTATGTCTGGTTATGGTTTGTATCTCCAGTAGGAGTGTGTGTACTGCATTGTGTGTCTAGAAGACATTGTACAGGATGTAATGTGTGGAAGAAATTGAGTATTTTGATATCAATAAAAAGATCATTACAAAAAAAAACAACTTGAAAACTATAAATGTTACCATTAACCTTTGTGTTTTGTTGGCAGTGGCTTTATTTTCTAATTTGGCCCACCAAACCCAGTGTTGTATATATATTAATAATAACAATAGCCTACATATATTTTTGAGTGTCATTTATTTCATGCACTTAAGTATTATATACAATTATTTACATTTACATATTTACATTGATTGAATTATGCTTCAGAAGCAGCAGCATGACATTTTCCTCCAAATGCCACGGAAGAATGCACGTATTCTCTCCTTTTTCTTCACAATGACGTTCTCAGCCACCACCTCCACCTGCAGAACTTTGAACTCTGGTGAAGCTACCATCTCCTCCAGAGGTGCCTCATATAGTCTTTCCTCAGAAACCTCCAGAAGTCCCTCTTTTAGCAACTCTGGCTGAATGCTGGAGTCTGAACTTCAGGGTTCATGTCCTGTATCATTGATATGAAGCCTCCTCTGACACAGAAAGCACTTTCATCATAATCAATTTGATGAAAGGTCTTGGAGAGATGTTCAGTGTCTTTAAAGATGGCTCTGACCATGTATCGCCCTGCTGTGGTGCAAACCCCGAGCAGAAGATATCCCCATACTGGCTGAGAAAGGGAGCTGCTGTGCCACTTAGCAGTCTCCCCACCTCAGTGCTGGCAGCTTTAATTTTTCCTTCCATCTCTAGTTCTTCCAGGAGGAACTTTAAAGTGATGTTGACCACCTCTGGAATGACTGGTGCAGTGATGTGTTCAAGCTCCAAGAGCTCTGTTGGTTTTGCATCACCTGCAGAGTCTGGGGGAAGCTGGATGCCACCAAAAATTCTTAGCAGCTTGCTCTGGAGGGATGGAAGGAACGTTTGCACCAATGCCTCTGCCTTTGGACGCATGACTTGCACAAACATGTGAAGGCCCTCCAGTGTGACCTTCCTGCCCCATAGCTGTGACAGACGCTCTTCTTTGGTGATTTCCTCGTGGAGCTCCTCCTCCATCAGATTAAGGCAGAATCTCCTCGCAGTGGCCCAGCCCTGTCAACAACACAGTGAGATGATGAAGGTGAAAGTAGACTAGTGTTTCATGCAGGTTTACATATCACAGAACAGTGTGAAGATTCACTATATTTTACTCACAAGTTCAGCCATGAGGAGATGTTTTATCTGATGTCTGTCAATCACTTCCTGAAACCTGTAAAAATAAAAGCAGTTTAGTTATCTTCTAAAAGTTGTACATATTTGTAAAAAGCTGTAATATAATATATGAGTTTTCTATCATTGTACAAGTCAATTAAATTATGAATTCAACTCACTCCTCCATAAAGCTCCTTCTTGTACGCAGCCAGGTCTTCATGTCCCTGACAGATAAGTAATCAGGGACTTGATCCTGCTGCTTCATGAGCATGAACTGTCTCAGCATCAGTTTCTGCAAGATAGATTCAGATTCAGATACAAATACTCCATATTTTACTCAAATGTAACATTAAATTGAACAGTGCATTTTCACATTTGACAGTAACTCACTTCTGCTTGGTAACAAGTTCGCTCTTTCTCTGAGAAAGACGATGGTCTCATTTCATGGATACGTTTGAAGATGATGTCCATTTTTAAGAGATGTAAATTTTCCACAGAGGGAAAAACAAAACAACAAATACAATAATACTATCAAAAATACTAATCAATCACTAAAATAACAAGTCACAAGTCTTCACAACTTCCTGCGGATGACAGCCCAGACACCTGGAGTTGGGGGGAGCATCGCAGGGAGTGAGGTGGAGCCACTGCCAGGTCTGGGAAGAGTTGGAGCAAACAACTCTGCAAGAGAGGCCATCAGGGTTCGGGAGACCTTCACAGCCCTCTTCTCTGCAGAGGGAGTGGTCCCGTGGCAACATAACATCTAGTGCACAGACACCCCAAAAACAACTATTGAGCAATACTCCTGCAGTATAACTACCACAACTTATGTATGTGTCACTGTGCATGTAACATCAATTGCAATTGATATTATACCATTAAACTTTCTTTTCTTTACTTGAACCTTTATTTAGAAACTGGCCAGTCTACACTTCAATCTCTCATTGCACTTAATTATAAGAATATATGTGAAAGAATGACATGAGAAGAAAGTCAATAAATATATTTGTTTATATAAAAATACACAAGTAAAACAACAACAACAAAATATAATAGAAAAGAAAAAGCAGCCTGGCTCATTCCCTCCATAGGTTGCCACCCCAACTACTCAAGAAGGTCCATATTTAAAGTGATTGTAGAAGATTCATAAATTAATTTGTGTATTTGGAATTTAACAAAGTCTCTTTGCAGAGGTGGCAGCCTATGGAGGGAAGAAGCCAGGCTGACCAGGAACTGCTCCTCTTCTCTCCAGGCAGGTGGTGGCGGTGGTGGTGGCAGGGGGGCAGTTGCCCTCTGGAGACTCCTTATGAGGAGGTCTTCAATTAAACTTTCTCTCATATCCTCCTTCCCTCTCTTCCCTGTCCGTGCAACTGTATGAAATCAAAATCACAACAGTCAGTCAGTGATATAGTTTGTAAAGGTTCATTTTCTATTTGGACTTGAGCCCTACAAATAAACACAATTCAGCTCTTGTACAGTACATACCAATGGCTGAAGCAGGAGCAGCAGCAGCAGGAGATGTGTCCTCGCTGTCACTCAAGGATTGATCTATAAAAGAGAAATTATTATTTTATGATCCAAAATTATTCCACAATAGGGGTACATATAATTTCGCCCTTCCCTTTTTTTTTAAGTAGGTGTCCCTCAGCCCCTTCCATTTTCCACATTCACACATAAACTGAAACTTTTTACTAATTACTATAAATATAGTAAAACAAATAAATAATAATAATAATAAATTACTTTTTCAAACATACCTTCAGATGACAACCCCTGGAAGGAATTGGGTGGAGGTTGGGGAGTGACTGGTGGGCTCTGATGTGTAAATTGGGCCTGATTTTCATTAGGGTGGGTGAAAGGCTGGAGCTGTGGTGTTGCCTCGTAGTTGGCTGGAGAATGCAGGGTCTGATTAGGGATGAGGGGGGGGTTAGAGGTGAGGGGGCCTGAAGATTATAGAAAGTGCGCTGGGAATTTTGAGAGGACTGTAGAGTGCTGGAGGCTGCTGGTGTATTAAAAAAAAGGGTTGGGAGAAATAAGACGTGGTTATGAGCTTTTGTGCTGAATTAGATTGTATGCAAAATTTTACTTTGTCACACACGCCCACACACATACAATGTGGCCTACTGTACCTGGGAAAAAAACGTTTGGTGCTGGGGCATACTTATGTCCAGGAGGGTCATCTTGGTCAGAGTCAGAGTGGTACAGTGGATTTGGTCTAAAAGTAAACACAAACAAAATATAAATAAACTGTATTGTTTGTTTACATTTCAGTTTCAGTTACTGTAACATTCAACACTTTGGAATCACTGAGACATTTTAACCCCTTGTTTCAAATAAAGTATTGACACTTGTCACACTAGGGGTGGGACGATATGCTTTGGTCACGATTCGATTTGTATCACGATTCTCTTTCCAATTTACTTCTTTCCAATAGCTTGGCTGTAATTTCCAATTATTTGGAAACATTTGATTGATAAATGCATTTTCATGAGAAAGACATTTCCATTTCAATGACTCCAAATGTTTGAATTGTCTACAGTTGGACACACTGCAATATTTGCTTAAATTCTAACATATAAAAGCTTGTGCACACAGATGTCAGCAGCACATAGTTGTCAAAACAGCTTATGTGGAACTATGGAAATTGAACATTCAGTATTGCCTTTTTTTCCTTTTCAAGACTGCAGGACGCTCCTCCTCTGACTGCATGTCTGTGGTGTCGCAGTTCTCCTCAAGATACCTCTCTCAGCTTCCTCAAAGGTGTCTACAAACAGAGTTACTGTCAGGTACAGGTAAGTATTGTAAATATATTGACAGCTCACATTCAAATATAACAACCAAATGTGACAACACCTACCACGAGTTATAAGAATTCTCACTGGCTCGAACATTTGCCACCCCTCTCCAGGCTCGTCCCTCCTCCTGATGGCGGCATGGACCTTGACGGAGTCTTTTGGAGGGTATGGTGGCCAGAATGCTTTCTCCCCTTGTACCCATGTGTGGAGTACAAGTTCAGTAGCAAGTTCTTAATTACACAACACGGTTTCATTTCTTTCTAATTTTTTTGGAGGTGTGTAAAGACTGAAAGCACAGGTACATGAACTAATTATAAACTTATTAATGGTGTTTTTAAGTACTACTGGGCCAGCATACAGCATGAAGTACCGCAGTTCATTGGCCTTCCACCTATCAATGTCTGAGAGGTCCCTAGGTTTTTGCGACTGAACTCAGCTAGAGTGTAAGGTCTCGGTCCCTTCAGTTTAACAAAAATCTTTCCAGTTGTTTTACTGGACAACCTGGTTGCCAGGGATTTTCCCCTTACTCAAATGTAGAGAAGTTTCCTGGTTACCCCAAGACAACGTAGTCTAATGGAAACATTGTCACCATTTTCACCACACCAGCTAGGGCAGACAATTCTTGATTTAAGTGGTGGTCTTCATCAGTCATGGAGTTGAAGTCTGTGTCAGTTCTTAATTTAGCATTTACTTCAGGTAAGGTCATTTTACTGTGCCATTCACCCACTTGACAGCATTTACCACAGCCAGAGTAACCATTATGGCCCTTTATGTTTTTAAGAAATGCTCGTGCAGGGGCATCGCACATGAATGAACACACTTTTGTCAATATTTATTGTCGCAAGAATTGGCCAAAATTGAAGTCTACTACTTTTAAACAGTGGTAGTCCATCTATATTGAACTGCAACTTAATTACGTTTAAGTCAGCAGGCAGTTACAAGGATTTTAGCTTAGATAACAAGCCCTTGGCTAGGCCAAAGTGGTGATAGTCCCCACCCTCCATCTTTCTAGTTGGTATATCACCTTGTGTCCTCAGAAGTATCCAAGCATCTTTTGGCAGTTCAGGGTGAAAGATTCGCAAAATGCTCGAAAGTGCACTAAGTGCCACTAGAGACACGGAGAATGTAGAGGCCCAAAATTTCAAACTTGTCATCAAGAAGTCTTTAGTTGGAGCTTCAGTATCAGCATGATTCAGCAGTATCCATTGACACGTGTCTCACTGGATAGTGACTCATTTTCCCCTATAATTTCTCCCTCCTCTACAGCTATATTAGAGGTTAGGCACTCCTCATGTTCTAATATGTTGGCAGTCTTGCCTTGCGTGTTTGAATGAGTAACTTTCTCCTCAAACTTGTGCAGTATCTCTGCTTCTGTGGCCTTTAGCTTTGACCTAAATTTCCTCCTTTTCGACCAGCATGACGCCATTGTGTTGTCAGGTTCAGAAATGAAAAACAAACAAAAACATACAATACTCTAATGACCTGCTTATTTGATAAGTGATGCAGCTTTATGATCTGTGAAAAGGAAAAAAAAAGGTAACAGTATTAGCAAACACAAATATCTCAAACAACCACCCCCCCCCCCCCCCCCCCAGCAGATAATTCACAGAATCTACATTTTTAAAGACAGCCTTGGTCAACTTTTCCTCTGACATACACAATGATTATGAATATGGTATTATTTACTGTTTGGACCTCCACTGTTGTCCAAAAACTATTAACATTTCATACACAACTTTATCATATTAATCACAAATTATTCACACCCCATTCAAATGTCTTTACCTCTACAAAATACTATACTATACTACACTTTGTGAAGCCTACTTGCTGCAAAGTCTGCATGTTTTGTCCAAGCACCTGATTTTGCGGGGCTTGCTAAAAAAAGATTCTAATGTCTTATCATAAGGGAAGGCCTCAGGACAGGGTCCATTGATGGAGATCCTCAGGCAAGCTGCCAGGTGTTCTCCTTGAAGTCTGTTCCTGAGGTCTGTTTTCACCTGAAGATAAAGCAAAATGCTAATTATTGTCCATGCAAAATGCACCAATATAAAGACATTGGGAATTTCAATGTATTGCTATTACAATTATTGCTTTAGCTTTAAGTCACTGATACCCAGGGTGGTGGATGTAGCCTTGAGATTGGCAGTACGATTTGCACTATTTCTGAAATATAAGTAGAGGTCCTGCAGGTGTCATTGCTCTCCCTGCATCTCTCTGTCACACAGGGAAAGGAAATGCAGCTTAACGAATACGATGCGTATTTTTTAAATAGCGTTAAAAAAATAATTAATAACGAAACGCAATATGTGGCAGCCGGTGTTGAATCTGTGGCGCACCGCCACGAATAAGTCTATGTGTGGGAAACACTGTATATACTATAATTTTTGTTGAAAACTCATGACTATGTGTACAGTGCTTATCAGTAAGTATCATGCTAAACTAACATTGCAACAGTAAACATTACCTGCTTAACATCAGTAAAGCTGCTGTGAGAGTTAGTTAGTGCTAAAAGACAAAATGCTAACTAGTTAGCCAGTGTTAAAGGTATAGTAAGCGATAAAAATCCAATCCATTTTTGGTCAAAATCACTGCATCTCTCCTCACTATCCGCTAGCTGTCCCTTGTGTGCGCTGAAAAAACCACGGTCTCAACCACAGACTGTTTAAAAGAAATGGCCGTAACATCCGTGACGTCACCCATTGGTTTGTGGACTGCTGCTCGGAAGCCAATAGTTTCGAATCTAGGCAGCGCCATCTTGACAATTTCAGGTGCATGCTGGAAAAATTAAAAACACGGATTCTACTTATATGGGCATGAGGCGGGGCCATGGGCGGAGCAGGGAGGTTGCGATAGTTGCGGGGGGGAGTCACGTAGTGTACGCGATTCTTCTGTGATTCTTGAGAGTCGGGACAAAACACTTTCTGAAAAACTTTTTTTGAAAATTTACATTATATTGATTAGAGTTATATATTCATGTAGATAAAGATATGTGCTATTTAATCATGTAAAGGTGCAGGCTGGAGGTTAAAAAACATTTTTAACAAATTCATGTGTACCTTAAAAACTTGATTTGTGTCAACTCCGTCAGACACACTAAAAGTATATAATTATATAATTATAATAGCCCAACAAGAACCATAAGTTCTGATGTATGTTGTAATCGTTTTTAGTTACTCTGATATGCAATAAAATATAATATATACACTTAAGGCTTAATTTCATACTGTTATGAATATAGCTACAGATTTCTAAAAAATTGCATTTTCAAACTTTATCTTTCATTTTGCCACTATAGAAAAACAATCCTTAAGTGAAGTGAAGACACAAGAGGATGTTGATCTGATGATCCTTTATTACTTAAACAACAAAAACTGAAGAATTTGGTTTTTCCCCAAAAAATGACAAAAACATACATCTGACGGTGCTGATGAAGATCTGACGGTGTTGACAGGAAACTGACAGGGCTGACAAACTTGTATTTGCATTTCTGATTAATGAACAAATGCATTTTTAAACAGATGGAAGTGACAATAGATTAAGAAATAACATCTCCTTGTCTTATACTGAACATATTTTTAAATCACCTGTAATAAACAAACTGTAAATACACCATTTTAAACTATAACAAATTGCACTGTTTCCAACTATTAAAACAAATAAGTGAAGAAATATAATTAGGCCATAGGTGTTGCTGCAAAACATGGCATGCTTCAAAACTAGGAAAAAGAAGAGAACAGGAACACACAGGTGTTTAGGAGGTGCTTACACAAAAAAACACACTACTGTATGCTTTAAAGCATGAATGCAGTCACACAACGCACTTATGCCTTGAGCAGCAGGCGTCGGACATGCTCACGCTCAATGAAGTCCATCACATCAGGGGCAATACTGTAGATCTCTCGTGTTCTTGATTGGACTGGTGATGCATTTCCCATTAGTTTCACTTTGATGTCTTGAACTGGGCAGAAACAGACATCCTTCTTGCCACACTTGGGCTTAACCTTTGCTGTTGGACCATGGGGATGCAGAAATTCCACTTTCACATCTTGATGCTCAGTATCCACACCAATGTTCTTGGCAAGCCACCAGTGGTCATCATATACTACTGCTAACCAGTCACCATTATTAAGGCTGCTAACAGTCATTACTGTCACAGTACCCTCAGGACCTTTCAATGGCTCCTCATCCAACTCTTCCATCACATCTTCCATTTCCATCTCCCCTCCCATCTCATTTTCCATCTCCTCCCACAATGCCACAGTACTGCACTGGAATGTATTACACTAATGATGGTGGAAAGGCAGGGTTTTGCACACTGTCCAAGTCAAAGAGACAGGATGCTGTGGCATTCTGGACACATAGCCTATGGATCCTGTCTTAAAATATATATACATATACACCTAATATACACTTTTGGTCTGATGGTCCAAGTAAACCAGATTTGAAAAAGCAACATTGAACTTCTTCCCCGCTCTATAAGAAGCCAGTGTGTATATTTTCAAGAGTGAAAACTACACACTGCACCTTTAAGATTTTAAATCAATCAGATCAATCAATCAATCAATCAATCATGTAGACAAGTAGATAAAAGAAAATTCAATAAGCAGACCATAGACTGCCCATGCTCTACAAATCATAAGTATATTGTAAAATAATGTCATTGCATGCTATATATGTACATTAATGTGCAGATAAAACCCTAAAATAACATTCTATTCCTTTACTATGTTTGAAAATAGTGTAATATTAGCACATTAAGCGGTTATTGGTGGATTTGTCAACTCCGTCAGACATAAAACCTGACGGAGTTGACGAAATGGCATGTTTTTTCCCTCCAAAAAAACAAAACAATGGAGCTAGCTAGCTATTTTTTTTGGCTATTGCTAGCTGTCTCCATAATCTCAATAAAATACTTTCATTGAATCCACAATGGTTTAAAAAAAGTATCATAACGGAGATATGGTGTTGACATGCTCCAGCTGTGACCATAGGAAAATTGACATTGTTCATCTAAAATATCAAATAATGTCAAACTTACCAGAGCATGTGTGCTATATATGCATTCACCACAGCCAGGAGAATGAAAAGGGATCCTCAGGGAAATAGCTGATCATGCTACTGCCTGATTTAATGAGGTTTATGAAAAAATCTGACAGAGTTGACGGAAACGGAGGACACAACTTTGATTTCTATAGAAAATATTCTTATATGTTCATGGCATGCATTGTTTTATACATTTATAACCCTTATCTTTGATTTGATTTACTTGTTTTGTCCGGACTCTCATGAATCAGTGTGGTACAAACATCGTGGATGCGGAGAGGTGACAAAGAAACACCTAGAGAGGAGAAAGTTAGGAGAACAAAACATATAAAAGAAGAACTTTGACCATCAGTGTGGTTTTCTAACGGTGGAGGGACCGACGGAGACCCGGTGGAGGAGCGGAGAGTGAAGTTGGACAAGTGAGTAACATTAGCGCTGCTTCACATAAACTGTAACGTTACCTGCTGACATTCAGCCCACTGTCTAGTTAGTCAAGATATGCTGTTGTTGTGATGTTATTTGTAAAGTTGCAGAGTTGTTACTACAGCTGTTTGATGCTCTGCACGTTAGCATCGTGCTAACGTAACCAACAACATTGTTCACTTGTTTGTTCACTGCTTTCAAACTGTTTACAGTCATGAAGACATATAAACACAGGTTTGCTATCACAATAAGATTATTTGGTCAGACCTGGACCCTGCTTTGCACTCCCCTGGATTCTTCTCTAGACCTGCTCGGCTCCAGCTCTGCTCCCACCAGCATTTCCCATGCCCCAGCTCGTCTTCAGCCATTTTCTCAGTTCAACATCCCATTTTTATTCCCCTCAATAAATGTCTTTTCCTTCAGTCGTGCCTCCTCTCCTCTGTCACATACTTACAGTAACAAGCTTCAACTAACAACTGAATATTGAATTATGTAAGACTTTATACAATTTACAAATATGTTTGTGTGCATTTTTCTTATTTCTACTGATATTGTGATTGTTCTGTTTTATACTGATAATAATACATAGATTAAGTAATTTCACTCTGCAATGATAAATTGAAAAAGGTTATTACAAACACCCATGTGTTATTCTCCATATTTATTTTAAATTTTAAGCAATGAGGGAAAAAAATAAGTTGAAACCTATCTATCTAGTCTATACATAGACTAAGTTACTTCTCTGCTTTGACTTTGGCTTTAATCATATTTGGTGTCAACACTTTGTTAAATACTGCCAGGCTTATTATCACACTAACTACTAAAACACATGCTACTGTACTATCAGAGAAATAAATGCTGCTATCAAACTGAAGCTAACTTACCGTCCCGCAGCAGGCGCTTCAGACTCCGCCATGTTGGTCAGCTTGTGCAATGGTTACGTCCGTTACCATGACAATGCGTGTCCATGAACTTCAGGGGTGGAGCCCCAGAAGGAGCATGAAGGGAGGGTGGGGGGTTGTTTTGGTTTTCACTCAAATATCCACAACTTTTCTCCTCCTTTTCTCCCACATTGCTTACTATACCTTTAAAACAGAAAATCACTGACTAGTTAGCGAGTGCTAAAGGGAACTGTAAAGTTCTGATTCAAGATTTTAATTGTGGTTGATTAAGCATTACCTATGCTTACTCATAGAAAGAGCAAGTTTAGTTTAATACTATGGGTCCAAAAATTCTCTTGGCTGCAAACACTCCTTCAGCTTCTACTTTGTCAGAAATGCAAAATAGGAGCATCTGATCTATTTGTTAACAGAGCAACAAAATAATTAAGCCACTGAAATGTTTTTCCCATTATGCCATGAGAAGTCGTGTTGTGATTTAATGCTTTTACTTTTCTATATAACAGTAGGGAGCAATTAATATAAAGAACAATGACCTTTATAAGGAGGTGTGCAGCCGATTACCTGCACCTCTTCAACTCACTGTTGCTCCTTCTTCCTCCACTACAATATTTAACAACTTATGTGTTGCAGATGCAGTTTTGATGAACCAATGTCAAGTTAACCCTGATGACAAATACATGATGTTTCCTGTGATTGCAGAACATTTAAAAAACACACATGGTTTGGCTAACTTAAAGACCATGTAAAGTGAATTCAGTCATTTTCTCACATTAAATAGGTCATAAATGTATTTCTAAAAAAGGTGTAAAAAGCATTTCAACCATTTAAATTTGAATTGTGGAGCTAGGCATCACAAACTGTGTTTCAAGATTTCTGTTCAGGATTTAGTGGGCGGGTATGAATCACCGCCGTGTTAACATAAACTGCTGCTGTAGAGGTATAAATACTATTACAGTCTACAGTTAGCTAGTTAGCTGAGTTAGCTGCCGAGCTAGCAGGCCGATGAGCTCACAGCTGAGTTAGCCACCGAGTTAGCAGCAGAAAGCTCTTAGATGTAGCGTCCATGTTTCGGGTTGAGGTGGTGACTTTTGACAGGTGACACTTGGTAGGGCACGGGGCTTCAGCGGACTCGGCGGACACTCCCACAGCGTCTGGGAGCAGGGAAAGTGGCTGCTTTTTACACAACTTTGAAGTCTAATTTCATATATTTGGCGATTTTTTTTAATCATTCAAATTTGGCAGGGTGGTTAACAACACACTTTTCTGTGGTATGTCAAACTCACATTTATTCTTACTTTACGCAGACTTTAATTTTTGTTAGTTAGTAAGTAGGATAAACAATAAGCAGGCTGATTTAAATGAGATTGAATTACAAACGCTGGATTACAAACTGCACTGTTTTCTATGAATGCCTCATGAGTAAGGACGTGATCTGGATCCAGTACAGGACCAGATAAGATCAACTTTATTGAGACTGAGATGTTACACCAGCAGGGGGGGTAACATCAGAATAGCAAAAATGTCAACTACAGTTAAAATATTGTTTGATTTCATGAAAATATTAAGGATTATAACTTTTAGGGATTAGGTTAATAAGGTTAATAGGTTAATAAATACTAACTAATAGCCCACGTCACTGAGCCACCTATTGGACGACAAGCATTTCCAAGCAACAGACGCCTTTTATCCTTATCTTCATGTTTTCTTAGTCTTGTCTGTATTTTTAAAGAAACATGAACTAAACATGTTGAGTGAATATGGTCCGTTAGTGAGATCAGTGTTGTGTTACATGAGTGAGGATGTCTGTGGCCATTTATATTTAATTGTTTTATAACAAAGTAAAGGAGCCATTCTTCATATGCCTCTCACCAAGTGAGTCTTTTCAAAGCCCAGCTGTGATTGTATAGTTGACAGTGAACATGTGATCAAGTTTCCCTTAATAGGACATAGAGTCACTTCTGGTTGGCCAATCAAAAACAGTCCTCTCTGTGAGGAGTGAAGAAAAGATAAAGATTTCTCTCACTCAAGCCATTTGAACACGATGACATCTCCAAAGTTGCTTTGCTATCTGACGTGTCTGTTCTTGGGGGAAATAGGTGAGTTTTGTTTTATGAATCCAGTTTGTGTCTTTTAAAATGTATGGTCACTCCTTTATCTACGTGTTTTTAATGTGAATTTGCTTTGTCTTTTCTTTTTACTTCAGGTCAGATGACTGATCTGAAATTCTCCTCATCTGTCCGTCAAGACAAAGGTTTTGTGTCTGTTAATACTGGAGACAGCGTAACTTTACAATGTTTCTATGAAGGTGATGTTGCAGCAAGGTTTTACTGGTATAAGCAAACTCCTGGACAGATCCCTAAGCTCATCTCTACCTTTTACAAGTACGAAAGAAATGGCACTTTTCATAATGAATTGAAGAACAATCCACGTTTCACACTGGATACTGAAATTGGTAGAAATCACTTGAAGATCACAGATTTGCAGATTTCAGACTCAGCTATTTACTTCTGTGCCAGCAGCTATTCATACAAGTTTGAATTTGCAGAAGGCATAACAGTCAGTGTTAAGGGTTCAGGTTTGAACATCCAAGCTTTGGTGCATCAGTCGGCATCTGAGAGCATCCAGCCAGGAGGCTCTGTGACTCTGAACTGTACAGTACACACTGAGAACTGTGATGATGGAGAACACAGTGTTTACTGGTTCAAATACTCTGAAGAATCTCATCCAGGACTCATTTACACACATGGAGGTAGAAACGATCAATGTGAGAGGAACACCAGCACACAAACACACACCTGTGTCTACAACTTACCGATGAAGAGTCTGAATCTTTCTCATGCTGGGACCTACTACTGTGCTGTCGCCTCATGTGGACAGATACTGTTTGGAGACGGGACCAAGCTGGACGTTGAGCGTAAGTAACTTTTTCTAACAGAGGTTGTCTCTTGTTATAAGTGTATAACTCCATATTTAAACACAAAATAACACAGCTAAAAGCTTTCTAATTTCTGGTATCTGACTCTCTACAGATGAGGTAGACTCTCTTGTCTTGGTGTATTTCTTGAGTGGAGCTTTAGCGTTCACCACCATCCTGGTTGTTTTACTGGCTTTCTCAGTTTGTGTTATCATCAAAAGAAACAGCTGCCAGTGCAAAGGTATGATATGCTATTCTTTGCCGTTGACAGTGTCACTGAATTTGGAATTATAGTAAGCTCATTTTTCAATCTTTCACAGAGTCTAATGCAAGATTTTCAACTTCCTCAACAATAAATGCAGAGGTATGTTTGTTTTTTTTTCCTTTCTAATTTTAGATAAACTATTATATTACAATTCATTTTTAGTGCAAACGTTTTTGGGAATTTACTTTTATTTCTCTCATGCATTGCGTTACTGTTCTATATTTTATTATCAGGGTCACCAAAATGAAGAAAACATCCATTACGCAGCTTTAAAGGAACACAAGGTCAACAGATCTAGAAAACAGAAGGACAACACCGACACTGAATGCGTGTACTCAAGTGTAAAGCAGTAGAACTGTGCATGTTTTATATTTGTTGTAATGTACTAAGATATATCTTTAACAATGCAACAAACCCATAAAATACTGAGATCATTTTCTAACGACCATAGGAGGAAGCAGTATGAAGTGTTTAAAAATGTTCCATAATTCTCACAGTTATTTTTGAAGATGTACAGTCACCAAAGACTTTATTAGGAACACCTGTGCAAGCTAATGCAACAGTTCTGCCATAAAGTCTACTGGGTCGGTTGTCCTGGGCCCTGGGTCATGGGGGGAAACCAGAGCTGGGCCCTCTAATGGTTAAATCATCTGCTGGAATAATTTGTCAAAATAGGCCTATTCAAAGTATTTAAGTCAAATAAAAGCTGTTAAATTTTATCTTTCTCATTTTAATTAGCATTCAATTTCCTTCGATTAACAATGTTTTGGCCTTCATTTTAACATCCATTAGTTTGTATAAAAGCCTGACACAAAACATCCTCTCTGTTGAGTCTGGTAGCGGTGTCAGAGACGAGGGGAGACAGAGAGGAATGATAATCTTGTCCTGGGCACAGGCAACACAGTCAGCTAGCCTGAAAGTGTGTCTGCACTGGTGGTGTTCAGGCACAGTGTCACTCAGATATAAGACACAGCCTTATGTAGGTTAGTGGGGTGGAAAAAATACAAGTAACATTTTTCAGTACAATGCACTCCAGTATACCACCACCAACCACTATGACCTCAATAATATACATTACGTACAGTTAAGAAAATGCCAACAAAACTGAAAATGTAAAAGCTTTATTAAAGTAGAATTTATGGCAGAGCTGATGAATTGGATTGCATTAGATCACACAGCTGTTATTCATAAAGTGCTCGGTGAGTGACCGTGAAAAGTCATGGAAGTTGGTGCACATCAAGGACCGTGTGCACTTTTTGTCTTTGTGTATGTGTGGTTACGAGCAGGATGCCTCTGCAGTGAAAGCCAACTGATTACTTGTATTTCACAGGTAGTTACTATGCTTGCATGTTATTTAACTTGACTTGACTATGATCAGCTGAACTCCATTGTACCGCATGTTGCTGTTAATGTCACATCAAGACTATAAAAGTTGGACAAAACACATCAAACGGACGCTTCATGTTTGAAACCCAAAAAAAATTAACCACAACTTTAAAGTGAGTGCAGCCCATCTGTGAGAATACAGGATGTGACGATGTCTGTGGTTCTTTATTTTTTACTCAACGTGTGATCTTTTTTTTTGCAAGAGTTGCCCTTTGCAGTATAAGCGGCAGTGAGCATGTGACATTTAGGTGACAGGTGTTTGTCCAGTCTTGTCTCTGAAGACAGGAGCGATAGTCCAGATTATTTTCAATACTTGCATTTGAAACGATGGCATCTCCAAAGGTTGTTTTTTGTCTGATGTGTTTGTCTTTAGGGAAAATGGGTGAGTTCCTTTTTTGTGTATTTTTTAGTCACTTCTCATTTAATTGTACTTGCTGTGATACTCTTTATAAAATTAAACTAAATGTGCCTTTGCTTTGTTTTTCATTTTACTTCAGCTCAGATGACTGATCTGAAATTCTCCTCATCTGTTCGCCAAGGGAAAGGTTTTGTGTCTGTTAATACCGGGGACAGCTTGACGATGCAATGTTTCTATGAAGGTGATGTTGCAAGGCTTTACTGGTATAAGCAGGCACTAGGGCAGAAACCAAGGCTAGTCTCCACCATCTATAAGTACGAAAGTAATGGCATTTTCCATGATGAATTTAAGAACGATCCACGCTTCACACTAGATACTAGCCTCAGTAAAAATCACTTGACTATCACAGATATACGCATTTCAGACTCAGCTACTTACTACTGCGCAAGTAGCTACACATTTATTTTACAATTTGAGGAGGGAATTATTGTCAGTGTAAAGGGTTCAGGTTGGAACATCCAAGCTTTGGTGCATCAGTCGGCATCTGAGAGCATCCAGCCAGGAGGCTCTGTGACTCTGAACTGTACAGTACACACTGAGACCTGTGATGATGGAGAACACTGTGTTTACTGGTTCAAAGACTCTGAAGAATCTCATCCAAGACTCATTTACACACATGGAGGCATGAGTGATCAGTATGAGAGGAACACCAACACACATACACCAACATGTGTCTACAACTTGCCGAAGGAGAGTCTGAATCTTTCTCACGATGGGAACTACTACTGTGCTGTCGCCTTATGTGGACAGATACTGTTTGGAGACGGGACCAAGCTGGAAGTTGTCAGTAAGTAACTTTCTAACTAGAGATTTGTGATGATTACCTTCTACTCAAAGGTAAGAAAAACAAGCTTTAATATCTGTTGGCTCTCTACAGAAGTGGAGGATTGTCTTGTCTGGCGCGGGAGTTTCGCCATCGCCACCATCCTGGTTGTTGTACTGGGTATCTTAGTATGTGCAATGAACAAAAGAAACCGCTCTCCTTGTGAAGGTAATTGCTGATGTTTTTAGTTCATGTCTATTCACTCAACATGACAATATTACGAAGGTTTACATTTTGTTTTTCAGATTGTCATAGAAGAATTTCAGCTGCCTCAAAAAGAAATGCAAAGGTACTGTCTTTTTACACTACTGCTTTACTACAGCTTTAGCACAGCACCTTTTTCTGTGTGTAAATGGTCGTGTATCACATTGTGATGTACTGTTTCTCATGTACAGGATTACCAATGTGGAGATAATCTCCCTTACTTTGCTTTGATGGAGATCAAGATCAACAAAGCAAGAAGCCAGACGGACGACACCTGGAGTGAATGTGTGTACTTTAGTGTAAAACAATAGAGCTGAACATCTTTGTGTTTAATCAGACAAGATCTCTTCATATAAGCAGACCAGTGGTTTCCTGGTAAGGGGGCCTTCACAGAAATGGTCTGGGAGGAAGTGAAATTTGGGCTGTTCTGTGTCAGAAAGACACCACAAAATGATTGTTGGGTTTTGATCACAACGTTTTTAAAGAAGTTAGATGTGGCATTAATAGAGGAATAAGCCGTTTTGTGAATTTTAATCCTGTAAATGAATGTATCCACTTCAGTATAAAGCAGTAACTGGACAGGTTTCATCTTTTCCCTGTATAACAGGACACTGACCCTATTAGTGTAGCTTTCAACATATACTTGTGCTTTTACTCTACTAATTTTGTAAACATTTCATCTCATGATCATTGTAATACCTTAACTTGCAATAAACTCATTAAACAAGCTAGTCAAATCCAATCTTTACTACTGTGGTGATTTTTTGGCAGCAAAATGAGCACTTACTTAAATTATTTACCATATACAAAGTTCTCATGGAAACAGAACACACACCTCACTGCTTTAGTAAATACACACTGGCTGTTGCAGGTTGTAGCGAGTGTGATGCTGTCAGCCAGAAACTCAGAGCTGCCAGTATCTTTTCATAGCTTTCATGTGGTCGACAGTGAAACGATGCTATCTTTGTAAGTTTTGGTCCTGTGTGTGTGCGTGTATGTGTGTGTGTGTGTTTTCAAATAGAATGTCTGCACAGCAAGGCCCAACATCAACAGATCAGAAGAAATTAAATCCTTTGTCACCTTTTCAAGCTCAAACTTACACAATTAGCTTAAATGTAATAATGCTATGTGTTTGCAATGTGTCTTTATCTCAGACAGGACATTTGCAGTTAGTGATAATGCACATACACACTAGCTAAGAGTAGTGTTTTCTGACAGCAGCTGTTGCTGTTATGGCTTTGAGGTCAACTGCAGGACTTCAGTGTATGTGTGTGTTTGTGTGCACCTACACCTAGTAACCACAAATGTTATCCGCTAGTGTTGTAAGAACACCATGAACTGACCAGACAGAGGGACAGTTCCTAGAACAACACTGTGTGTTTTTGGTTTTATGATATAACTGTTTCTGTTCCACTCATTGAAAATGCTCTGTGGTTTTTATATGAGAGGGCCTCTGAAAGGTCTGGGAGGAAGTGACTTTTCTTTACAGTATAGACTAACTTAGAAACGCTTTGCTTTACTAAAGCACAACAGAGGCCAGGAAGCTTGATACAAGAAGACAGTGATAGGAAATAAATAGAGCTTTAACTGTAGCAACAGAGAAACTAAGGTGGGTCTAGCCCGTCCAAGACCAATAAACAAACACTTAGGGTGTACTGATGTACTGATAAACCCTTTTCAACACAATAGGAGGATAAAATATCTAAATGTACTTTTCTTAGTGAATGGCTGCATGCTGGTGATTTGGCACAGAGGAGTGGAGACTGTCAGAAAGTCAGATGCAGCTCTGTCAGAATTCATCCCTCTCCTCTTCAAGGGCTGACTTAACTGCCAGGTGTCTCTCATTATTGACCCTAACCACTATTAGAGGAGAAACTGAAACATGAGTAGTCTCCACCTGCTCACAATGTCTTTTCATGATGAATGTAAGCAGCTAGCTAGGAGAATATTAGCATCTCTATGTCATGTACGGTCTGTTCACTGAGAAAAAGAGCAGGAGCTGCTCACTGCCACTCCAAACATCTGACTTATACTCATCATTATATGATAAACAAGCAGAAAGAAACAAGAAATATGGTCTCATTTGGAATTGAAACGGTATTGACTGACTGCTATGATCCAGCATAAAAAGAAGTCTTCTGATTAGGTGGGCCAGAGTGGCACACCAGCCTTCTTCACCTCTAATGGAGTCTTGTCATGTACATAGTTTAATGTTTTGAGGTTTTGAGATGTCTGTCTCTGAGTTTAGTGGACTACACTTTTTGTTCAACTGCTTCCTTGCATTTGTACCACATACCCACATTTTATTAGTTGCCCTTTGAATGTGGAAAGCCTTTCATTTTGAGGACTTTATTTGTGACTCATGATCTCTGAGCGATCCCTTTGATATTTCAACCAAATAGATTTTGGTCTTCCATTCTTATAGAAAGTATGCATTTACAGTGAAGGGCTGTTTCCATTCTACCAACCTCACTGTGGTTTTCCAGTGTGTGCCATTTAATATCAAAGAGTTCACTACTCTTATTATCTGTATGAAGAGAGCTAGTAGAGACAGTATGACGACAGATCTTCAAACCATTCTGCTGACAGTGAAGCTGATGTCACAACAGGCCATGATGAGGGTTTTTTTTTGTTTTTGTTTTTCTTGTAACCAGTCATGCGTGGCAAGGTGACAATGATGAGCCAATCACACCTGACAGTTGTGGCGGAATGTAGGACAAGTCAGTGTTGATAAATGGGGTAAGTCTGCTGTTCCTTCAGTGGTTCACAACTGCTGACGCTGACAGGATGATGGTGTACACTCTAAATGTTTTCCTGCTCTGCTCTTTGTGTAAGTAACAAAAATCCACTTGTGGAATCTTTTCATCCGAGTCTTCACACACAAAGCTGATGATATCCTATCTGTTGTTTATAGGTGCTGCACAGGTTATTAAAATCACTCAGCCTGTTTCTTTCCAGTCAGTGAAGCCCGGAGACTCAGCTACTATTGAATGTCACATAAAGAGTAACATGTATAAAAGAGTGTGGTACAAATTGACTACAGGGAAGACACTGCAGCTTGTGACAGCGTTTGATTCTCACTATGAGCATGTTGTTTTTGCTGATGAATTTCGACAACGTTATTCAGTCAAATTTAACAGCACCAGCAGTCATCTGGACATTTCTGCAACAACGTGGGAAGATGTTGGCACATACTACTGTGGAGTGATGAAGTTAAATGACATTGAGTTTGGACCAGGAACCTTTCTGATGCTGAAAGGTATCCATTCTCTGTTGATTATGACAGAAGCAGCGATAAATTCAGCTGAATGTGAACATAATGCAAATAATCACAGTTAATTTCTTTCTTAAGGTGCAAAGATGATCAGTGACTCTGTCATCCAGAAGCCAGAGTCTGATTCAGTGCAGCCAGGACGCTCTGTGACTCTCAGCTGTTCTGTTCACACTGACCGCTGTGCAGCAGAACACACTCATGTCCTGTGGCTGAAATACTCTGATCATTCTCCTCCAGAGATGGTTTACTCCTCTGGGAATAAAAACAACACCTGCCAGAGGACTGAGACTGGCTCTGGAGAAGCTACCTGTGTGTACCACCTTCTTATGAGGAACCTGAGTCTTGATGATGCTGGAACCTACTACTGTGCTGTGACTTCATGTGGAGAAGTACTGCTGGGAAAAGGGACCAGGATTAAAATGAACAGTAAGAAAGTTTTTAGCAGAAGTTGTCTCATCTGATAAAAAGTGTTGGTTATTCTTTCATCAAAGTTAAGTTGCTGCTTTGCAATGTATTTATTGTAAGTTTCCTTCTGAAAATTAATTTCACATAATGTCTTCTAATATCTGGTTCTGCAGGTGAGATGAGCTTGAACTCTCCAGAGGATGTCTATTTCAACATTTACTCATTCATCGTCTTCCTGGGTGTTTTGGTCGGTTTCTTGGTTTCCTTCGTGTGGATTGTCATCTGTAGAAACTGCTGCCACTGTACAGGTAATGTATTGTCAGTTTTTATAGCATGTATTAGTTGAACATAGAATAATATAGTGAAACAGATTTCATTATTTTTTTCAGAGGCTGGTGCAGAACCTTCAGCTCCCTTTCTCTCCAATGCAGAGGTATCTTCTTCTATTCTGTGGACTTTGTTTTTATATCTGTCATGTATCTAAAAGTGTTGTACAATTTTTCATTGTCAGGTTTACCAAAATGAAGACACCGATCATTTCCCTGCTTCAAAGAAGAACAAGATCAACAAATGCAACAGATTAAGCAGACAGAGCGGTGACATCTGGAGTGAATGTATCTACTTCAGAATAAAGCAGTAGCTGCACAGGTTTCATCTCTTTCTCTGTATAATACACTGACCCTATAGCTTTCAACATACTTGTGTTTCCCTCTACTATTTTTGTAAACATGATCAATGTTAAACCTTAACTTGCAATAAGCTCATTAAACAAGCTTTTTCAAATCCAATCTTTACTACTGTAGTGATTTTTTGGCTGCAAAATGAGCACTAACTTAAATTATTTACCATATACAAAGTTCTCATGGAAACAGAACACACACCTCACTGCTTTAGTAAATACACACTGGCCGTTGCAGGTTGTAGCGAGTGTGATGCTGTCAGCCAGAAACTCAGAGCTGCCAGTATCTTTTCATAGCTTTCATGTGGTTGACAGTGAAACGATGCTATCTTTGTAAGTTTTGGTCCTGTGTGTGTGCGTGTGTGTGTGTGTGTGTGTGTGTGTGTGTATGTGTGTGTATGTGTGTTTTCACGCAGAATGTCTGCACAGCAAGACCCAACATCAACAGATCAGAAGAAATTAAATTATTTGTGACCTTTTCAAGCTCAAACTTACACAATTAGCTTAAATGTAATAATGCTATGTGTTTGCAATATGTCTTTATCTCAGACAGGACATTTGCAGTTAGTGATAATGCATATACACACTAGCTAAGAGTAGTGTTTTCTGACAGTAGCTGTTGCTGTTATGGCTTTGAGGTCAACTGCAGGACTTCAGTGTATGTGTGTGTTTGTGTGCACCTAGTAACCACAAATGTTATCCGCTAGTGTTGTAAGAACACCATGAACTGACCAGACAGAGGGACAGTTCCTAGAACAACACTGTGTGTTTTTGGTTTTATGATATAACTGTTTCTGTTCCACTCATTGAAAATGCTCTGTGGTTTTTATATGAGAGGGCCTCTGAAAGGTCTGGGAGGAAGTGACTTTTCTTTACAGTATAGACTAACTTAGAAACGCTTTGCTTTACTAAAGCACAACAGAGGCCAGGAAGCTTGATACAAGAAGACAGTGATAGGAAATAAATAGAGCTTTAACTGTAGTAACAGAAAAACTAAGGTGGGTCTAGCCCGTCCTAGACCAATAAACAAACACAGGGTGTACTGATGTACTGATAAACCCTTTTTAAACACAACAGGAAGATAACATATCTAAATGTACTTTTCTTAGTGAATGGCTGCATGCTGGTGATTTGGCACAGAGGAGTGGAGACTGTCAGAAAGTCAGATGCAGCTCTGTCAGAATTCATCCCTCTCCTCTTCAAGGGCTGACTTAACGGCCAGGTGTCTCTCATTATTAACCCTAACCACTATTAGAGGAGAAACTGGCACAGGAGTAGTCTCCACCTGCTCACAATGTCTTTTCATGATGAATGTAAACAGCTAGCTAGGAGAATATTAGCATCTCTATGTCATGTATGGTCTGTTCACTGAGTAAAAGAGGAAGAGCTGCTCACTGCCACTCCAAACATCTGACTTATACTCATCATTATATGATAAACAAGCAGAAAGAAACAAGAAATACGGTCTCATTTGGAATTGAAACGGTATTGACTGACTGCTATGATCCAGCATAAAAAGAAGTCTTCTGATTAGATGGGCCAGAGTGGCACACCATCCTTCTTCACCTCTAATGGAGTCTTGTCATGTACATAGTTTCATGTTTTGAGGTTTTGAGATGTCTGTCTCTGAGTTTAGTGGACTACACTTTTTGTTCAACTGCTTCCTTGCATTTGTACCACAAACCCACATTTTATTAGTTACCCTTTGAATGTGGAAAGCCTTTCATTTTGAGGACTTTATTTGTGACTCATAATCTCTGAGCGATCCTTTTGATATTTCAACCAAAATCTAGGTCTTCCATTCTTATGGAAAGTATGCATTTACAGTGAAGTGCTGTTTCCATTCTGCCAACCTCACTGTGGTTTTCCAGTGTGTTGCCATTTAATATCAAAGAGTTCACCACTCTTATTATCTGTATAAAGAGAGCTAGTAGAGACAGTATGACAACACATCTTCAAACCATTCTGCTGACAGTGAAGGTGATGTCAGGTCAAAATGAGGGGACTTTTTTCTTTTTTTGCTTGACTGTGAACTAGCCAATCATGCTCGGCAAGGTGACAATGATGAGCCAATCACACCTGACAGTTGTGGCGGAATGTAGGACAAGTCAGTGTTGATAAATGGGGTAAGTCTGCTGTTCCTTCAGTGGTTCAGAACTGCTGACGCTGACAGGATGATGGTGTACACTCTAAATGTTTTCCTGCTCTGCTCTTTGTGTAAGTAACAAAAATCCACTTGTGGAATCTTTTCATCCGAGTCTTCACACACAAAGCTGATGATATCCTATCTGTTGTTTATAGGTGCTGCACAGGTTATTAAAATCACTCAGCCTGTTTCTTTCCAGTCAGTGAAGCCCGGAGACTCAGCTACTATCAAATGTCACATAAAGAGTGACATGTATAAAAGAGTGTGGTACAAATTGACTACAGGGAAGACGCTGCAGCTTGTGACAGCGTTTGATTCTCACTATGAGCATGTTGTTTTTGCTGATGAATTTCGACAACGTTATTCAGTCAAATTTAACAGCTCCAGCAGTCATCTGGACATTTCTGCAACAACGTGGGAAGATGTTGGCACATACTACTGTGGAGTGATGAAGTTAAATGACATTCAGTTTGGACCAGGAACCTTTCTGATGCTAAAAGGTATCCATTCTCTGTTGATAATGATAGAAGCAGTGATAAATTCAGCTGAATGTGAACATAATGCAAATAATCACAGTTGATTTCTTTTTTAAGGTGCAAAGATGATCAGTGACTCTGTCATTCAGAAGCCAGAGTCTGAGTCAGTGCAGCCAGGACGCTCTGTGACTCTCAGCTGTTCTGTTCACACTGACCGCTGTGCAGCAGAACACACTCATGTCCTGTGGCTGAAAAACTCTGATCATTCTGCTCCAGAGATGATTCACTCCTCTGGGAATAAAAACAACACCTGCCAGAAGACTGAGACTGGCTCTGGAGAAGCTACCTGTGTGTACCATCTTCTTATGAGGAACCTGAGCTCTGATGATGCTGGAACCTACTACTGTGCTGTGACTTCATGTGGAGAAGTACTGCTGGGAAAAGGGACCAACATTAAAATGAACAGTAAGTTTTTCAGTTACACATGTGTGCAGTTGATGAAGCTTTGAGACTCACAGACAAATTTACTGACACCGTATCCAGACGAGACTCTCAATATTGAACACTTTTTTTCTTTCATTGTCTAATTCCAAAATGTTGCTTTCTATGATATCTGTGCATGGTAATTATAGTCTTGTTAACACTAGAGATAGATTGTGGCAAATAAACCACAGGGATATGCAGCTAAAACACGTGGTTAAGGTGAGGAAGAGGTTGTGGTTTCAGTTAATATAAAAAGAAAACTGTTAAATGTTGGTGTGAACAATCCACTCGCATGACAGTCAGACCACCAAATCTTTGCTTCCTTCCCTGCTATATAAAGGGCAAACTACTTCCTGTACTGTTACTGAAAGCTGGCACTGAGGGTAAATCATCAGCTGTTGAATCATCTAATAACATTTGTTATGCTTAATTTGGGGTAAACCAACCATTTAAATCACATACTGCACAACTGGCCAACACTGAAATGTATTCTGTTCCCATCCAATCCGTTCAGTTGGGAGTTATTTGTATATAAAAATCTAAATTAAGGACTGTTTTTTTATCATGTGTTAAAAGGAGACACCAACATCACCAAACCAGCTGTACTGAGTCCAGCTGTTATTGCGCTGTTGCTGTCAAACATCAGTCTTGGGATTGTGATTCTTATTCTTACAATGGTGGTTTGCAGAAGTCGGAGGAAAGTTCCTGCAGGTATTTAAAATGATGCATTGTATTGATCAGTTGAATATCTCCAGTGGAATCAGATCTGCATTGTTATGTTCTGCTGTAACTGGAACTGACTGTAAGTTATCTTTGTTTCTTTAGAGGTGAATGATGGAGCTATTGAAGGCAATCAGGTAAGAGCACTAACAGATGATAGTTGTATATAATCTTTCAGTTTCATTTGCACTACATCTTTCTGGGTCTTAATTATTTGATAATTATGTTTCAACAGACTAGTGAAGCAGTCATCTATGCATCGGTGTGTTCGGCACCCAGAAGCCTCTCCTCAAGGCAAGCTACAGTGAAACACAGTGGAGACTCTGTAGTTTACTCTGACATCTGGCACTGTCAACAGAACCAAGAAGTTTCATCTGGGGAAGGCGGCCAAACCACAGAATGAAGACTGACGAGAGACTTGGTGTATAACAGGTCATTCCCTAAGTGACTTTTTATATACGTTTAAAATATGACCAAAGGGCTCTTTATTGTGTCATATGAACAGGTCAGTACTCTAAAGTGAAAATAAGTGTGTTCAAAAAATGAGAACTTTAATAATCAAAGTGCCAGTAATGGTTATATTTACCAACTCAGCTGATTGGAGCGTTGGACTGGAAATATCTATATTGCAATTATTCATGCAGTTTACACAAGACAAAGCAATACTGACTTTTAGGGCTGCAACAAATGATTATTTGAATTATAGATTAATCTGCAGATTATTTTCTCTATTTATTGGTTGTAAATGTCAGATATTGTAAAACAAAAAGTGGAAAAGGTGGCATCTTCAATCGTCTTGGTCCATAACCCCACATTATTCAATTTGCAAAAAAGCAAACAATGACAAAAATCATCAATACATTAATTATCTAATCATTTCAAGGCCAGGTAGTGGGCCATTACACTTTGCTTAAGCTGTTAAGACTGTTCAATAACAATAACATGATGTGTGTGATAACTCATTTGTCTTTGACTGGGCCATTTTCCTGTGACCCAATCACTGAGAAACCCATGAGGCCAGACTGGAAGCCAAACTGCCAGGTTGGTTGTCAGCTCAGTTGGGATGATTGTTGCTGAGTGTTGGTGCCAGTTGTGTTCTGGCAAAGCTGGAAAATTCACTGTGGCCCAACATGGGTGGCAGATTTGGATGGGTTTCACCTTGTATTGGACTCATATGATCTGAGAACTGGGTGCAGCTCAGTGCAGAAACGATTACTCGATGAATCACTCAACAGAATTAATTAATAGCTTTTCTGATTATTGATTAATTGATTTTCAATTTTCAAAGGAAAAACCTCTTTGGTTGTGGCCTCTTCTAAAATATAAGGATTTTAAGGTTTTTTTCATACATGACGTACATACATATCTTTGGATTTTGGATTCTTGATTGGACAAAACAAGGCAGTTGATTACAACAGATATTTTCATTATTTCTTACATAATTAATCGAGAGAAAATAATCATCAGACTAATAAATAATGAAAAGTGTTAACCTTCCAGTGGAAGTGTTGGCTGCAGCCTTGGTGCAGTTATTAGTACTTGGTCTTGCATGACTCCAGTGACTGCTGCATTAAGGCCACAGACAAGCTTCACACAAGTATACCAGCTAGCTGCTACACTGAGACCACAGCTTGTGCGTGTGTTTCGTTAAGAATTTTCACACCTGCATACAACAGTACATGAAATCAGTCATCACTGTAGTTCAAAACGTGTGCTTTCATTTACTTGCTTGGAAAAGAATGCAATCACCAAAATCAGTTTAACAATCCATGGATCATGCTATGAGTAGTTGTCATGGGTACTATTTATTTGGTATAAAGTAGTTCCAATAAATACTCATCCTATCAAAAGTCACTCTGGCCCTTTCATGTTCAGCAGCAGGCAAAACTAAATAAAAGTTAATGATTACAACAGCAGGACAACAGTTTGTGGTCATGCATGATTAACATTTTTAGATAATGTTAACATATACAAGTAATGTCAGAAGTTAGTGATAGAGTCACAATGCTTGTCCACAAAAAAAGAATAATAATAAGCATTCAGTACACAGTTTCTCTCTTTGTTTCCACTAGAAGCTGTAAGCTTTGCAAAAAGTGAGTGACAGACAAAGTACAATGCAAACTAACCAATGGCAAACTACACTGTGTTAAAGGAAGCTGTGATGTACAGCATTAGAAACAAACACGGTACACAAAGCGTGCTGAAAAATCCCCACTGATCTATTAATACCTTCTTCTGACCAGAAACATAAGCGCAGGGTGCTACTTTCGAACTAGCCAGCTCTCAGCATTTCAGTCTTGTTTTGACTCGCGTGGTGGATAAGGTGTGAATAACTGTTAGCAGGTTTCCGCTGGTGGAAACATAACTCCTAGCTCGAACACAGGAAGACTGGCCTGTGGCCTCCAAGCCACAGCGCCTACAAGTTAAGACAGAGGGTGAGAGCAGAAAGGTATTTTGAAATGCAACTAGCTGAAATGAAGGTCATGTCTCAAATGCAGATAACATGCTGTGTACACAAAAGGACTGAATGGTTAACATTGTTAAAGTGTAGAGAGAAGTAAGAGAGTACAGGATTATCTTATGTAAACTGATTTTATCCTCAGAGTGAAGCTTCGTCTTATTGAACATGACCTTACACTGTCTGGTCAATAAGGTCAATACCGTACACTTACTATTTTACTTCACTCATATGCATTATAAGGTATGGAACTATTCAGCAATTATATTGTCTCCATGTTCAGTAAGCAGTAGGAAATAAAGCAGTGCCTTCGGGGAATTCACACAGACAGAACAAGAATAAGTATTGCATATGCCATCAACAGTCATCTGTGGACAAATCAGCATGGGCTCTTTGCAAGGTTTTTCTATCATTGGTTCAGCCAGTATGACATCATGAACATCATGTAGATGTGTGTACATTTGAAAGTTTTATTATTAATCACAGATTGCATGTTTATTTTTGATGTGTTCTTTTTAACTTTTTTTTTTCTTCTCATTTGATTGAGTCCAATCTTGCATACATACACAGTAAACCCTGTTGTGTAACATTGCTGGACAATGGAATTCTTCAGTAGAGTTAAGATGTTGAATGTAACCTTAAAGCCTTTCATTTGTTGCTGAAATGTACAACACTTGACTTTACTTTCTTTGTATTTTGAACTATTTGAGATCTCAATGATTTCAGTTATTGTTCAGTTATCGCTTCATTTCTGTAAATCATTTAATTGATTAAAAATATTTTAACTGACAATGCAGAAGACTAGGGTCATGCAGTGCTACTGTCAGAAAAGATACTGTAGTTTCGTTGTAGTACCCAGTTGTGCCACTATGTGATGCCTCTAAGTGTTTAAGATGGATTTACAAGTGTGTTTGCTGACCGCTTGTTCTGACCACACATATTTCAAAAATCCCCACATTATCATATGTAAAACCAGTAAATCTGAAGTCAATTGAGGGGAGATTGGTTTTAACTGTTTTATATTTATCTGATGATGTGACAGGCTACTTACTGGTGAAGGGCCTTTTGATGAGGGAAAAATTGTTTACATTTGTTTCAATTATTGATATGTCCAACAGAATTGATCTGATAATGTAATGTCCTCCAAAGAAGCCTGAAAGTCTCCATGTTTAACTGAAAATATTACTTTGTGGGATTCAATTTATAATTTCAATGACTTGCCATTTACCGACTCCATTCTCCCTGACCTTCCTAATCTAGGACTGTCAGTGGTTTAAAACAGTTTTATTGCAGACATCCACATAAATTATTAACAATTAAGAAAACCATTTGGGTTAACTTAAAAATGATTCCCTATATGCTTACTGTACACCCTGAGCCACCCTCCTAGTGATCACTTCACTATATAATGTAAAAACTGCACAAATCAGTTCAGTGATGCCAATCAGAGCTTAAAAAGTCTTTTTGTTGTTGATAAAACAAGGGCAGGGGGCACTGAACACTCTTTCCAAATTAGGACTTCTGATTGGCCAATCAAACGCCAATCAGAAGTTTCAGTCTTCCCACTGAAGAACAGAGAATGTATAGAGATTCGGTTCATTCATCACAGCATTTGAAGCACGATGACTCCTTCAAACTTTGCTTTGTATTTCACATGTCTGTTTTTGGTGAATACAGGTAAGTTGTGATTTGCCTGTTGTTGTCTTTAAAGTGTAACCATATGATTGCATGTAACATGATTTAATGCTTTCTGCAATACAGATCATTACAACAAATTAGCATTGAATGACTTATGCATTTCTTTTGTTTTCTTCATCTCCTCCTCAGCTCATATGACAACTTTACAACCAGCTATACATTTTAAATCAGCTAATGTTGGGGAACATGTGACTTTGCAATGCTTTGGTCAAGATAATGTTGCAGTGATGTTCTACTGGTTTAAACAAACTCTGGGACAAAAACCAAAGCTTGTGACTACGTTCTATAGGCATAACAAAATTGGCGATCTTCATGACGAATTCAAGGAAGATCCACGTTTATCATTGGATACTCAGGACGATAAAAATCACTTGACTATCACAGATGTACGCATTTCAGACTCTGCTACTTACTTCTGCGTAAGTAGCAATTTATATGTCTTAAAATTTGTAGAGGGAATTTCTGTCAACGTAAAGGGTACAGGTTTAAACATCCAAGCTTTGGTGCATCAGTCAGCATCTGAGAGCATCCAGCCAGGAGGCTCTGTGACTCTGAATTGTACAGTACACACTGGGACCTGTGATGATGGAGAACACAGTGTTTACTGGTTCAAATACTCTGAAGAATCTCATCCAGGACTCATTTACACACATGGAGGCAGGAATGATCAGTGTGAAAGGAACACTAGTACACAAACACACACCTGTGTCTACAACTTGCCGATGAAGAGTCTGAATCTTTCTCATGATGGGACCTACTACTGTGCTGTCGCCTCATGTGGACAGATACTGTTTGGAAACAAGACCAAGTTGGACGTTGAGCGTAAGTTACAATCGAGCCAAAGTCATCTCATTTGTTGAATAGTGAGAACTCCTTAAAGAATAGGTTTGGATTTTCTATCTTGATACTGAATGGTTGCTGTTATGATAACTTCTGTCTATACCGACCATGAAGTAACACCACTGTAAGGACAATATCCACAGTCTTTGTTGTATTAAAAATAAGCTTTCCATAGTGTGGTTGAAGCTAATATGAGGCTTAAAAATGTAACAAAATCAAGATGGTATCTTCATCCTGGCAGCTCTGCCAACAAATATACATTTGAATGCCTTTACCATAGTTAACCAAGGTTTACTTCTTGTGGTGACTCAATCATACAAAAAGACTAATGCTAGACGAATACAGGTTGAGAATCAAAAACTGTTCCAATAGGTATGTAGGAATTGCATATGGAAGACTACTGAGTACCTCACTTGAACTAAAGAATGAGTTTTTACATGTCACCATTACTTATACTAAAATCTTTTTGTGACCTGCATGGACACCATGACTTAACCCTAACCCTTTTATTGTACATAGTGTATGGGCCTGTCACTTCTGTTACACTTGAAAAATTAAGATATACATGAGAAAAACAGCTCTCTGTAATGTCTACAGATGGGAAGGACTCTCCTGCCTTGGTGTATATCTTGAGTGGAGCTTTGGCGTTCACCACCATCCTGGTTGTTTTATTGGCTCTCACAGTGTGCATGATCAGCAGAAAATGCCAATGTACAGGTACTTTTAATTCTGTGTGGTTCACAGCAAGTAAAGGGGGCACATATCATTTGAATAAAAATGACTATTTATTTTGTGTGTCACAAACAGATTCAGTGACTTCTGCTCAGAATGTAGAGGTAAGTACTATGCTCTATTAAACATCTTTATTTTTATATTCCTGTAGGCTTTTGTTGCAGTTGTTGGTCAGCTTTGGTGGCTAGTTTGAATCTATTGATTAGCGTAATGGTATGTTGACTAGTGCACAAATTATTAATTTGAGCACATGAATAAGTTTGTTTCACCATGACAAATCTTTGCATGTGCCTTGTGTGCTGTATTATATATTGTACTGATTCACAATGTATTTTGTTAAAAGGTAAGTCAAGATGCAGACAACCTTCATTATGCTGCTATAAGGGATCGCAAGGCCAACAGACCAAGAAGACAGCAGGACAACACAATGACTGAATGTGTGTACTCCAGTGTAAAACAGCAAAACTGAACATGTTCCATCTGAACTTTGATTGTGTCTACCAATACAACCTTTTATCAGGGTAATGGGACTTCTCATGAAATGCTAAAACGTCTGTCAAAACTATTTCACTTTCGATCAAATACTTTGAAAGCTTGCCTTGCAATGAACTGAACTCTTCTATGGACAAAACACATCTTCTATCTGAAGGTTTCTTTGAAGTGATGTCAGTTGAGAAACATACGCCCATTTCCACCATCACTGCATTCTTCGCTGCCAAATATATGAGAAGTACACTCACACCTCTGCGGTGTTGGTGGGTTGGTTACGTAAAGAGTTTCCATCTTTGACATCACATATACAATACAAAAGGCTAAAGGCATCACAGAGCATTCTTTGAACGTTGTTTGTTGTACATGTTGCCACAAAAACAGAGATGTAAGAGGCTTTTTGTAACATCTTTGCAGTTGATAGTAAAAGGAAGAGATCTCAGTCCCTCTCGTGTCTTCTTTCTCACTGTGGTTTCCAGTAGGATGTTTCTGTATCAGTGGTTCTCAAGTCTTCTCCTCTGTACACTGAGATTGGTTTGTTGTCAGTGCTGCCAGTTGGGTGAATATTATATTTATAATTATAAAATAAAGAAAAAAACACAAGAGTTCGTGTGAAACAGGAGTGAAAAGTACTGATTTATAATGTTAATTCATTTTCTCTTTCTCCCTAAAATAGTTGTTTTGTCTAACCAATGGTCGAAAACCTGAAAAAACATAAGCAGAAGAATCAAACGTTTTTATTTTTTGTTCATCACTTAATTTTCTGGTCATCATTTCATAGTTTTTAAGAAAAAGTTACATTCTGACATTCTACATTCTCTACATTACATTATATTATGAGAGGTGTAGGAGTGTTTTAGAAGCTTGATCGTAGTTAAGAGTCAGAATATTTCAGCCTCTTCTGATCAATTTTTGCCATTGTCCCTAGTCCTTTCTTAACGTAGATGTCAGTATGAAAAGGATAGAGTTACATGCCACCTCTGCCACTTCCTTTTAAACTGGATATTTACTGAGAGCTGAGCTTTAATAACAGCAACTATTCTGTGTTTCTGTCATAAAGGCACCCAGCATCAAATGAAGTGGAGATGTTGACCAAGGCTGCCAGTTTTAAATCATTTAACATAGCCTGATATCTGTAGAAAGCTATTTTACACATCATATACAAACAGAAACAAAATAATCAATTGAATTAATTGGACAAATTATCTAGCCCTAATTTAAATTTCTTACAAATATGTCTGAGGACTCTTTGATCATTTTTACGTAAAGTTTTAGGTTCACATATTAGTCTTTTCTGAATCTTTCAGCTACTTTGCAAAGAAAAAGTTTAGTTTGTGTTTTTGTATCTCATTTGTAAAACCTTGCTTTCTGCTATTTTCACATAATTGTATTTTTTTCTTTCTTTTTCTTTTTTTACTTGTGCTGTATATACTGTGCTACCATCATTCATCTTTTATTACGTACAACATCAGTTTACCACATACAACATAGACTCTGAGGGCAAATGTGAAAGCAGAGAACTAACATATGATGATATATGATGTCAAACATCCTAAAAACAAACAGTTTCTAAGAAAAGCTACGTTCGTGTTAACCACAAAAAATGTGATGTGGGTTTTTTTTGTGTGTTGCTACATTTGCTGGATACCCAAGTATTTGATTTACTTAGCAGCCAATCAGATCATCAAGATGAATACGATGAACCAATCAGATACCTGACAGATGTGAAAATGATGTGTCCTGCATGGTGAATTCACACTGCTGCCACAGTCACTTGGTCACATCACAGCAAGTCACAAGTGCATGTGGAGAAGATGGAGAAGTTGATGCTGATCCTGCTAAATGTTTTCCTGCTCTGCTCTGTGTGTAAGTAACTAATAATTATTCTTGTGAATGTGTTTTATGTGCTAACAAAAGAGACTCATTCCTGTTTATTTTGTTTGTTTTAGGTGAAGCACAGTTAAGGGACGTCACTCAGCCTGTTTCTTTCCAGTCAGCAGCGCTAGGAGAAGCTGTTTCTATTACATGTCATATTTCTAGTTCTGTAAGACATAGAGTATGGTACAAAGTGACAACTACAAGGAGACTACAGATAGTGGCCACAACAGATATTTTTTATAATCTGACAACATTTGATGACCAATTTCGTCAACGTTATGCTATAAAATTTAACAGCACCAGCAATCGTTTGAGCATATCTGCAACAACGTGGGAAGATGTTGGCACATACTACTGTGGAGGAACACACATAAACAACATTCTGATTGGAGAAGGAACCTTTCTGATGCTGAAAGGTATTAATTCTCTGTTGATAATGATAGAAGCAGTGATAAATTCAGCTGAATGTAAACATAATGCCAATAATCACAGTTAATTTCTTTTCTTAAGGTGCAAAGATGATCAGTGACTCTGTCATCCAGAAGCCAGAGTCTGAGTCAGTGCAGCCAGGACGCTCTGTGACTCTCAGCTGTTCTGTTCACACTGACCGCTGTGCAGCAGAACACACTCATGTCCTGTGGCTGAAAAACTCTGATCATTCTGCTCCAGAGATGATTCACTCCTCTGGGAATAAAAACGACATCTGCCAGAAGACTGAGACTGGCTCTGGAGAAGCTACCTGTGTGTACCACCTTCTTATGAGGAACCTGAATCCTAATGATGCTGGAACCTACTACTGTGCTGTGACTTCATGTGGAGAAGTACTGCTGGGAAAAGGGACCAGGATTAATATTAACAGTAAGACAACAACAGTTACAAGTGTAAGATGTCAGTCCAAGATTTAAATTTGAAAAGAAGTGGTACTTTGATAATTAACAATTCCTAGGTCAGGATGCTAATATGCTCACAGTGACAATGGTAAGACGTTGATGTTTAGCGGCTGTAATGTCAACCATGTAAGCTTAGTGTGGAAGCATGCTAACATCTTCTAATTAGCACAAATAATAGATAAATGTCATTCCTTTTGCAGATATTTGGTCATAAACCAAAGTTTTGGACATACTGAAATTTTGACTTAACGATGAGAAACAATGAAAATGTAATGATCATTAACCTTATTACTACACTTCATCCTGAGGGGGACATGAACATCTATACTAAATTGGCAATTCATTTAAGTTGAAGAAACATTTCATGTTACGCTACTGGAAAGGTAGGCCCAAGAGAGACAGCGCAAAAGTCAGTTGCCGACATTGTCTGATGACCGGACATATACCAGTTGAGATATTTCAGCTTAAACTGAATATTAAACAGGTGGACGTTGCCACTCCTAGAGCAACGCTCAATGGTTTCATATTATTACATAAACTTAAGTTGTCTGGGTGTGATAACTCAGATGGATGTTGGTTGACAAAAATGTTGTAATGATATGTGTTAGATGGAAAAACATTTTCTGTAACAATATCGGTCAAAGTAAGATTTCTGTTCACATGTGTTGTCATTTACAGAGATTGTTCAAAAGCTTGTTTTTTCTTCTCTTGAAAGGAGATAATGGCAAACCAGCTGGACTGAGTGCAACCTTTATTGCGCTAATCATGTCAAACATCATTCTTGGGATGGCAACACTTCTTCTTATAGGGGCACTTTTCAAGAGTTGGAGAAAAGATCCCACAGGTATTTAAAATGATGCATTCTATTGATTGACTGTATATCTGTAGGAAAATAAGGGTGATATCTGTTGTTATATGATGCAGGGACTAGCACTGATAAGACATGTCTCTGTTTTCAGTTCTATCAAGATTCTCCGATGGATCCCCTGAAGGCAATCAGGTGCATTTTCTTTAATATAATATATTGTGTATCTTAGTTACACTCGTCCAGTGACAGATGTTAACTTAATGGATATATCTGTCATGTCTGTAAGTCCAAACTGTCAGAAAAAGTCTAAAACATTTGCATTTCCATGTATTTCAGACTGAAAATGTTGTCTACGCAGCAGTGAGTTCAGCTAACAGAAGCTCCTCCAGCAGGCCAGCTCCAGTCGAACACAATGAAGACAGTGTAGTTTATTCTGATGTCACGTACTGTCAAAAGCATGTACAGATATAGTCCTGACAAGTGAAAGAGGGGAAAGAATGAAGAATTAAAGAATTAAAACTACATTTGATGTGATCGCTTTCAAGTATAGAAGATAAGTGCCCAGTTTTCTCCTTCACTGAGGCATCAATGTAAACCTTTACTACACCTGACTGGATGAACCCTGCAATCACTTTGCAGAATCAGCTTAGTTTAGAGACTGTGCTTTTATATTCTTGAGTTAAAATTCTTAAATTTAATATGAATGTAATCTGTACAGTAGGTGCTGAAAAAAGTTGACATTTGATTTGTTTAATGGTCTTATTCTTTTAGCATATTTTGCATGATGAATGAAAATAAACTAGTTACTATTTTTCTAAGTATTTAAAAATAAATATATAGAGGGACTACTTTAAAGTCAGTAAATACAGTACAGTAACGGCAAACTGTCACTTCGGGTCTCAGCATACAGTCAAGTGTCAAATGACTAATGGATGCTGCACAATGATGAACAACATGAGGAGTAAAGCAGAATTACTAACTGGGATGGTGGAATTTAAAGGTGGTGAGACAAGTACTGCATTTGTCATAGGAGAAATAAAAAGTCTTTGTACGATTATTACAGAGAACTGTCAGCTGACACAGCATGCCGAGTCTTTACCAAACTATTGTGTCACTCACAGGTAGAACAAAAGCTTAGATGAAACCTTTATCAGTGAAACTAAAGACAACCTACAAAAATGTTGGCCCACTTAGTGTGATTTATTTTTGGTTAATGTATTGTACTGTGATGCATATACTCATGGCTGCACTTGTGTGAATCATTGTGAATCAAAAATAAACCTGTATATAATTAGTTCAGCCTTCAAGCAGCCACAGTTGCAGGTAAAAGGTAGTAGATTCCTCCTTATAATAGCCATTTTTCTGTCCCAACCACAAAAATACCAGACAAATACTAAAGGTGTGATACAATACCATGCACCACACCCACGTTATCTATTAAAGACACAGTAAGATGTCAGTTAGATTATCTTTAGCTTCCTTTCTATGACCTACATTTGAGGTTGCTGGCCTCTGCCACTTCCTTCACCTCTGTGCTTAAATCAGGAGATGAAGCAAAGGCAAGGCAAGGCAGCTTTATTTATATAGCACACTTCATACACAGGGGCAACTCAATGTGCTTTACATAAAAACAATCATTTAACATTAAGAATTGGAAGCAAAAAACATACAATTAAAAAAAATGAATGAAACCCAATTATAGTAAAAATTGGAAACATTAAAACATACAATTGAAAAAAACTGTTATAATTAAAATAAAAGAGTATAGAAAAATAGAAAGAGAGAAATAAAATAAAAAAGCTAGACTAAAATAGAGCATAAAATATGAGAGTGCAGCATAAAATAATGATTTGCATTAAAATTTAGAGTGCTTTAAAAGAGCTCAGTCATAAGCACATAAAAAGAAACATTTTGTAGGATAAGAAAGAAAGAAATAAATTAGATTGTGACCACACGTGTGGAAATGTTACTCTCAAGTAGAATCAGGTAGCATGTGCAACATAATAATTGTATTCTAGATTTTTTATTGATTAGCATAATACCAACAGCACTATATCATTTACAGTACAAATATAATATAACTCTACAGACACGCTTGTAGTATCAAATGTTGGTATGGGCTCAAGGTTGTGTGTCTTTCATGACTCAAATGTTACGCTTGAGAAACAGGCCACACCTTTCTTGTGGTTGGCAGTAGAAAGAAGAGGACTTATTCATTGGTGGAGTTTGGTCATGTGGCTGTTTAGGACCTTCTACTCTGTGTGTAGGTACTGTAGTTTCAAGCAGGATGTCCTCATTTGGTTGTGAAAAAACATAACTTCTCTACACCTCTAGGACTTTCAGTAGATCACAGGCTGTGTCCGAGGTATTGTCACTGTTTTACTGGTCGGATGAACAAGAAAGGAAAGAGAGTAAAGGGAGGTAGATTGATGAGAAAGCACATCACCATCATCATCAACCTCTTGTGATATTTTCTAAATCAAATCTTATCCATAGCTTAAAATCATCCTATCCCATCATCTCAACACTGAAATTACATGTGATTGTGTATGCAGGTGACTGAAGGCATTCCTAAAATGTACTCAAGGTTTGAGATGGATATCATCTAAAAATATACAAATACAAATGTTTTATATATTGGTTTAACATGTTTGTGTAGCTGAATTTCTTTTGTTGATATTTGAATTCAATGTAAATTCAACTGACACTGACAACAACAATGACACTGTGTAAAGAGACAAACAGTGAAATAACTTTGTTACAGCTATGTTTATTTAAACATTGATACACAGGCAAACAAAAAAAATGTGTATGTCCATGTTTGCTAATAATGTTATGTAACAATGTTGTAATGATATATTTTAAGTGAATGTTTTGAGCTCTGTCCCTTCCTGGATAAACTGGATATTTAGTTAGTAGTAGTAAATCTTGCTTTCTCCAACTTTCACATTATTGTATTTCTTTTTTTTCACTCATACAGTATATGCTGTGCTACCATCATTCATCTTGTATTATCAGTTTACAACATACAATATAGACTCTGATGGCAAATGTGAAAGTAGAGGATCGACATACAATGTCACATGATGTCAAACATTCTAAAAACATGAGCAGTTTCTAAGAAAAGTTACGTCACTGTTAACCACACAAAATGTGATGGGGGTTTTTTTTTGTTGCTACTTTTGCAACACACCAAATTATTTGATTTACTAAGCAGCCAATCAGGTAAACCAAGTTCAATACCATGAACCAATCACATGCCTGACAGATGTGACATGGTTGGATGTGTTCTGCATGGTGAATTTGTTCACACTGCTGCCACAGTCACTCAGCAAGTCACAAGTGCTTATAGAGAAGATGACGCCACAAGCAGAGAAGTTGATGCTGAGCCTGCTAATTGTTTTCCTGCTCTGCTCTGTGTGTAAGTACTGTAACTAATAATCCTTCTTGTGAATGTGTTTTATGTGCACACAAAAGAGACTCAATCCTCTTTATTTTGTTTGTTTTAGGTGAAGCACAGTTAAGTGACGTCATTCAACCTGTTTCTTTCCAGTCAGCAGCGCTAGGAGAAGCTGTTTCTATTACATGTCATGTTTCTAGTTCTCTAAGAAATAGAGTATGGTACAAAGTGACAACTACTAGGAGACTACACATAGTGGCCACAACAGATACTTTTTATAATCTGACAACATTTGATGACCAATTTCGTCAACGTTATGCTATAAAATCTGACAGCACCAGCAGTCATCTAAGCATATCTGCAACAACGTGGGAAGATGTTGGCACATACTACTGTGGAGGAATGCGCTTAAACAACATTATGATTGGAGAAGGAACCTTTCTGATGCTGAAAGGTACTAATTCTCTGTTGATAATGATAGAAGCAGTGATAAATTCAGCTGAATGTGAACATAAGGCCAATAATCACAGTTATTTTCTTTCTTAAGGTGTAAAGATGATCAGTGACTCTGTCATCCAGAAGCCAGAGTCTGAGTCAGTGCAGCCAGGACGCTCTGTGACTCTCAGCTGTTCTGTTCACACTGACCGCTGTGCAGCAGAACACACTCATGTCCTGTGGCTGAAAAACTCTGATCATTCTCCTCTAGAGATGATTCACTCCTCTGGGAATAAAAACGACATCTGCCAGAAGACTGAGACTGGCTCTGGAGAAGCTACCTGTGTGTACCATCTTCTTATGAGGAACCTGAGCTCTGATGATGCTGGAACCTACTACTGTGCTGTGACTTCATGTGGAGAAGTACTGCTGGGAAAAGGGACCAGGATTAAAATGAACAGTAAGACAACAACTGTTAGAATTATTAGGTGTCAGTCCAAGATAAATGAAAAGTTAATGATCACCAACCTCATTACTACACTTCATCCTGAGGGGGAAATTAACATCTATACTAAATTTCATGGCAATTCATTCAAAAGTTGAAGACACATTTCATGTCACGCCACTGGGAAGGTAGCACCAAGAGAGAGAGCGAAAAAGTCAGTAAGACACTTTGTTTAAGGACCAGAAAGATTTTATGTCAAATACACTGAGTAAATATAGTGATATTTCACAGCATAAATGAACACTGATGTGCTAGCAATGCTAAAAAGTCATGAGACCACCAAAGCCAGTGGTATTCATCCCCCTGGAGAACATAAATGACTAAAAAATTGAATGGTCAAAGCTGTTGAGATATTTTAACTTGAACTGACATTAAATGGATCCGCATTGCCACCATTATAGCCATACTCAATGGTTTCATTTTCTGAGAACAGTTCTTTTTTTGACTTAAGACGTACGGGTGTGATAACTCAGAAGGGTGTCGCTTGACAAAAACACTAAAACAGTTCCTCTAACAGTATGTATTATACTAAGTAAGAATTCTGTTCGAGCAGTTGTTAAATAGTGAGAACTCAAAGACTAGGTCTCCGTTTTTCATCTTAATACAATACTCACATGCCCGTAAGTATGAACGGTTGCTGTTACAATTCCTTCTGTCTTTACAAACCATGAAGCAACTCCCTATAGAAACATCGCTGTAAAGACAATATCCACAGTTTTTTTTGCATCCAAATATGCTTTGTGGAGCCGGACATCTTATGAAGCTTAAACATTTCAGAATTAAAGCAAATCAAGTTGATATTTTCAATACACTTTTTGTGACCTGCATGGAGAGTGGGAATATTTACAATGATCCTTCTATTGTACATACTGTATGAACATATGGTCAGTAGTGTTTTAAGGTAGACTTGATCCTGAATCCAGACCTTTCCTGTACGCACCAATAAGATATACATGAAAAAACTGTCTACAGTAATCTCTACAGATGGAAATGACTCTCCTACCTTGGTGTATATCGTGAGTGGAGCTTTGGCGTTCACCACCATCCTGGTTGTTTTATTGACTCTCACAGTGTGCATGATGAGCAGAAACTGCCAACGTACAGGTACTTTTAATTCTGTGTGGTTCACAGCAAGTAAAGGGGGCACATTTCATTTGAATAAAAATGACTCTTTATTTTGTGTGTCATCAACAGATTCAGTGACTTCTGCTCAGAATGCAGAGGTAAGTACTATGCTCTATTTAACATCTTTGCATGTGCCTTGTGTGCTGTATTATATATTGTACTGATTCACTATGTATTTTGTTAACAGGTAAATCAAGATGCAGACAACCTTCATTATGCTGCTATAAGGGATCGCAAGGCCAACAGACCAAGAAGACAGCAGGACAACACAATGACTAAATGTGTGTACTTCAGTGTAAAGCAGCAAAACTAAACATGTTCCATCTGAACTTTGATTGTGTCTACCAATACAACCTTTTATCAGGGTAATGGGACTTCTCATGAAATGCTAAACCGTCTTTCAAAACTATTTCACTTTCAATCAAATACTTTGGAAGCTTGCCTTGCGATGAACTGAACTCTTCTATGGACAAAACACATCTTCTATCTGAAGGTTTCTTTGAAGTGATGTCAGTTGAGAAACATACGCCCATTTCCACCTTCACTGCATTCTTCGCTGCCAAATGTATGAGAAGTACACTCACACCTCTGCGGTGTTGGTGGGTTGGTTACGTAAAGAGTTTCCATCTTTGACATCACATATACAATACATAAGGCTTAAGGCATCACAGAGCATTCTTTGAATGTTGTTTGTTGTACATGTTGCCACAAAAACAGAGATGTAAGAGGCTTTTTGTAACATCTTTGCAGTTGATAATAAAAAGGGAGATTGAGTGACAATGAGTGATTGAGTGATAATGTCAAACCAGCTGGTCTGAGTCCAACCACAATTCACAGTATAAATATGATATAACTTTACAGACATGTTTGTAGTATCAAATGTTCATATGGGCTCAGTTTGTGTGTCTTTCATGACTCAAATGTTACGCTGACACTTCAGCTTCATCACAGAAACAGGCCACACCTTTCTTGTGGTTGGCAGTAGAAAGAAGAGGACTTATTCATTGGTGGAGTTTGGTCATGTGGCTGTTTAGGACCTTTTACTCGGTGTGTAGGTACTGTAGTTTCAAGCAGGATGTCCTCATTTTGTTGCGAAAATAGTTACGCAACTTCTCTGCACCTCTAGGACTTTCAATAGATCACAGGAAACTCTTTTTGTGATCAACATGTAAATTAAGAAACCTAAATGCATTGATGTTCTACAATGCAGTGTGTCTCTGAATGACCGCACACACCTTGGTATTTAGCTTTGTGGTTAGTAAAATCTGAACTAAAGATTAGAGGTTAAAGAATGGATGCAAGTTGAGCATGTGTCTGAGGTATTGTCACTGCTTTACTGGTCGGATTAACAAAAAATCAGACAAAGGAAAGAGAGAATAGAGAGGTGGATTGATGAGAAAGCACATCACCACCATCATCAACCTTGTGTGATATTTTTAAATCAAATGATATTAAAAAAATCATCCTATGCCATTATTTCAACACTGAATTTACTTGAGATTGTGTTTTTAGGTGACTGAAAGCATTCTAAAATGTACATAGCTGGATATCATCTAAAATTGTATATATATATATATGATATGATATGAATAAATTGACTGTCATTATTTAAAATGAATGATGAATGGATTTTGTTAGCTAAGTCACACTGTATAAAGAGACAAACAATGATCAATATAGTTCATCATAGTTACTTTTATTTAAAAATTGCAACACAACCAAACAATAAAAATGTTTGTTGCACCATGGATTTCACCATCTCTTACTGATATAAACCAAGAGACAAATAGTTAGAAAGAGCAACAGAATCCCAAATCTAGTGATGGATAGCCAGACTAAGATTTGAATCTGTGCCAGTGGGTCTTCAGTATCATCTCTGATGAGCAGCTTGCTTCCACTTCCAAACAGTATCTCCCCACAGGAGGCCACAGCACAGTAATACGTTCCAGCATCAGAGGAGCTCAAGTTCATTTTCTGAAAATGATAGGCACAGCTTTGTGACAGTGACGGTGCCATAGGGACATGTCTAGACTGATCCACGTGGGTCTGAACTATTCCCTGGCGAGATCCGTGTCTGAACCAGTAAACTCTGCGTTCTTCACCACAGGTTCCACTTTGTACTGTGCAGTTGAACATCACAGAGCCGCCTGGTCTGATGGTCTCAGATGATGGCTCCTGGATAATTTCTTTGTGGTTGACTTCTAAATCCACAGAGAATTAACTGTCAGAGATTAAATGTAAAAAAACAAAAACAAAAAAACATTCCTGTGTCTGGAGACTGTGTGTTTTTAGGGCCCTGAATATTACTTTTCTTTTTTCAAAATCTGGGAATTTGCATACTTTTACTTTGAGTATTAAAAAGTAGGTTTCTCTTTTGGTTCTGTTCTGTTTTAAATGTTGTTATTTATATCTGTCAAACTGTTGTAAAAACACATTAAGATTCTGCTAAAGCTCCAGGTGATTATAATAAAACTATTGTTGTTGTAAGCTTTGCATTTCACTGACAGTAAATCAAGCATAATGAAAAACATAAGCACAATACCTTTGACACTTAGAAAGACTCCTTCTCCAAATTCAATCTTGTGGGAGTGTGAGATTCCACAGAAATATGAAGCTGAATCTGTGAGCTGGACGGTGGAGATGTGTAAATGATTCGTCCCTTCCTTCATGTCCACAGAGAATCGAGGAATCTTCTCTGACCAGTGTGAGACATTGGGTGATTTATCATACTTATAAATAGTAAACAGGCCCTGTGGTCCTTTTCCCAAAGATTGACGGTACCAGGAGAAGTGCATTGCCACTTGGCTGTCACAGAAGCAATGTAAAGTCACATTGTCCCCAACAGTGGCAGATATAACTCCAGTGTCCTGTGTGAGCACTGAAGACTCAGTCACTGCTGACAGATAAACTGGGTCAAAAAGATATGATGTTAGAAATATGAGCTACCATTCAATTTTCAGTCTCAATCAAACACTGAATCTATTTTATATAATGCAACTTACATAATCCACAGAGAATCATATACAGGAGCATCGTCTCAAATGTCCGGACTGAAAGCGTTGAGCAAAAGAGTACACCACAGCTAAAATATGAGGTTGCATTTGATTGGTTATTAATAGGGTCAAAACGTGTGACACTTACACCTTTGTCTTGGCCTCCATAGGAAATGAATTTTCTAACATGACAGTAACACAGCATTATGCAATATGTAGGTTCTTCTATCTTTCTCAAGTTCAAAACCGAAAGGAAGAAACATAATGCCTGTACAAAAATATTTGAAAGAAATATAACAGCTAAGACATAAAAAAATACATGTGGTATTAAAAAACTCAATTGAAGCTATACAGCTGTACAGCATCTGTACACTTGTACAATTTAAAAGTTTCTCTCAAATTCACTTGTTTAAAAAAATGTTTTAAAATATTGTCCTCTTTCATACAAGTATAACCAGAGGGTGTACACTAACTATACCTCCATTCCAACTAGTTTGTTTCAATGGATATTTTATTATATAAACTGATTTGTTTTTTCCATTACTGATCATTAAACTGAATTGACTACATGGCCTGGGGTTGATGGGATTTGTTTTTGGTACAGCATGTTAGGAAAGTTCACAGCATTGGTAAAAGCACAAAAAGTGTACACAAGAAGAAGGAAGTAACACACAGCTTTATGAAGGGGGCTATTGCTGGATCTGAGATGTGGAGTTCAGAAAAAACCTAATCGCAGCATCTCCTTGATGTCCAAGAATAGCGGAGAAACATGACAGAACTGGAGTTAAGTAAACCCAGTCACAGTTTTGCCCACTCTGATAACATGCAGCAGTGACACCATTCCTTGTAAAACTGTGTAGTCAGCTGAGGGTTGGCAGCCAGGAAGATGTGATATTCCGATTTTGCATACCAAACCTTGGGTAAACAGAAGATTGGCCCATTGGGGGCTGGTGTAACACTGCTTGCTGTCTCACTGATTCCCTGAGAGACACACCCTGCACTCTCTGGTTTGATAAATAGCTGTACCAGGCAAATGGAGACACAGATCTGCTTTTGAGTGACGCTAGACGGAGTGAGATGTGTTTCTTTCCCCCTAACATTGTGCCTGGCATAGGGCTCATGGATGAGTTCAGCTGTGGGCTTTGTGCGGCTAATGCTGCCTTCAGTTGGATGAGTCTGTCCACTGTCTGCTTCACTTATAGAGAGAAGAGAGACAGGGTTGCCTCTGTGAGCAGCTGGTTGAAGCAGCCTGAGCCACTACCATCCTAGCATTACAGAGAGGTGGAGAGGTGGAGAGATGGATGTACATAACTATAACTGTAACAATATTGAAGAGAACATCCACAATTATGAACAATAACGTCAAGCATGCCCTAACCCTAACCCTAACCCTAACCCTAACCCTAAGGAAAATGGATATTAATTACCTGTTACTGCTGTACATTGTACTGAGAAAGAAAAAGAAAACCAGAAAGGTCCACAGACCAGTGCCGATTAAGTGTGTTGCTCAAAAGTATTTTGGAACCAATATGACCCAACCGACAGCAGATGTTGAAGTGCAATGTGCAAAAGTACCTACCCAAAAATTACCTCTGGCTGTCATCTGAGCAGCAAAGCTGCATTAAAATATATATATATATATCTATTACATATAAATGTTTTTTAACAGTGTTCTAATGCGTTATTAACCTGTGCACGTTGTGTTTGACCCTTGTCCCAGCCTATAGTGGCAGTAACATTTAGGATAACAAGCAGAGTCTCAAATACCAGACATACAGCTGATGCAGAGAGACATCCTCCTGCTCGCCTAAGGTGTGTTTATGAGCATGAGTGTGTGTGAGCAAGGAGGAGAAACAGACAGATTGTGCATTTTGCTCTTATTACATTTTTCTGTGCTCTGTGTCGTGTTTGTGTGTGTGAGAGAGAGTGTATGTACGTATGATTGTATTTATGTATGCGTGTTTGTGTGAGTGTGTGAGAGAGAGAGTGTGAGTGTGTGTGTGTGTGTGTGTGTGTGTGTATGTGAGTGAGAGAAAGATAGAGTGTGAGAGTATGTGCGTGTGTGTGTGAGAGTGTGTATGTGAGAGAGAGAGAGAGAGAGAGAGAGAGAGAGAGAGAGAGAGAGAGGGAGAGAGAGAGAGTGTGAGTGTGTGTGTGAAAGGGTGAGTGAATGTGAACTACTTCCAAACAGGTATCATACCTGACAGCAGATTTTTTGACCATGCAGTATCTAATTCTACTGGTTTGTTTCAATAATAATAAACATGCATAAAGCAAGCACATGTGTCCTCTCCCATGTTAATAGTATTCAAATTTTGAAAAATGTCCCTTTAACTACATTTAGAACAAATAAAACTGTGGGATTAACTTGCGATCAATCGTGAGTTAACTCATGACAATCATGCAATAAACCGTGATTAAATATTTTAATCGATTGACTGTCCTAATAAATACAAATAAAGAAAGGCCTCACTCAGTATCCATAATTCAGATGCTATATTCAGGTTTTGAGATTTTACTGGAAATGCCAGGCTGGGTGCAGATTTTGCCATGCTGTATGGTTAATGAGAAGGATTTTCATTGGCTGTCAGTGTTTTTATCATTCATCAAATCGCTCTTAAAGTGATCCCAACACCACTGTAATTGTCATTAGAGTTGTGGTGTGGACTCCACCATCCACGAGTTAGAACTATTTTTAAAACTATATATTTATAGTTATTGTTATAATTATAGTTTGTGATGTTGATGGGCCTCAACTGAGAAAGTGTATGCAGTCTGAATTTCTTTGATGTACCTGATACAAATGGTGGTGAGCGATTGGAGCTTTCAAGCATGAACTATTCATTACCCCGCCCCTTTCCAATGAAACCCTCTTACACTGATATATAGTGCCTATGCTGAGACACGGTGGTACGCACAATGAAGAGCTTCACCTTAATAACAGCATTCCTTCTCTGCAGCCTCAGTAAGTACCGCTGTTAAATTGATCTGCAAACCAAATACAAAACAAACCTCTCTTTAATCCATGATTTGAACTTGAAAATTAGTTAGTTTTGAATTTATTTAGATGTTGTTTTATCAGCTGAGGAGTAAATGTCTTGTTGTCTCTGTGTGTTTCAGGCTTGGTCTCTGTCTCAGTTTCTGAGTCTCAGACTGTGGAGGTCCAACCTGGTGAAGAAGTCACACTGCAGTGCTCCAACATCTCAGCAACCCCAACTCAGACAGACTGGTTCAGAGTGGTCAACGGAACCAAAGCCAGCTGTATCGCCTCTATGTACAGGCCTGAGGACAAAGCCTCACTATGTGATGGATTTCAGAATGCAAAATTTGAAATGAGTTCAAACATCTCTACAGTCTTTCTTAAAATCACACAAGTGGATTTATCTGACTCTGGACTGTATTTCTGTGGATTCTACATCAACACACACACAGTCATTGCTGATGTGACGGAGTTACAAGTCCAAGGTAAGATAGTGGTCGTATTTTATCTGTTTTAGTTTACAGTTATCACAGTGTGGTGTGAAAACAGCAAAACGACAAACAGGAAACCAAAATGTGTCAAAATCTGACTTCAAGGTAATGGTGAATCTGAAGATGAAGCACATTTAACAACTAAAAGTAAGAGTTTCCTTTCTTCTCTGAAGTTTTTCAATGGGCATATTATCACAAAGCCAATAATCTGAATATTAACATTGTCTAAAGCCATCAGACTAAAGACACATTTTTTCTTGTAGAAGAGTCTGATGGAAAAATAAACCTGATGAGTGTGATCCTGGGTGCTGTGACTCTCTTGCTCACTATTATCATCATCGTTCTGGTTATTAAAATCAGGAAACTTAAGACAGGTACAGCTAGTTTGAAACTTGCAGCACACACTCTTTTCAACTGTGTCGACTTGAACTAATCCAAAGCTAAGCATGATCATTATGTAATCACACTTTTCCCTTTTATCATTTAGCTGCCAATGAAGAACCACAGCCAGAAAGAAACAAGGTGAGCCAACACTGAACATTCATTATGTGAACTGTAAACAGCCTGTTAATAATCTTTATTATGTCATAATTTATCTTCCACCTAAACTAAAATGAACCCCATTCATTTACAACTATGATCTTCAAATTGATGTTGATGTGAAAAATGTTTGATTTTTGTCAGCATACGGCACACACAAAATGTCAGCCTAATGTTAGTGGAGCCACACTTTTCCCTTGTTACCCACAGTGATATTATTCTTTTTTTTTTATCTGTGTTGAAATGCTTCATTAGCTCAACTAGAAGATATTTCCCAATGAAAAAATCAATTGGGCATTTCTGCTGTGCCTTTAGAATCATATTAGTGAGTGGCATTGTGTGTGTGGCAGAGTGTGTCTGAAGTACAGAGAAAAAAAAAGTTATTCAATATTAACAATTGGATTCACAGAATCAGCGCACAGATGATCTGAACTACGCAGCGCTGAATTTTCAGCATAAAGCAAAAAGAACCCGTCGGCCTGCAGCCGAAAAAGAAAAGGAGATGAGTGTTGTGTATGCTGCCACCAGATAGACTCAGGAGATGCCTGGAACTACAGCTGGCTGTGGAAATTATGCTTTATTACTTTTATCTCTGTGATGCTTTTGTGTGTGGGCAGTAAGGTCACTGACATAAAATAAAACATTGATGATGTTTCTGCACTCAAGCTGTGGTTGTTTTTTCCTGCTCATGTTTCTTCCTGTATGTCTCTCTGGGTCAAAGTCTATCTAATTGTTTCTGCCTTTTGGCTGAGCAGAAAAAGAGCATGAAGTGTGATGGAGGAGGAGTCAGAAAGGACATTCATTACTGTCAAACTTGAACAAGGAAGTCAAATCAGAGGGTTTGTCAGGGGGAGGAGTGAGGGAGGTCCACATCACTTGTTTGACAGGAAGAGACAGCACAGTGTGGTCTGAACTGCAAAGAGGTGAAGATCATGAGGCCTCTAAAGACAAAGCTTGTTGGAAAGTAAAAAAGGAAGCATCATAAACAGACTTATTTGTTTGGGACAAATGTAAACTAGCTGCTGCATTTATACTTTTGGAAAAGAAAATGTATATAAGCCAGCACTCTGGTGGCAAATCCAGCTGTCTGTATGAGTCAAAAAGTATCCGCCACATGAATACCCCAATATCTTCTGTCTTTGTGAAATCACTCCACTCATTAATCACTACCTTCTCACTTCATTACTTTACTGTCATATATCAACATCTACCTTTAAAATTAAACAAAGAGGCCTGATGCAACTGATGCAACACGTTCAGCGAACAGGTTCCTAATGTTAAGTGTTCACAGAATCTGTTCATTTGTTCATCAAGTTCAATAATCTAAATTTAATTGTAGCAGTGATATATCTCACAGGGAATACATACTGAGGGTCATTGAAATATGAAGAATATTCCATAGCACTTTACCTAACCTTTCATCATAAGGTTGACACAACAGACCTAAGTGTGGAGGAAAAAAAAGGATAAGTGATGATGATTTTTGCCCCTGACAAATGTCTCAGTGTTTTCTGAGTATCTGTAGTATCCAATTGTGGTGCATCATGACAAGCATTGGGAAACACATTTAGCCTCTTTTTTAAACTTTGGCATTTTTGTCTTCATTGGATAGTGGGTAATGAAGTGGCAGACAAGAAACAAGGGGAGAGAGAGATGTGCATGACATGGAATTGAACCAGTTATTTTGTAGTTATGTGGGATGTGTGGTAACCATTCTGTCTACTTTCAGAAACATGCAATCCACAATGCAATCTTCTTATTAGGTTTAGTTTTACAGTTTGTACTTTAGTTAGTTTGCACTGACACATTTAAAGTGTTCTCCTGTTCAAAAACATCAGCCACACATAGTGAATAAACAGGTTGGCAATAGGTTAGATGTTCTTTGAAAGGAAGCGTATAATTTGTGTTCTAAGTTTGTGAAAGTGGGTGAATACATTTCCCCATCAAAACATCCACATCATACAAAACATGCAGACGCTCACTGTCCAGGTCTTTGCACTGCTTTTGAAACCACAAGGTGTTATTGGCACTCGGTTTAATAAGGTTCAACCACTTTGACGACATCCTTCAAATATTCATGAAGTGAAAGCATATCTTTGGCTGATAAAGCCCCTTGGTGCAAAAAACACAATAGTTCCAAATCACATTCTTTGCCTTAACGATTATTCTCCCCACCAGCCCAGAAAGATTTCTGGCCATCGAAGGTAGCACTATCAGTTGTGATTCTGATGTAAATATCCCAGCTTAGAATTACTCAACCCAAGTACAAATGCACATTACAGTGAAATTGCCTGTTTCGCGACATCTGTAATGTATAATGAGTACTTGCCGTGATCCAAGCTGTGGTCTGTTTTTTGATGGCATGGAAGATTTCGTCAGTCTGCCCACTTAGGGTATCATTCACCAGGGGTATGGTCTTCATTGTATTTGCCACAGATTCATCCAGCGCCTCTCTGGCTATGTCTACGGTTGCAGGTAAGATGAGGTCTTCTGCACAAGGCCGGATTAACCATATGGGCAACTGGGCAATTGCCCAGGGGCCCCTGACCTCTTAAGGGCCCAGGGCAATGAGGGCACAAGCAAAATATTTGGTTATACTTCACTTATATATTAAACTGTCCGCTGGAGCTGTTGCGCTGCACAGACACCATGCCCCTGCCTGTGACTGACCGTGAGCTGAGACCCTCTCTTCATTGGTCAGCCCGTTTGAGGCGGGTCAAAGGTGAGGCTGCCCTACACAACTCAAAAAATGCAAACATGGAGAAGCTATGTGGGAGCGCTAAATGGAAATTAAAAAAGGAAAAGAACATCAGAAACACAGAAAATTTTAAGTATATACCAAAAATAGGTAATTTCGTCACTCCAGTTAACGCTACCAACTGTTCTGCTAAGGCAGCTTCCGTCAACGAGGACAGCTCAGCTAGCCAGGACATTTCTTCTCTGCTGGCACGAGCTAATGCCTGGAGAGTGAAGAGCCCCCGGCAGCATCTTCCAACAACAGCCCGGATTCTGCGGCGAGTGCGACCACTGAGGGAAGAGGTGATGGGTCTTGAGTCTCACCGCCATCTGAGCCGCTCGTCAAGTCTGCGAGCCCCTGTACCTCAACACCTATACACTCCCTGAAGATCCTGCACTGAGGGGGCCCGTTCCGGAGCAGCTCTGGGAAGAGGCGATCTACTGAGGGCCTGCAGCTTTCCAGAACCGGGCTGCTAAGTATCCTGCATCGGTAAGGGAGTCCGGACTTGGGAGTAGGACACGCTCCCTTTGGAGTTTTATTTGAGAGGGACTGTGATGATTGTGATGTGCGTGGAAGAGCTACTAAGCTGAGCTCCACTTATCCGACAGATCTGGATGGTTCCTTGTCAGACAAACTTCTTCAGTTCAAGCACTTTGTGCAGAATGAGACTTCTCCTGTACAGCTGCTGCAAACTCTTGAGAGACATGGACTTAAGACAACATTTCCAAATGTTTATGTTGCACTAAGACTGTTTAACCCTTGCCCGTCTTGTTGAATTGTGATATAACAGGTTGTTTTCTGTTTTAAAAAGTTAAAATGAGCTTAGGACCAAAATGTTTATTTGAGCAGATGATACTGCAATTTATTGATTTTTTCCTTGTGGTTGCCCTGTGAAAATGCTGTAAATTGTTTATTGTTGTTGAGAGAAAACTGGCAGATTTCAAAAATGTTTATATTGTACTACAACTTGATTGTCCTGTTGAATTCTGAGGTGACAAGGTGATTTCTGTTTAAAATAAACTGAGGACCAAAATGTTACTTGATTCTAGCAGATTATGGATTTTTGTTTGTGTCTTGTCTGTGGACTTCCTCTGTGGTGGCTCTATCAATTCAATACATTCGTGTTGTTAAATAAATATTGGATGCTTTAAAGTGGTTGCTTATTTATTTATCTTGACAAGAGGACATAGTGGTGCAAGCATTTGCACATCTGTACATCAAAATGCACTTGATGACAGTTAGATATTGAAGTATTGAGTATATTTACTGTATATTATTGTAATTTATTCTGTATTTTGCCAGATTATGGTGATCCTGGGGTCGTGATGATGGGGCCCTTGAATATTGTTGCCCAGGATACAGCGAAGTGTTAATCTGGCCCTGCTTCTGCAACAGTGTGGGACTCTGCTACCATGACCACAACCTTCAAGAAATTGTGCCAAACTGAAGTTGGTCAAGGTTTCTGAAGGCACAGGTAGAGACAGAGACATACAAGAGATTGTCATGATTGTCCATCACTGAAGCCACTTGGAGAGTCTCAGCCAAGGTGTCAAGCAGTGGCAGTTGCAGTGGAGGATTGGATCAAGCAATGAACTCATATTCACCATGGAGAGACATGTTAAGCTCAAGTTCACAATTGTTGCAGCACAGTGAGTTGTCAAACAGGCGAAAATGGTCCGACCATTGTCAGCGTTGAACTGGAGAAAGAGCCCAGCATTATACAAAAGGCAGAAAGTACGTCCATCCATGGAGAACTAAGCTGAAGTGAGGTAATTTGCTGCCAAGGATGAGAGTGGCAAAGATGGGTGATTGTGTGCGTGTGATTGGAGGAGAGTTGGAGGTTAGAATCCAGTAAAGGGCAGAGCTTTTGTGATATAGAACTGTTCTTAGAGGAAGATATTTTGGTGGACAGAGACATGTACTTCCTCTTAGAGGGGACAAGGACAAATAAGTAGCGAGAATGAGTTGGATGTAAATTTATTTTATCATCCAGTCCAGTATTTATTATGTGCTGCTCTGCATTTTCTTTTGCTTTGCTTACTGGATAATTGTTTTGTCTGTATTATTGTGTTGTCCATGTTTTGCTGTCTGTGCTACCATACTAGACTGATACAGAGAAGCTGAGAATACCTTCCATCATGGCTGTAAAAAACTATGGGACTAAGTGAAGAATTGTATGCTGACTGAAATTCTTTGATGCATCTGTACAGATAGAGGTGAGCGATTGGAGCTTTCTAGCATTCACTATTCACTACCCCGCCCCTTTCCAATGAAACCCTCTTACACTGATAGAAAGAGTTTATGCTGAGACACGGTGGTATGCACAATGAAGAGCTTCACCTTAATAACAGCATTCCTTCTCTGCAGCCTCAGTAAGTAGCAGTATTAAATTATTCTGAACAAGAAATATAAAACAAACCTCTCTCTCATCCAGGATTTAAACTTGCAAATAGTTAGTTTTGAATTCATTCATTTAGATGTTTTTGTTGTTTCAACAACTGAGACGTATAACTCTTGTTGTCTCTGTGTGATTCAGGCTGGATCTCTGTCTCAGGTTATGAGTTGCAGACTGTGGAGGTCCAGCCTGGTGAAGAAGTCACACTGCTGTGCTCCAACATCTCCAAAAGTCGAACTCTGGCAGAGTGGTTCAGAGTGGTCAACAGAACCAAAGCCAGCTGTATCGCCTCTATGTACGGGGCTGACGATGAAGCTTCACTCTGTTATGGATTTCAGAATGCAAAATTTAATATGAGTTCAAACATCTCTACAGTCTTTCTTAAAATCACACAAGTGGATTTTTCTGACTCTGGACTGTATTTCTGTGGATTTTACATGGACACAAACACAGTCTTTGCTGATGTGACAGAGTTACATGTTCAAGGTAAGATTGTGGTCATGTTTGATCTCTTTCAGTTTACAGTGGAATCAGTTATCACAGTGTGACATTAAAACAGCTCAAAAACAAATAGCAAACCAATACATTTCAAAAATATTCATCTTTCTTTAAGGTAATGGTGAATCTGATGATGGAACATATTTAAAGACTAAAAGTAAGATCTGTCTTTCTTCTATCCAACATGGTTATTGTGTATATTAGAATAGAACCAGTAATCTCAATATTAACAATGTGTAAAGCCACTAGACTAATGACACAGAGTCTAATTTTTTTTTTTCATGTATAAGAGTCTGATGGAATGAACCTGATGAGTGTGATCCTGGGTGCTGTGCCTCTCTTACTCACTGTGATCATCATTATTCTGGTTGTTAAAATCAGGAAACTTCAGACAGGTACAGCTAGTTTTGAAAATTGTAGCACATACTCTCGTAAACTGTGTCGACATAAACACATCTAAAACTAAGCGTGATCATTATGTAATCATACTTGATTTTTATCATTTAGCTGCCAATGCCGAACCACAGCCAGAAAGAAACAAGGTGAGCCAACACTGAACATTCATTATGTGAACTTTAACCAGTCTGCTAATCTTTATCATCTCATAATATCTCTTCCACCTAAACTTAAATGAACCCCATTCATTTCAATTTTCAATTTCTGATTTCAACTATGATCTTCAAACTTTAAACTGGCAGTTAAGGTTCATTGATCTTATAAGTGACATATTTTTTTGTGAAAATGTTTTACTTTTGTGAGCATGTTCCGTACTCAACATGCCAAATATTGGTGGTAGCCAGACTTTACCCTTCTTCCCCACAGTGATTTGTCTTTTTCGCCTCTGAAACAACATTGAAATGCTTCATTAGCTCAACTAGAAGATATTTCACCAGAAAAGACTAAAATGGGCCTTTCTGCTTTGCCTTTATAACCCTATAAGCAAGTGTCAATTACTTGTCTGAAGTAAAAGTAACAAACTGTAAAACAAAATAGTTATTTAATTTTAACAATTGGATTCACAGAATCAGTGCACAGATGACCTGAACTACGCAGCTGTGCATTTTCAGCCAAAAGCAAAAAGAACCTGCCGGCCTGCAACCGAAAAAGAAAAGGAACTAAATGTTGTGTATGCTGCCACCAGATAGACTCAGGAGCATCTGGAACTGCAGCTGGCTGTGAAAATTATGCTTTATTACTTTTATCTCTGTGGTGCTTTTCTGTGTATGGGCAGTAAGATCACTGACATAAAATAAAACTTTGATGATGTTTCTGCACTCAAGCTGTGGTTGTGTTTTCCTGCTCATATTTCTTCCTGTATGTCTCTCTGGGTCAGAGTCTATCTAATTGTTTCTGCCTTTCGGCTGAAAAGCACAAGAGCATGATGTGTGATGGAGGAGGAGTCAGAAAGGACATTCATTACTGTCAAACTTGAACAAGGAAGTCAAATCAGGGGGTTTGTCAGGGGGAGGAGTGAGGGAGGTCCACATCAGTTGTTTGACAGGAAGAGACAGCACAGTGTGGTCTGAGCTTCAAAGAGGTGAAGATCATGTGGCCTCTAAAGACAAAGCTTGTTGGAAAGTATAAAAGGAAGCATCAAAAACAGGCATATTTGTTTGGGACAAATTTAAACTAGCTGCTGCATTTATACTTTTGGAAAATAAAATGTATATAAGCCAGCACTCTGGTGGCAAATCCAGCTGTCTGTATGAGTCAAAAAGTATCCACTACATGAATACCCCAATATCTTCTGTCATTGTGAAATCACTCCACTCATTAATCGCTACCTTCTCACTTCATTACTTTACTGTCATATATCAACATCTACCTTTAAAATTGAACAAAGAGGCCTGATGCAACTGTGTTATTGTTAACTGCACAGCTCTCCATTTAGAACAAACTCAGCCACAGTCTTAGGTTACACTTTCAGTGAACAGGTTCCTAATGTTGGGAGGTGTTCACAGAATCTGTTCATTTGTTCATCAAGTTCAATAATCTACATTTAATTGTAGCAGTGATAAATCTCACAGGGAATACATACTGAGGGTCATTGAAATATGAAGAATATTCCATAGCACTTTACCTAACCTTTCATCATAAGGTTGACATAACAGACCTAAGTGTGGGGGAATAGGATAAGTGATGATGATTTTTGCTCCTGACAAACATCTCAATGTCTTTTTCAGACAATGTTTGCCTGCAGTATCCAATTGTGGTGCATCATGACAAGCATTGGGAAACATATTTAGCCTCTTTTTTAAACTTTTTTTTTTATTCATTCGGCATTTTTGTCTTCATTGGATAGTGGGTAATGAAGTGGCAGACAAGAAACAAGGGGAGAGAGATGTGTATGACATGGAACTGGACCAGTTAATTTGTAATTATGTGGGATGTGTGGTAACCATTCTGTCTATTTTTAGAAACTTGTAATCCAAAATGCAATCTTCCTATTAGGTTTAGTTTTACAGTTTTTACTTTAGTTAGTTTGCATTGACACATTTAAAGTGTTTTCCTGTTCAAAAACATCAGCCACACATAGTGAATAAACAGGTTGGCAATAGGTTAGATGTTCTTTGAAAGGAAGCGTATAATTTGTGTTCTAAGTTTGTGAAAGTGGGTGAATACATTTCCCCATCAAAACATCCACATCATACAAAACATGCAGACGCTCACTGTCCAGGTCTTTGCACTGCTTTTGAAACCACAAGGTGTTATTGGCACTCCGTTTAATAAGGTTCAACCACTTTGATGACATCCTTCAAATATTCATGAAGTGAAAGCATATCTTTGGCTGATAAAGCCCCTTGGTGCAAAAAACACAATAGTTCCAAATCACATTCTTTGCCTTAACGATTATTCTCCCCACCAGCCAAGAAAGTTTTCTGGTCATCGAAGGTAGCACTATCAGTTGTGATTCTGACGTAAATATCCCAGCTTAGAATTACTCAACCCAAGTACAAATGCACATTACAAAAATGTCCTCTGCAGCTGCAGTGTAAAAAAATGCTCCTGGGAGTCCACTCACATTCCTCACATAAGTAAAATTGCCTGTTTCACGACATCTGTAATGTATAATGAGCACTTGCTGTGATCCAAGCTGTGGTCTGTTTTTTGATGTCATGGAAGACTTCGTCAGTCTGCCAAGTCAGGGTATCATTCACCAGGGGTATGGTCTTCATTGTATTTGCCGCAGACTCATCCAGCGCCTCTCTGGCTATGTCTACGGTTGCAGGTAAGATGAGGTCTTCTGCAACGGTGTGGGACTCTGCTACCATGACCACAACCTTCAAGAAATTGTGCCAAATTGAAGTCGGTCAAGGTTTCTGAAGGCACAGGTACAGACAGAGACATACAAGAGATTGTCATGATTGTCCATCACTGAAGCCACTCGGAGAGTCTCAGCCAAGGTGTCAAGCAGTGGCAGTTGCAGTGGAGGATCGGATCAAGCAATGAACTCATATTCACCATGGAGAGACATGTTAAGCTCAAGTTCACAATTGTTGCAGCACAGTGAGTTGTCAAACAGGCGAAAATGGTCCGACCATTGTCAGCGTTGAACTGGAGAAAGAGCCCAGCAGTATACAAAAGGCAGAAAGGCTGCATCATACTACTTTCTGTGTGGTCCCATCCGATGCACCAGAAGCAGAAGAGATGTCTGTTAGAAGCAGCAATGAGACCCAGTCACGATGGTAGGGGACGAGCTTAAAGTACGTCCATCCACGGAGAAGTAAGCTGAAGTGAGGTGATTTGCTGCCTAGGATGAGAGTGGCAGTGATGGGTGATTGTGTGCGTGTGATTGGAGGAGAGTTGGAAGTTGGAATCTAGTAAAGGGCAGAGCTTTTGTGATATAGAACTGTTCTTAGAGGAAGATATTTTGGTGGACAGAGACATGTACTTCCTCTTAGAGGGGACAAGGACAAATAAGTAGCGAGAATGAGTCGGATGTAATTTTATTTTATCATCCAGTCCAGTATTTATTATGTGCTGCTCTGCATTTTCTTTTGCTTTGCTTACTGGATAATTGTTTTGTCTGTATTATTGTGTTGTCCATGTTTTGCTGTCTGTGCTACCATACCAGACTGATACAGAGAAGCTGAGAATACCTTCCATCATGGCTGTAAAAAACTATGGGACTAAGTGAAGAATTGTATGCTGACTGAAATTCTTTGATGCATCTGTACAGATAGAGGTGAGCGATTGGAGCTTTCTAACATTCACTATTCATTACCCCGCCCCTTTCCAATGAAACCCTCTTACACTGATAGAAAGAGTCTATGCTGAGACACGGTGTATGCACAATGAAGAGCTTCACCTTAATAACAGCATTCCTTCTCTGCAGCCTCAGTAAGTAGCAGTATTAAATTACTCAGAACAAGAAATAAAAAACAAACCTCTCTTTCATCCAGGATTTAAACTTGCAAATTAGTTAGTTTTGAATTTATTTAGATGTTGTTTTATCAGCTGACGAGTAAATATCTTGTTGTCTCTGTGTGTTTCAGGCTGGATCTCTGTCTCAGTTTCTGAGTCTCAGACTGTGGAGGTCCAGCCTGGTAAAGAAGTCACACTGCAGTGCTCCAACATCTCCAAAAGTCAAACTCAGACAGAGTGGTTCAGAGTGGTCAACGGAACCAAAGCCAGCTGTATCGCCTCTATGTACGGGTCTGACAACAAAGTTATACTCTGTGATGGATTTCAGAATGCAGAATTTGAAATTAGTTCAAACATCTCTACAGTCTTTCTTAAAATCACAAAAGTGGATTTATCTGACTCTGGATTGTATTTCTGTGGATTTTACATCGGCACAAACACAGTCATTGCTGATGTGACAAAGTTACACGTTCAAGGTAAGATTGTGGTCATGTTTTATCTCTTTCAGTTGACAGTTGAAACAATTATCACAGTGTGGTGTGGAAATACCTTAAAGACAAACAGGAAACCAATATGTGTATAATATCTTCGCCTTTCTTTAAGGTAATGGTGAATCTGAGGATGAAGCACATTTAAAGACTAAAAGTAAGAGTTTCCTTTCTTCTATCAAGTTTTGTCAACGTGTTAATTATCACAGAGCCAGTAATCTCAATCTTAACAATGTCTAAAGCCATCAGACTAAAGAAATATAGTCTAATTCCATCATTCTTTCTTGTAGAAGAGTCTGATGGAATAAACCTGATGGGTGTGATCCTGGGTGCTGTCATTGTCTTGCTCACTATGATCATCATTATCCTGGCTGTTCAAATCAGGAAACTTCAGACAGGTACCGCGAGTTTGAAACTTGTAGCATATACTCTTGTAAATTGTGTCAACATGAACAAATTCGAAGCTAAGCATGATCATTATGTAATCATACTTAATTTTTATCATTTAGCTGCCAATGCCGAACCACAGCCAGAAAGAAACAAGGTGAGCCAACACTGAACATTCATTATGTGAACTGTAACCAGTGTGCTAATCTTTATTATCTCATAATATCTCTTCCACCTAAACTTAAATGTACCCCATTCATTTCAATTTTCAATTTCTGATTTCAACTATGATCTTCAAACTTTAAACTGGCAGTTTAGATTCATTGATCTTATAAGTGACATTATTTTTTGTGCAAAATGTTTTATTTGTGTGAGCATGTGGTGTACTCAACATGTTAGCCAAATATTGGTGGTAGCCACACTTTACCCTTCTTCCCCACAGTGATTTGTCTTTTTCGCCTCTGAAACAACATTGAAATGCTTCATTAGCTCAACTAGAAGATATTTCACCAGAAAAGACTTTTCTGCTTTGCCTTCATAACCCTATAACTGTAAAACAAAATAGTTATTTAATTTCAACAATTTGATTTACAGAATATGGGCTCAGATGACCTGAACTATGCAGCACTGAATTTCCAGCCAAAAGCAAAAAGAACCCGTCGTCCTGCAACCGAAAGAGAAAAGGAACCAAGTGTTGTGTATGCTGCCACCAGATAGACTCAGGAGACGCCTGGAACTGCAGCTCGCTGAAGAAATTGTGTTTTATTACTTTTATCTCTGTGGTGCTTTTGTGTGTGGGCAGGAGGGTGACTGACAAAAAATTAAACTGTGACAATGTTTCCATACTCAAGCTGTGGTTGTGTTTTCCTGCTCATATTTCTTCCTGTATTGCTCTCTGGGTCAAAGTCTATCTATTTTATTCTGCCATTTGGCTGAGAAGAACAAGAGCATGATGTGTGATGGAGGAGGAGTCAGAAAAGACATTCATTACTGTCAAACTTGAACAAAGAAGTCAAATCAGGGGTTTGTCAGGGGGAGGAGTGAGGGAGGTCCACATCACTTGTTTGACAGGAAGAGACAGCACAGTGTGGTCTGAGCTTCAAAGAGGTGAAGCTCATGAGGCCTCTAAAGTCAACACTTGTAAAGTATAAAATGAACCTTTCAAAACTGACGTGTTTGTTTGGGACAAAATTAAACTAGCTGCTATATTAAGACTTTTTGGAAGCAAAAAAAGAGATAATACAGTAAAGCAGAACTCTGTGGTGGCAAAAGCTGCTGTCTATATCAGTCAAAAAGTCTCCTCCACAGGAACTTTTCAGTTATGACCACAAACACATCAAGTGCCTTACTATTCTTGCACATCACCATCTGCCTTTATAATTGAACAAAGAGGTCTGATGCACCTACGTCATTTGTAAACTCTCCATTTTGAACATACTCAGTCACAGTCTCAGGTTACACTGTCAGCAAATAGTGTTTTAATGTTAGCAGGTGTTCATTGAATTTCTTTATTAATTCATTATGTTTCAAGAATCTATGTTGAACTGTATGAAGTATGAAACAAAAATACAGACGTATCCTGAATTACAGGTATACATGCTTTTTAACAAGTTAAACTGCTGATGCTCATCAAGTTTCAAGAATCTAAATGTAAGTGTAGCAGTGATAAACCTTTCAAGGAATACATTCTGAACATCACTGTTCTATAAAGAATATTCAGTTGCACTTTACTTAACACTTCATCACAAGGCTGACATAACAGACCTAAGTCTGGGTGATAATATGATAACTGGGCATGATTTTTGCTCCTGACAAAAGTCTAAAAATTTTCTTCAGATAATGTTTGCCTACAGTATCCACTTGTTGAGCCTCATGACAAGCACTGGGAAACATTTATAGGGTATTTTTGTCTTCACTGGATAGTGGGCAATGAAGAGGCAGATAGGAAACAAGGGGAGATGGAGATGTGTATGACATGGAATTGAACCAAGGATATTGTGGTTATTTGGGATGTGCAGTAACCATTCCATCCACTTTAGGATACATGTAATCCACAATGTTAACCTTTTTGTTTTTCAGCAGTCAAGCAGAAGAGATGCTCATTAGAAGCAGCAACGAGACGTGGGCACGACGGTCAGAGACGAGCTTGGAGCATGTCCATCCGTGGAGAAGTAAGCTGAAGTGAGGTGATTTGCTGCCAAGGATGAGAGTGGCAGTGATGAGTGATTATGTGCGTGTGATTAGAGGAGAGTTGGAGGTTAAAGTCCAGTACAGGGCAGAGCTTTTGTGAGATAAAACTGTTCTTAGAGGAAAATATTTTGGTGGACACTGACCTGTTTTTCCTCTTGGAGGGGACATGGGTAAATATGTAGTGAGAAGGAGCCTGATTTGATTTGATGTTATCATCCAGTCCAGTATTTATTGTGTGCTGCTGTGTAGTTCATTTTGTTTTGCTTAATGGATAATTGTTTGGTCTGTATTATTGTGCTGCCCATGCTGCCATACCAGACTGATACAGAGAAGGTTACAATAAGTTCCATGATGGCTTTACAAAACTATGGGAGTAACTGAGGAAATGTATGCTGACTGAAATTCTTTGATGTATCTTTTACAGATAGAGGTGAACGATTGGAGCTTTCTAGCATGAACTATTCATTACCCCGCCCCTTTCCAATGAAACCCTCTTACACTGATATAAAGAGTCTATGCTAAGACACAGTGGTCCGCACAATGAAGAGATTCACCTTAATAACAGCATTCCTTCTCTGCAGCCTCAGTAAGTACATCCAGGATTTAAACTCACAGATTAGTTAGTTTTGAATGTATTTATATGTTGCTGTTTTATCAGCTGAGGAGTAAATATCTTGTTGTCTCTGTATGTTTCAGGCTGGATCTCTGTCTCAGTTTATGAGTTGCAGACTGTGGAGGCCCAGCCTGGTGGAGAAGTCACACTGCTGTGCTCCAACATTTCCAAAAGTCCAACACAGGCAGAGTGGTTCAGAGTGGTCAACAGAACCAAAGTCAGCTGTATCGCCTCTATGTACGGGGCTGACGATGAAGCTTCACTCTGTGATGGATTTCAGAGTGTAAAATTTGACATGAGTTCAAACAACTCTACAGTCTTTCTTAAAATCACACAAGTTGATTTATCTGACTCTGGACTGTATTTCTGTGGATTTTACATCGGCACAAACACAGTCATTGCTGATGACTGTGTGACAGAGTTACACGTTCAAGGTAAGATTGTGGTCATGTTTGATCTCTTTCAGTTTACAGTGGAATAAGTTATCACAGTGTGACATTAAAACAGCTCGAAGACAAATAGGAAACCAATACATGTCAAAAATATTCATTTTTTTTAAGGTAATGGTGAATCTGATGATGAAACACATTTAAAGACTAAAAGTAAGATCTATCTTTCTTCTATCTAACATTGTTATTGTGTATATTAGTACAGAACCAGTAATCTCAATGTTAACAATGTGTAAAGCCATCAGACTAATGACACAGAGTCTAATTTTTTTTTTCTTATAGCAGACTCTGATGGAATAAACCTAATGAGCCTGATCCTGGGTGCTGTGACTCTCTTGCTCATTATGATTGCCATCATTGTGCTGGCTGTTAAAATCAGGAAACTTCAGACAGGTACAGCTAGTTTGATATTTGTAGCACACACTCCTCTAAATTGTGTCGACATGAACAAATTCAAAGCTAAGTGTTATCATTATGTAATCACACTTAATTTTCATCATTTAGCTGCCAATGCCGAACCACAGCCAGAAAGAAACAAGGTGAGTCAACACTGAACATTCATTATGTGAACTTTAACCACTCTGCTAATCTTTATTATCTCAAATATCTCCTCCACCTAAATTCAAATGAACCCCATTCATTTAGATTTTCAATTTCTAATTTCAAATATGATCTTCAAACTTAAAAACTGGCAGTTAAGTTAATTGATCTCATGAGTTTAATTTATTGCTTGTGCTAAATGTTTTACTTTTGTGAGCATGTGACATACTAAACATGTCTGCCAAATACTGGTGGTAGCCACACTTTACCCTTCTTCACCACAGTGATTTGTCTTTTTCGCCTCTGAAACAACATTGAAATGCTTCATTAGCTCAACTAGAAGATATTTCACCAGAAAAGACTAAACTGGGCCTTTCTGCTTTGCCTTCATAACCATATAAGCAAGTGTCAATTACTTGTCTGAAGTAAAAGTAACAAAGTGTAAAACAAAATAGTTATTTAATTTTAACAATTTGAGTTACAGAATCTGGACTCAGATGACCTGAACTACGCAGCGCTGAATTTCCAGCCAAAAGCAAAAAGAACCCGCCGGCCTGCAACTGAAAGTGAAACGGAACTAAGTGTTGTGTATGCTGCCACCAGATAGACTCAGGAGACGCCTGGAACTGCAGCTCGCTGTGGAAATTGAGTTTTATTACTTTTATCTCTGTTATGCTTTTCTGTGTGGGCACGGGGGTGACTGGCAAAAACTTAAACTGTGATAATGTTTCTGTACTCAAGCTGTGGTTGTTTTTTCCTGCTCATATTTCTTACTGTATATGTCTCTGAGTCAAATTGTGTCTCATTTTTTTTGCCTTTCGGCTGAGAAGAACAAGAGCATGATGTGTGATGGAGGAGGAGTCAGAAAGGACATTCATTACTGTCAAACTTGAACAAGGAAGTCAAATCAGGGGTTTGTCAGGGGGAGGAGTAATGGAGGTCCACATCATTTGTTTGACAGGAAGAGACAGCACAGTGTGGTCTGAGCTTCAAAGAGGTGAAGATCATGAGGCCTCTAAAGTCAAAGCTTATTGGAAAGTATAAAATGAACCTTCCAAAACTGACCTGTTTGTTTGGGACAAAATTAAACTAGCTGCTATATTAAGACTTTTTGGAAGCAAGAAAAAATAGATAATACAGTAAAGCAGCACTGCGTGGTGGCAAAAGCTGCTGTCTATATCAGTGAAAAGTCTCCACCACAGGAACTTTTCAGCTATGACCACAAACACATCGAGTGCCTTGCACATCACCATCTGCCTTTATAATTGAACAAAGAGGTCTGATGCACCTACGTCATTTGTAAACTCTCCATTTTGAACATACTCAGTCACAGTCTCAGGTTACACTGTCAGCAAATGGTGTTTAATGTTAGCAGGTGTTCACTGAATTTCTTCATTAATTCATTATGTTTCTATACTGTTCATAGCAGGGGTCTTCAACGTTTTCCAGGCCAAGGACCCCCAAACAGATGGAGACACAGCGGGGACCCCCTACTTTTACATATTGTATAAAATTGTGTTTTATATTAAACTGGTCCTATAGTGCCATGTATTATGTACCTTGTTATTGTGCATTCAATACTAATATTCAAATAATACCAGACATCCCAACCTGCAAGGGAGGTCCGTTCCGGGGGTGGGATTACTGTTACACTTGGTGTCGGCCGGTGCTGGGTGGGGTGGGGTGGGGGTGCGATCGGTTTAATAAGCGGCAATACAGAGCTATAAAATAAGGATGCTTGATCTCACGCGCTGCATTTATAGTCACACACACACACACACACACACACACACAGTCACTCTCTAGTTCGCGCTCTTGCTCACTCCAGATTCCGGGAGATTGGATCTCATTTGTGGGGGTCAGGGAGCTGCTTTCAATATGCGGGAGACTCCCGGAACTTCCGGGAGAGTTGGGATATCTGTAATACACAGGTTCATATATTCATGTTTTTATTTAGCATGTGCAAGGTACGGCCTCGTGATTGGCACAGCAGCGATAGGGGTGGGTCCTCCTCGTTGGCGGGACAGGTGTTGTGAATGAACCGGTGCCCAGCTTGAAAGAGCTCCTGTGTGTCGCTGAATGTGTGCATTGCTGACTGAAAGACGTCTTCTGCCTCCATTCATCTGTTCACTACAGTGTGTTGGATTCATGTTAATGTGTATTTTAAGACATTTCAATTTATGGAACAAATTGCGAGGGGGAATATAAAAAAATGTGTAATCAACCAAAACTTTCGCGACCCCCCTGCAGTACATCCCGGACCCCCTAGGGGTCGTGGACCCCCTGTTGAAGACCTCTGGTTTATAGGGTATTTTTGTCTTCACTGGATAGTGGGCAATGAAGAGGGAGACAGGAAACAAGGGGAGATGGAGATGTGTATGACATGGAATTGAACCAAGGATATTGTGGCTATATGGGATGTGCAGTAACCATTCCATCCACTTTAGGACGCATGCAATCCACAACGTTATCCTTTTTGTTTTTCAGTAGAAAAACAAGCAACAACAAAATGTTTTCCTTCCCTTGCATAGACAAGTGTTGAAGTGTTTTCCTGTTCAAACACATCAGCGAGATAAGCGACTTGTGCAAGTCACATATCATCAATAAACAGGTTGGTAACAGGTTAGTTGTTCTCCAAAAGGAAGTCTGTAATTTATGTTCTAAGTTTGTGAAAGTGTGCGTAGCTTTCCCCTTGAAATAATCCATGATACAACACCTTCACATTCTCACTTGCCCGGGTCTTTGCGCTGCATTTGAAAGTACCAGGGGCCTCATGTACAAAGGGTGCGTAGGCACAAAAACGTGTCATACGTTCTTTTTCACAGCAAAGTTCACATGTATCAAGAGTGAAATGACCATGGAAATGTGCGGTGCCTAACGCCAACTTCATGGCTGGCGTACGCACATTTCTACAGCTGTTGATCCTTTGGCGACACTTAGAAGTGATGCTGGGAAACTGTTATAACAAATAAATGTGAAAACAATTAGTTCTCAGACTAAGTGATGTGCACATCAGAGACACTTGAACAATTAACACACCCACATGTCCGCAATTACATGAGTGGACATGAAAGCATGCGCAAAATGGTGTAGAAAATACCGTTAACAACATTGGCTGCTTTAGCAATACGAAGAGAGCGTGTGTTCAGAGATAGAGAGGATTTACTAGCACATGATGACAACTGGCTCATCAGCCGCTTTAGGTTCCCAAGGGCAATCCTCCTGGAACTGTGCGCTGTCTGTATCCATACAGGTGCTGACCACAATGGGGTTCCTAGCAACTGGGGCATTCCAGAGGGAGCTGGCTGACCGATCAGGACTGTGCCAGTCAACCCTGAGCTGAACCATGCCAGCCGTGTAGGACGGAATTATCTGCATGTCAGCCAGGTATATCAAATTCCCATACAATGCAGCTGAACAGGTCAACATGAAAGCGCAATTTGCAGCGAGAGCCGGTTTTCCTAATGCAATTGGAGCTATCGACTGCACACACATTGCTATAAAAACACCATCACATGCTGAATTTGTGTATGTCAACAGGAAACATTTTCATTCGATCAATGTACAGATCATATGTGATGCGCAAATGCAATTTATCAACATTTTGGCGAGAGGGCCAGGTTCAACGCATGATTCATACATTCTGAGTAACAGCATGGTTGGGAACAGACTACAAGCTGGCGCTGTGCGCAATGGGAGGCTTCTTGGTGAGTAAATAAATACATACACGATGGTCAGAGACGAGCTTGGAGCACGTCCATCCATGGAGAACTCATCTGAAGTGAGGTGATTCGCTGCCAAGGATGAGAGTGGCAGTGATGAATGATTGTGTGCGTGTGATTGGAGGGGAGTTGGAGGTTAAAGTCCAGTAAAGCTGGTCCGGAATGCAGCTGCCTACATTCTGACAAAAACTAGAAAAAGAGATCATATTACTCCCATTTTGGCTTCACTGCATTCAATCTAGAATTGAATTTAAAATCCGTCTCATTACCTTCAAAGTTCTTAATGGTCAGGCTTCATCATGTCTTAAAGAGCTTATAGTACCTTATGTACCTACTAGAACACTTCGCTCCCAGCATACAGGCCTACTTCTGGTTCCTAGTATCTCTAAAAGTACAATGGGAGGCAGGGCCTTCAGTTATCAGGCTCCTCTCCTATGGAACCATCTCCCAGATTCCATCCAGGGACCAGACAACCTCTCTACATTTAAGAGTAGGCTTAAAACTCCTTTTTGATAAAGCTCACAGTTAGGGCCCGCCCAGGCTTTTTCCTGGACCAGCTCCTAGTTTATGCTGCTATAGGCTTACTGGGAGACCTGCAGTACGGTTTAGCTCCGTCCTCTGCCTGGTGTTAACTCACACCGGGAGTGTTACAGCTGCGGAGTGGAGCATGCTGTGGGAGAGCTGTGCCTTTTAAAATGAAGTTGCACTGTTAATACAGCAATTACGGCAGCCCTATCAAATCCGAACGGGTGCCTTTAGTCTACTGTAATTACTGTAGTAGCAGCACAACTAAACGGCCCGATTTTGTTAACTTGTTCAATTTTGGTTGATTTGGTAATTTTCTTTGATTTTTGTGCTTATCTCATGTGTCAGTAGGCTACGTAGCTAGATGGAGTCTTTATCTGTCTGTTTTATTCATGTTTGTTGCTGAAATACGATCGGGAGGCTGCACGGGTTGTTTAATTTTGAAAGACGGAAGTTTTATTATGCCGATTCTGTCTCTGACTTCCTGTCTGGTGCAATCTGCTCTGTTGAGCTTGTTGCGAGTTAGAAACAGCTCCGTCAAAAATAGAAATGCTACCTATTGATAGCACTGCGGTGCGGAGAGCCGCTGCTGGGACGTTGCTGACACGCTGCTGAGACGCTCTCGGTGGAGACACTCTCATTGATTATAGTGGTATCTATCAGCTCCGGTGACCACGGCGCAGCTGTAACGCGCCACTGACAGACCCGGTGGAAATTGGGCTTTAGACTGGAGGGGGAAACACATAAGTTAAACTTCTACTATGGAGTTCTCTGTGCTTTTTCGTTTCACAGGTAATCCGGGCCTGTAGACGTTGCAACGACAGATTCGAGGCCCAGACCCTCTAACTTCAATGTTGATTTTCAATGAGCTTCTCTCTCCTATCCTTCCCCTCTCTCCTCTCTATCTCAACCGGTCAAGACAGATGGCCGCCCACTTTGAGCGTGGTTCTGCCTGAGGTTTCTCCCCGTTAAAAGGGACTTTTTTCTTGCCACTGTCTCCAAGTGCTTGCTCATGTGGGAATGTTGGATCTCTTTAAAATTAAACCTGAAGAATACGGTTTAGACCTGCTCTATGTGTAAAGTGCCTTGAAATGACATTGTTGTGTTTTGGCGCTATACTGATTGATTGATAAAGCTTGTGTGACATAAAACTGTTCTTAGAGGAAGATATTTTGGTGGACAGAGACCTGTAATTCCTCTTGGAGGGGACATGGGGAAATATGTAGTGAGAAGAAATGTGATGTGATTTGATTTTATCATCCATCCATCCATCCATCCATCCTCTTCCGCTTATCCGGGGTCGGGTCGCGGGTGCAGCAGCTTAAGCAGGGAAGCCCAGACTTTTCTCTCCCCAGCCACTTCGTCCAGCTCTTCCCGGGGGATCCTGAGGCGTTCCCAGGCCAGCCGAGAGACATAGTCTCTCCAGCGTGTCCTGGGTCTTCCTCGGGGTCTCCTACCGGTGGGACGCGCCTTGAACACCTCACCAGGGAGGCGTCCAGGAGGCATCCTGATTAGATGCCCGAGCCACCTCATTTGGCTCCTCTCGACGCGGAGGAGCAGCGGGTCTACTCCGAGCTCCCTCCGGATAACTGAGCTTCTCACCCTATCTCTATTTTATCATCCAGTCCAGTATTAATTATGTGCTGCTTAATATTTCCTTTTGTTTTGCTTAATGGATAATTGTTTGGTCTGTATTATTGTGTTGCCCATGTTTTGCTGTCTATGCTACCATACCAGACTGATACAGAGAAGCTGAGAATAATTTCCATGATTGCTATAAAAAATAAGGGAGTAACTGAGGAAATGGATGCTGACTGAAATTCTTTGATGTATCTTATACAGATAGAGGTGAGCGATTGGAGCTTTCTAGCATTAACATTTCATTACCCCGCCCCTTTCCAATGAAACCCTCTTACACTGAGAGAAAGAGTCTAGGCAGAAACATGGTGTTACGCAATGAAGAGATTCACCTTAACAACAGCATTCCTTCTCTGCAGCCTCAGTAAGTACCAGTATTAAATTATTCTGAAAAACAAATATAAAACAAATCTCTCTTTCATCCAGGATTTAAACTTGCAAATTAGTTAGTTTTGAATTTATTCATTTAGATGGTTTTGTTGTTTCAACAACTGAGAAGTATAACTCTTGTTGTCTCTGCGTGTTTCAGGCTGGATCTCTGTCTCAGTTTCTGAGTCTCAGACTGTGGAGGTCCAGCCTGGTAAAGAAGTCACACTGCTGTGCTCCAAAATCTCCAAAAGTCCAATTGTGACAGAGTGGTTCAGAGTGGTCAACAGAACCAAAGCCAGCTGTATCGCCTCTATGTACGGGTCTGACAGAAAAGTTTCACTCTGTGATGGATTTCAGAATACAAAATTTGAAATGACATCAAACAACTCTACAGTTTTTCTTAAAATCACACAAGTGGATTTATCTGACTCTGGACTGTATTTCTGTGGATTTTACATCGACACAAACACAGTCATTGCTGATGTGACAGAGTTACAAGTCCAAGGTAAGATTGTGGTCATGTTTTATCTTTTTCAGTTGACAGTTGAAACAATTATCACAGTATGGTGTGAAAACAACATAAAGACAAACAGGAAACCAATATGTGTATAATATCTTAACCTGACTTCAAGGTAATGGTGAATCTGAAGATGAAGCACATTTAAAGACTAAAAGTAAGAGTTTCCTTTCTTCTATCAAGTTTTTTCTTTGTGTTTATTAACAAGGAGCCAGTAATATGAAAATTAACAATGTGTAAAGCCACCAGTCTAATTCTATCATTTTTTCTTGGAGAAGAGTCTGATGGAATAAACCTGATGAGTATGATCCTGGGTGCTTTGACTCTTTTGCTCACTATTATCATCATTGTTCTGGCAGTTAAAATCAGGAAACTTCAGACAGGTACAGCTAGTTTGAAATTTGTAGCACACACTCTTTTCAACTGTTGACATGAACAAATCAGCAATGATTATTATGTAATCAGACTTTTCCCTTTTATCATTTAGCTGCCAATGAAAAACCACAGCCAGAAAGAAACAAGGTGAGCCAACACTGAATATTAATTATATTAACTGTAAACAGCCTGTTAATAATCTTTATTATCTCATAATATGTCCTCCACCTAAACTAAAATGAACCACCACTTTCAATTTCTAATTTCAACTAAGTTAAGGTTAGCTGATGTGAAAAGTGACAGTATTTTTTGTGAAAAATGTGTGATTTTTGTCAGCATACGGCACACTCAAAATGTCAGCTAAGTGTTAATGGTAGCCACACTTTTCCCTTCTTCACCACAGTGATATTCTTTTTTCCCCCTCTGAAACAAGTTGAAATGCTTCATTCGCTCAACTGGAAGATGTTTCCCCAAGAAAAAAATTAATTGGCTGTGCCTTTAGAATCATATTAGAGAGTGTTATTGTGCGTGTGGCAGAGTGTGTCTGAAGTATGGAGACAGAAAGTTATTTAATATTAACAATTGGATTCACAGAATCAGCACACAGATGATCTGAACTACGCAGCTCTGAATTTCCAGCCAGAAGCAAAAAGAACCCGTCGTCCTGCAACCGAAAGAGAAGAGGAACTAAGTGTTGTGTATGCTGCCACCAGATAGACTCAGGAGACGCCTGGAACTGCTGCTTGTAGTGGAAATTGTGTTTTATTACTTTTACCTCTGCTATGCTTTTGTGTGTGGGCAGGAGAATGACTGGCAAAAAATAAACTGTGATAATGTTTCCATACTCAAGCTGTGGTTGTTTTTTCCTTCTCATGTTTCTTCCTGTATGTCTCTCTGGGTCAAAGTCTATCTAATTGTTTCCGCCTTTTGGCTGAGCAGAAAAAGACCATGATGTGTGATGGAGGAGGAGTCAGAAAGGACATTCATTACTGTCAAACTTGAACAAGGAAGTCAAATCAAGGGGTTTGTCAGGGGGAGGAGTGAAGGAGGTCCACATCACTTGTTTGACAGGAAGAGACAGCACAGTGTGGTCTGAGCTTCAAAGAGGTGAAGATCATGAGGCCTCTAAAGACAACACTTGTTATAAAGTCTAAAAGGAAGCATCTAAAAGTGACCTTGTTTGGGATAAATTAAACTAGCTGCTAAATTAAGACTTTTTGGAAGCAAAAAAAAGAGATAATATAGTAAAGCTGAACTCTGTGGTGGCAAAAGCTGCTGTCTATATCAGTCAAAAACAAATTCTCCACCACAGGAACTTTTCAGCTATGACCACAAACACATCGAGTGCCTTGCTATTCTTGCATCTGCCTTTATAATTGAACAAAGAGGTCTGATGCACCAACGACATTTTTAAACTCTCCATTTTGAACATACTCAGCCACAGTCTCAGGTTACACTTTTACCAAATGGTTTTTAATGTTTGCAGGTGTTCACTGAATTCGTTCATTAATTTTGAACTGTATGAAGTACGAAACAAAAATGCAAACTTATCTTGAATTACAGGTATACATGCTTTTTAAACAAGTTAAACTGCTGATGCTTATCAAGTTTCAAGAATCTAAATTTAAGTGTAGCAGTGATAAACCTTTCAGGAAATATATTCTGAACATCACTGTTCTATAAAGAATGTTCATTTGCACATCATCACAAGGCTGACATAACAGACCTAAGCCTGGGTGAACTAATAGGATAACTTAGCATGATTTTTGCTTGTGACATAAGTCTCAAAGTTTTCTTCAGATAATGTTTGCCTGCAGTATCCACTTGTTGTGCCCTGGGAAACATTTATAGGGTATTTTTTATCTTCACTGGATAGTGGACAATGAAGAGGCAGATAGGAAACAAGGGGAGATGGAGATGTGTATGACATGGAATTGAACCAAAGATATTGTGGTTGTATAGGATGTGCAGTAACCATTCCATCCACTTTAGGTTGCATGCAATCCACAATGTCATCCTTTTTGTTTTTCAGCAGACAAGCAGTGTCAAGCAGAAGAGATGCTCATTAGAAGCAGTAATGAGACCCGGGCACGATGGTCAGAGACAAGCTTGGAGCATGTCCATCCGTTGAGAAGTAAACTGAAGTGAGGTGATTTGCTGCCAAAGATGAGAGTGGCAGTGGTGGGTGATCATGTGCATGTGATTGGAGGAAAATTGGAGGTTAGAGTCCAGTGCAGGGCAGAGCTTGTGTGAGATAAAACTGTTCTTAGAGGAAGATATTTTGGTGGACACTGACCTGTTTTTGCTTTTAGAGGGGACATGGGGAAATGTGTAGTGAGAAGAAGTCTGATGTGATTTCATTGTATCATCCAGTGCAGTATTAATTATATGCTGCTGTGTAGTTCCTTCTGTTTTGCTTACTGGATAATTGTTTGGTCTGTACTATTGTGTTGTCCATGTTTTGCTGTCCATGCTGCCATACTAGACTGATACAGAGAAGGTAAGAATAAGTTCCATGATGGCTTTACAAAACTATGGGAGTAACTGAGGAAATGTATGCTGACTGAAATTCTTTGATGTATCTTATACAGATAGAGGTGAACGATTGGAGCTTTCTAGCATGAACTATTCATTACCCCGCCCCTTTCCAATGAAACCCTCTTACACTGATAGAAAGTGTCTATGCTAAGACACAGTGGTCCGCACAATGAAGAGCTTCACCTTAATAACAGCATTCCTTCTCTGCAGCCTTAGTAAGTACATCCAGGATTTAAACTCACAAATTAGTTAGTTGTGAATGTATTTATATGTTGTTGTTTTATCAGCTGAGGAGTAAATATCTTGTTGTCTCTGTATGTTTCAGGTTGGATCTCTGTCTCAGTTTATGAGTTGCAGACTGTGGAGGTCCAGCCTGGTGGAGAAGTCACACTGTTGTGCTCCAACATCTCCAAAAGTCCAACACAGGCAGAGTGGTTCAGAGTGGTCAACAGAACCAAAGCCAGCTGTATCGCCTCTATGTACGGGGCTGACGATGAAGCTTCACTCTGTGATGGATTTCAGACTTTAAAATTTGAAATGAATTCAAACATCTCTACAGTCTTTCTTAAAATCACACAAGTGGATTTATCTGACTCTGGACTGTATTTCTGTGGATTTTACATTGACACAAACACAGTCATTGCTGATATGACAGAGTTACACATTCAAGGTAAGATTGTGGTCATGTTTGATCTCTTTCAGTTTACAGTGGAATCAGTTATCACAGTGTGACATTTAAACAGCTCAAAGACAAATAGGAAACCAATACATGTCAAAAATATTCATCTTTCTTTAAGGTAATGGTGAATCTGATGATGAAACACATTTAAAGACCAAAAGTAAGATCTGTCTTTCTTCTATCTAACATGCTTATTGTGTATATTAGTACAGAACCAGTAATCTCCATGTTAACAATGTGTAAAGCCACTAGACTAATGACACAGAGTCTATTTTTTTCTTGTAGAAGAGTCTGATGGAATAAACCTGATGAGTGTGATCCTGGGTGCTGTGCCTCTCTTACTCACTATGATCATCATTATTCTGGTTGTTAAAATCAGGAAACTTCAGACAGGTACAGCTATTTTTTTAAATTGTAGCACATACTCTTGTAAATTGTGTTGACATAAACAAATCTAAAACTAAGCGTGATCATTATGTAATCACACTTGATTTTTATCATTTAGCTGCCAATGCTGAACCACAGCCAGAAAGAAACAAGGTGAGCCAACACTCCAACATTCATTATGTGAACGTTAACCACTCTGCTAATCTTTATTATCTCATAATATCTCTTCCACCTAAACTTAAATCAACCCCCTTCATTTCAATGTTAAATTTATGTGCTTTTGTGTGTGGGCAGGGTGGTGACTGGCAAACAATTAAACAGTAATCATTTTTCCGTACTCAAGCTGTGGTTGTGTTTTCCTGCTTATATTTCTTCCTGTATGTCTCTCTGGGTCAGAGTCTATCTAATTGTTTCCACCTTTTGGCTGAGAAGAACAAGAGCATGATGTGTGATGGAGGAGGAGTCAGAAAGGACATTCATTACTGTCAAACTTGAACAAGGAAGTCAAATGAAGGGGTTTGTCAGGGGGAGGAGTGAGGGAGGTCCACATCACTTGTTTGACAGGAAGAGACAGCACAGTGTGGTCTGAGCTTCAAAGAGGTGAAGATCATGAGGCCTCTAAAGTCAACAAAGGAACATTTCAGTTATGACCACAAACACATCAAGTGCCTTGCTATTCTTGCACATCACCATCTACCTTTAAAATTGAACAAAGAGGTCTGATGCACCAACGTCATTTGTAAACTCTCCATTTTGAACATACTCAGTCACAGTCTCAGGTTGCACTGTCAGCAAATGGTTTTTAATGTTAGCAGGTGTTCACTGAATTCTTCATTAATTCATTATGTTTCAAGAATCTATGTTGAACTGTATGAAGTATGAAACAAAAATGCAAACTTGTCCTGAATTACAGGTATACATGCTTCTTTAAACAAGTGATAAGCTGATGAGCTGATAAGCTGATGCTTATCAAGGTTCAAGAATCTAAATTTAAGTGTTGCAGTGATAAACCTTTCAGGTAATATATTCTGAACATCACTGTTCTATAAAGAATATTCAGTTGCACTTTACTTAACACTTCATCACAAGGCTGACATAACAGACCTAAGTATGGGTGAACTAATAGGATAACTGGGCATGATTTTTGCTCATGACAAAAGTCTCAAAGTTTTCTTCAGATAATGTTTGCCTGCAGTATCCACTTGTTGTGCCTCATGACATGCACTGGGAAACATTTATACAGTATTTTTTATCTTCACTGGATAATGGGCAATGAAGAGGCAGATAGGAAACAAGGGGAGATGGAAACGTGTATGACATGGAATTGAACCAAGGATATTGTGGTTATATGGGATGTGCAGTAACCATTCCATCCATTTTAGGATACATGCAATCCACAATGTTATCTTTTTTTTCAGTAGAAAAACAAGCAACAACAAAATGTTTTCTTCCGTTGCACAGACAAGTGTTGAAGTGTTTACCTGTTCAAGATGCTTGACTACTGCAACGTATAAGATGCTGTTGCAGTAGTCTAGTCCGGATGTTATAAAAGCATAAATCAGGGTTTCAGCAGCAGAGAAGGTGAGTGAGGGGCGGAGACAGGCGATGTTCTTGAGGTGAAAGAAGGCGGTCCTGCTGATGTGGTTAATGTGGTGGTCGAACTTGAGTTGGCTGTGACCTGATGACTCCAAGGTTCCGGATGTGAGGGGAGGAGAACAGAGTACAGTTGTTGAAGGTGCGGCTGAAGTTTTGGGTGGGCCTGGTGTGGGATGTGGGACCTTCCTCTCGCTCTCCGCTCACCAGTTTCATACTGCCAACTGTCTCTGAAATAAGTGGTCTCATTCATAAATCCAAGCCATCTACCTGCCAGTTGGACCCACTACCTACCCACCTGGTCAAAAGCTGCCTACCTGCCCTGTCCGCGTTAATAACTGACATCATTCATTCCTCACTGACCTCTGGTGTTGTTCCACCATCACTAAAGACTGCTGCAATAACACCAACACTCAAGAAACCGGGCGCCGATCCTAATGACTTGAACAACTTCCGTCCAATCTCTAACTTGCCATTTCTCTCTAAAATACTAGAAAGAACGGTTGCAGCTCAGATTCACACCCATCTGTCTGACAACAACCTCTATGAACAATTTCAGTCAGGCTTCCGTCCCCTCCACAGCACGGAGACAGCCCTAGTGAAAATCACAAACGACCTCCTGATGGCATCTGACTCTGGACTTCTATCCATTCTGGTTCTCCTCGACCTGAGTGCAGCCTTTGACACCGTCTCTCATGGCATCCTCCTGAACAGATTAGCCTCCATTGGAGTCACTGACATCCCTTTGGCTTGGTTCACATCATATCTCTCTGGCCGCACACAGTTTGTTCAAATCAAAAACCTAAGATCCGGCTCCTCTCCAGTCTCTAGCGGTGTTCCTCAGGGCTCGGTCCTTGGCCCCCTCCTGTTCATTATTTATCTTCTGCCTCTTGGACACATTCTCAGGAAATTTGACATACAATTCCACTGTTACGCCGATGACACCCAACTCTATCTTTCCACTAAGCCTACTTCCACTCTGCCACCCACAGCTCTATCCGACTGCTTACTGGAAATTAAATCATGGCTCTCACTAAATTTTCTTAAACTTAACGGTGAAAAAACTGAGGTCCTCCTCATCGGTACCAGATCAACCTTAGCAACACTCAACACTTTCTCCATGTCCATTGACAATTCCACTGTTCTGCCATCCCCCCAAGTAAAGAGCCTGGGTGTCATCCTGGACAGCACACTATCTTTTGAAGCCCACATCAATAACGTTACTCGGTCTGCATACTTCCATCTACGTAACATCAATCGTCTCCGTCCCTCACTTTCACCAACCTGCACCGCCATCCTGGTAAACACCCTGATCACATCCCGTCTGGACTACTGTAACTCTCTCCTCTTTGGTCTTCCACGGAAATCTCTACACAAACTCCAACTTGTACAGAACGCAGCCGCTCGTATCATAACCAGAACTCCCTTTATTGAACACATCACTCCTGCTCTGCAGCAACTTCACTGGCTCCCTATCAAATCCCGCATTGACTTTAAGATTCTACTCATCACATTCAAGATCCTTCACAACCTGGCACCAACATATCTCTCTGAACTTATTCACATCTACACACCTTCTCGAACTCTCCGATCCTCCTCTGCCAACCAGCTCTTTGCTCCATCTGCCAACTTAACCACCATGGGGTCAAGAGCTTTCAGCCGATCAGCCCCCCGCCTATGGAACTCTCTCCCACCAGACATTCGCACTTCAGACTCTGTCCTCACCTTTAAATCCCGCCTGAAAACGCACCTTTTCAGAGTGGCCTACTCTATCTCCCATTAACTATGCAATCTTCACTCTTGTTTATTTATTATATTAATGCACTTTGAAGTCACGTTCATATTTATTTATTTTTTTCTTTTTCTTTACTTATTTATATTTATTTATTTATTTTTTCTTTTTCTTTCTTCTTTATCTCTGCACTAAATGTCACCTGATTTGTATTTTTGGATGTACTGTTGTGTGTTATATGTGCCTTGTAAGGTGACCTTGAGTGCTTTGAAAGGCGCCTTTAAATAAAATGCATTATTATTATTATTATTATTAATGATGATGATGTCCGATTTGTCACTGTTCAGTTGGGGATAGTTTCTTCTTGCATCCATTTTTTAATTTCAGTGAGACAGTTGCTGAGTGTGGAGTGGATGGTGCTGGTGATGGCTTTGGTGGAGATCTATAGTTGGATGTCGTTGGCATAACAGTGAAACTGGAGACCGTGATGATGGATGATTTTGCCAAGGGGGAGCATGTAGAGGATGAAGAGGAGGGGACCAAGCACCGATCCCTGGGGGACACCTTGTGACAAAGGAGCGGTGGTGGAGGTGCAGTTGTTAATGCTGATGAACTGGTGACGGTTGGTGAGGTAGGGGTGGATCCAGGTGAGTGCTGTGCCAGTGATGTGGTCTGAAGATTTCAGTCGGGAGAGCAGGATGGAGTGGCTGATGGTATCAAAGGCTGCTGTGAGGTCAAGAAGGATGAGGATGGTGAGGTGACCAGAGTCTGAGGAGAGGAGGAGATCGTTCGTGATTTTGAGGAGGGCTGCCTCTGTGGTGTGTTGAGATCGGAAACCAGATTGGAAGCATTCAAAGAGATTATTGGAGGTGAGGTGGGTTCTGAGTTGAGAGGCTACAGCCCGTTCCAGGATTTTTGACAGGAAGGGGAGATTGGAGATGGAGCGGAAGTTACTTGGATTGTCAGTGTTGAGACCAGATTTTTTGATGATGGGTGTAATGGCAGCCAGTTTGAGGGTTGGGGGAACAGAACCAGAGCTGAGGGAGGTGTTAATGATGTCGGTGATGAGTGGGAAGATGACAGGAAGGCAGTCCTTAATGGGTTTCGATGGGATGGGGTCCAGGGTGCAGGTGGAGGTGGAGGTTTTTATCCCGGTCATGAGAGTTGTTAACTGTTCTGGAGATATTGGAGAGAACTGTAACAGGGGCTGGATGGTGGCAGGTGGTGAGGCAGGTGGTGAAATGGGAGGGATTCCAGAAGTGTTGAGGTTATTGTAGATGGTGTCTATTTTTGTTTGGAAGTAGGAAAGGAATGATTGGCAATTTTCAGTTGTAAATGATGAGGAAGTGTTGTCGTATGGTTTGAGGAGTGAGTTCATGGTGGAAAACAGAGCCTTGGAGTTGTTTGAGCCAGAATGGATGAGGTGGGAGTAGTAGGTGGTCCGGGCCGCGTTGAGTGCATCTTTTTAGAGTTGTAGGTGGTCTCTGTAGGTAAGAAGGTGAACAGATAATCCAGTTTTCTTGCAGAGTCTTTCCAGTTGGCGTTTCCGGGATTTCATTTGGTGGAGTGCGGGGATGTACCAGGGGGCAGAGTGGGTGAATGAGACAGTTTTTGTTTTGGGGGGCAAGCTGATCCAAGCAGGAGAACAGTGTACTGTTGTAATAGTTGACCACGTCTGTGGGGTCATCAGAGGGCAGGGGAGGTGAGGCAGACAGACAGTGAGTGAGAGAGGCTGAGAGAGCTGCAGGTGAGACGGAGTTAAGGTGGGGGTAGGGATTTTAATGTTCATTTTGATTGCCAGGTGGTCAGAAATGTGCAAATTGTGACTGGTTAGCTGTTGAATGTTGAGTTTAGTGGAGCAAACCAAATCCAGAATGTGACCACAGCTGTGTGTTGGGAAGGTTATTCGTTGAGTGAAATTGAGACATTGCAGCAGTTCTAAGAAGGAGTCCCAGGAAGAGAACAATTGTGCTACTAATGTTGCCTACAGGAACTATGGAGTTATGCTATATTGAGATACAGTGTGTGACATAAACTTTCTGATTTACAGAATTTGGGCTTTGATGACCTGAACCCTTCAGTGCGGATGTCCCTTCCAAACACAATGAGAAGCAGGAAGCCTCCAAGAGGGAGAGAAGAGGACACTCATGTTCTTTATGCTGCCACTGCATAGACTCAGGAAGCAACTGGAACTGCAGCTTTGATGCTTTGCATGTGTTAATATGGACAAGTGGACAAGTAAAGCTTGCTCTATGCTTGCTACAATTTCTATTTCACTCGCTAGATCCCTTAATTAAAAACCAAATCACGCAATGTAATTGTATAACCTCACATACAAGAAATAAATGCTCATAATGTCATTGTGTTGTGCAATGGGTTCAAAATGGAATAATACAAAATAAACCAAACAATAAATAAAGTGAGCAGAAAACAGTGGAAATTGAGTAAAAGAAAACAATCATTTTTGCTCTTTGATCGTCATACAGGCTGTGCATCTTTAATACAGTGGTGGCTCTCAATTCAAATGCAGATCATCATTCTACACAGTGTTATTTGGCCTGCAAACAGTAGATTATTTTTCTTTGTTGTTTTAAATAAAGTGTCTATATTAATAAATATGTGCATATATTCATTTATTGCTTGTTTATCTTTTTGTATCTTTAACCCAAAGTCACTGTCTTTCTTATTCTGTGAGTCTATGATCTTCAACTGACAGTAAAAAGAGAATATGCAATGTTTGATAGAAGAGGAGCCAGAAAGGAAAGTGACTGTCAAATTTATTTATACACATAGTAAGATGGAGACAGTGAGTGAATACACGTCACTTGTTTGACAGGAAGAGACAGCACAGTGTGGCTTGAGCTTAATGAAGTGAAAATAAAGAGGTTTCGAGAGTCAATGTGATAAAGAAACCATTGAAACCTGCCTATTGCTCCTCTCATACAGACAAAATATAACCAGCATCTGTATTTTTATCAACTTTTTTAAAAAAAAACAGTAGCTACAGATAAATAAATAATAAAATACCGATGCTGTAGTGATAAACAGCATTGTCTCTGTAGGCCAAAAATCTTCATTCTCGACCACAAACATCGGCTTCCTTTTTTCAAAGACCAAGAGTAATGCTACCTGGCCATGAATCTCTTTTCAAACTATTATCACTTCACTGCTCATATTTTACACAAACTGCTTTACCTTGATAAACTACAACAACATCTCAAACTTGAAGAGGCCTAATAAACCTACTTCACTCTTGCCAGCACACATTCATAGCTCTGCATTATGAGCATCCTGAGCTTTAGTCTTTAGTTACACTCTCAGGTATCAGTTAGAGAATAACAGCTGGAAAAGGTAATCTGTACTCTGTATCCACAAAGGTAAAATAGTTTGTTGACTTTTGGTAGTCTTTTTATAATGCATTAACATTCTTAACAAAAGCAGAAAGGAAACGGGAGAATGTAAACATTAATAAGCACAACCCTTCATAACTGAAAATTCCAAAACAGGAGCAGAAAACAGTCCTGGTAATAAACAACAAATGACAACTTGCATGATACAAACATATCACCAATTATAGTAGTTCATATTTTTTAACAAGTCAATATCGTCACAACGGCTAATTGTGGTCCTCTAATCAGTGTGTTGTTGGTCCCTGACTCCAGCACTCTCACTAGATTGGACTACTGTATTCCCTGTAATAGTGGCTGAAACAGGATTAGATTAAAGACAGTTTTGGGATATATGATGGGATCACTGCAATCATGGGATTGAGGCAGGCAGATAAGACATTCAACTCACATCAAGGTTAAGCAATGGTATGGCCCACTTTAGGAATTTCTGGTATTGTATTACAAGATTCTTCAAAGCATGAATATGTGAAATATATTGTAATATTTACATTTTCAGGTAAGACAAATGTATGTACCTGTTGTTTTACCTCTTTTGGGGTGGTCCAAGTCTAAAATAGGGGGTCAGACTCCCCAATTCCTCTGTGATGTGAACCCTAGTATTTACAACTGTCAGTAATAGCAACCATTCTCCATACTTTTGAAAACATGATTGTCCCACATTGCAGATTTCGTTTTGATTTTATTCAAACAGTTAAGAAACTGTTGTCTCTCCTTTGCATAGACACTTTTAAAGTGTATTCCTGTTCTCCAAAAGGAATGCTACCATTTCTTTTCTATGTTCTTAAGAAGCATGACAGAAATGCTTCATTAGCTCAACTAGAAGATATTTCACCAGAAAAGACAAGATTGGGCCTTTCTGCTGTGCCTTTATATCCATACTAGTGGCCTTTATCTATCTGAAGGCAAAACCAAAAAGAAACCTGCCAGCCTGCATCCAATAGAGAAAAGGAGCTAAGTGTTGTGTATGCGGCCACCAGAAAGACTCAGGATACAACTGGAACTGCAGCTCACATTGGAAATTATGCTTTATTATTTTTATTTCTGCTGTGCTTTTGTGTGTGGGCCGAAGTCTGTAGATTCATCCATCTGTAATGCAAAATGAGCACAAGACTTTTTACAAGTTGTGGTCTGTTGTTTGATGTCATTGAAGATGTCTTCAAACCACCTACTTATAGTATCATTCAGTGTATGGTCTTCAGTGTATTGACTGCTGATTGATCTAGCAGATCACTGACATATCAACGATTGCAAGGAAGATACGGTCCTCTGCAATGGTGCGGGACTCTGCTACCATGACCATAAACATACAGACAGACATACAAGAGATTGTCATCATCGTCAGTCACTGAGGATGAATCTCAGCCAAGCTGTCGGGCAGTGGCATGGGATGATCAGATTAAGTAGTGAACTCATGTTCGTCAACAACAGCTATGTAAAGCTCAAATTCATTATCGTTGCAGCACAGTGAGTTGTCACACAAATGGTCCATACATTGTCAGTGTTGGACTGGAGAAAGAGCCCAGCAGTGCACACAAGGCAGACAGGCTGCATCATGCTGCTCTCTTTGTGGTCCCATCTGAGGCACGTCATGCAGAAGACGTACTTGTTAGAAGCAGTAAGAGTTTGGAGCATATCCATCCGTGGAGAACTAAGCTGAAGTGAGGTGATATACTGCCAAGGATGATAGTGTCAGTAAGGGGCGACTATGTGCATGTGGTTGGAGAAGAGCTGGAGGTTAGAGTCCAGTAAAGGGCAGAGCCTGTGTGAGATAAAACTGTTCTCAGGGGAAGATATTTTGGTGGACAGAGACATGTTATTCCTCTTAGAGGGGACATGGGGAAATATGTAGTGAGAAGGAGTCTGATTTCATTTGATTTTATCATCCAATGCAGTATTTATTATGTGCTGCTGTATATTTCCTTTTGTTTTGCTTAATGGATAATTGTTTGGTCTGTATTATTGTGTTGTCTATGTTTTGCTGTTTGTGCTACCGTACCAGACTGATACAAAGAAGGTAAGAATAAGTTCCATGATGGCTATGAAAAATATGGGAGTAAGTGAGGAAATGTAAGCTGACTGAAATTTTTTGTTGTATCTTTTATAGATAGAGGTGAGCGATTGGAGCATTCTAGCATTAACTATTCATTACCCCACCCTTTCCAATGAAACCCTGTTACACTGATAGAAAGTGTCTGAGACACGATGCTACGCACAATGAGGAGATTCACCTTAATAACAGCATTCCTTCTCTACAGCCTCAGTAAGTAGCAGTATTATATTATTCTCAACACCACATACAACACAAACCTCTCTTTCATCCAGTAAACCACCAGGATTTAAACTTGCAAATTAGTTAGATTTTAATTCATTTAGATGACTTTGGTGATCAGCTGAGAAGTAAATCATGTCAAGTCATGTGTTATGTCTTACAGTTGACAGTTCAAAACAATTATCACAGTGTGGTGTGAAAATACCTTAAAGACAAACAGGAAACCAACATGTGTATAATATCTTCGTCTTTATTTAAGGTAATGGTGAATCTGAGGATGAAGCGCATTTAAAGACTAAAAGTAAAAATTTCCTTTCTTCTGTTAAGTTTTTTCATCGTGTTTATTAGCACAGTCAGTAATCTGAATATTAACAATGTCTAAAGTCACCAGACTAAAGACAGAGAAAAATTCTATCATTTTTTTCTTGTAGAAGAGACAAATCTGATGAGTGTGATCCTGGGTGCTGTGACTCTCTTGCTCACTATTATCATCATTGTTCTGGCTGTTAAAATCAGGAAACTTCAAACAGGTACCGCTAGTTTGAAATTTGTAGCACATACGCTTGTAAATTGTGTCGACATGAACAAATCCAAAGCTAAGTAATCATTATGCAATCTGATTTGCCTTTTATCATTTAGCTGCCAATGCCGAACCAAAGCCAGAAAGAAACAAGGTGAGCCAACACTGAACATTCATTATGTGAACTGTAACCAGTCTGCTAATCTTTATTATCTCAAATATCTCTTCCACCTAAATTCAAATGAACCCCATTCATTTCGATTTTCAATTTTTTATTTCAACTATGATCTTCAAACTTTAAACTGGCAATTAAGTTCACTGATCTCGTAAGTTTAATTTGTTGTTTGTGCTAAATGTATTACTTTTGTGAGCATGTGACATACTAAACATGTCCAAATATGTTATATATTATGGTGGTAATGTCTACCACCAAATATTGGTGGTAGACATTACCTTTCTTCTCCACAGTGATGTGTCTTTTTCTCCTCTGAACCAACATTGAAATGCTTCATTAGCTCAACTAGAAGATATTTCACCAGAAAAGACTAAACTGGGCCTTTCTGCTTTGCCTTTATAACCATACAAGCAAGTGTCAATTACTTGTCTGAAGTAAAAGTAACAAACTGTAAAACAAAATAGTTATTTAATTTGAACCATTTGATTTACAGAATATGGGCTCAGATGACCTGAACTATGCAGCGCTGAATTTCCAGCCAAAAGCAAAAAGAACCCGCTGGCCTGCAACCGAAAGAGAAAAGGAACTAAGTGTTGTGTATGCTGCCACCCGATAAACTCAGGAGACGCCTGGAACTGCAGCTTGCTGTGGAAATTGTGTTTGATTACTTTTATCTCTGCTATGCTTTTGTGTGTGGGCAGGAGGGTGACTGACAAAAAATTAAACTGTGATAATGTTTCCATACTCAAGCTGTGGTTGTTTTTTCCTGCTCATATTTCTTCCTGTATGTCTCTCTGGGTCAAAGTCTATCTAATTGTTTCCGCCTTTTGGCTGAGCAGAACAAGATGTGTAATGGAGGAGGAGTCAGAAAGGACATTCATTACTGTCAAACTTGAACAAGGAAGTCAAATCAGGGGTTTGTCAGGGGGAGGAGTGAGGGAGGTCCACATCACTTGTTTGACAGGAAGAGACAGCACAGTGTGGTCTGAGCTGCAAAGAGGTGAAGATCATGAGGCCTCTAAAGACAAAGCTTGTTGGAAAGTATAAAAGGAAGCATCAAAAACAGACATATTCGTTTGGGACAAAATTAAACTAGCTGCTGCATTTATACTTAAGCCAGCACTCTGGTGGCAAAACCAGCTGTCTATATGAGTCAAATAGTATCCACCACATGAATACCCCAATATCTTCTGTCATTGTGAAATCACTCCACTCATTAATTTATACCTTCTCACTTCATTACTTTACTGTCATTGATAAACATCTACCTATAAAATTGGACAAAGAAGCCTGATGCAACTGTGTTATTTTTAACTGCACAGCTCTCCATTTAGAACAAACTCGGCCACAGTCTTAGGTTACACTTTCAGCGAACAGGTTCCTAATGTTAAGAGGTGTTCACAGAATCTGTTCATTTGTTCATCAAGTTCAATAATCTAAATTTAATTGTAGCAGTGATAAATCTCACAGGGAATACATACTGAGGGTCATTGAAATATGAAGAATATTCCATAGCGCTTTACCTAACCTTTCATCATAAGGTTGATACAACAGACCTAAGTGTGGAGGAATAGGATAAGTGATGATGATTTTTGCTATCAATGTTTTCTTCAGACAATGTTTGCCTGCAGTATCCAATTGTGGTGCATCACAACAAACATTGGGAAACATATTTAGCCTCTTTTTTAAAAATGTTTTTATTCATTTGGCATTTTTGTCTTCACTGGATAGTGGGTAATGAAGTGGCAGACAAGAAACAAGGGGAGAGAGATGTGTATTACATGGAACTGAACCAGTTATTTTGTAGTTATGTGGGATGTGTGGTAACCATTCTGTCTACTTTCAGAAACATGCAATCCACAATGCAATCTTCTAATTAGGTTTAGATTTACAGTTTTTACTTTAGTTAGTTTGCATTGACACATTTAAAGTGTTTTCCTGTTCAAAAACATCAGCCACACATAGTGAATAAACAGGTTGGCAATAGGTTAGATGTTCTTTGAAAGAAAGCGTATATTTTGTGTTTTAAGTTTGTGAAAGTGTGTAAGTACATTTCCCCATCAAAACATCCACATCATACAAAACATGCTCACTGTCCAGGTCTTTGCACTGCTTTTGAAACCACTAGGTGTTATTGGCACTCTGTTTAATGCGGTTCAACCACTAATGACATCCTTCAAATATTCATGAAGTGCTGGCACCATATCTTTAGCTGATAAGGCCCCTTGGTGCAAAAAACACAATAGTTCCAAATCACATTCTGTGTCTTAACAATTATTCTCCTAACCAGCCCAGAAGGTTTTCTGGTCATCAAAGGGAGCACTATCAGTTGTGATTCTGACGTAAATATCCCAGCTTAGAATTCCTCAACCCAAGTATTGAATTTCCAGCCAAAAGCAAAAAGAACCCGTCGGCCTGCAACCGAAAGAGAAAAGGAACTAAATGTTGTGTATGCTGCCACCAGATAGACTCAGGAGACGCCTGGAACTGCAGCTCGCTGTAGAAATTGTGTTTTATTACTTTTATCTCTGCTATGCTTTTGTGTGTGGGCAGGAGGGTGACTGGCAAAAAATTAAACTGTGACAATATTTCCATACTCAAGCTGTGGTTGTGTTTTCCTGCTCATATTTCTTCCTGTATGTCTCTCTGGGTCAAAGTCTATCTATTTTTTTCTGCCATTTGGCTGAGAAGAACAAGAGAATGATGTGTAATGGAGGAGGAGTCAGAAAGGACATTCATTACTGTCAAACTTGAACAAAGAAGTCAAATCAGGGGTTTGTCAGGGGGAGGAGTGAGGGAGGTCCACATCACTTGTTTGACAGGAAGAGACAGCACAGTGTGGTCTGAGCTTCAAAGAGGTGAAGCTCATGAGGCCTCTAAAGACAATGCTTGTTGTAAAGTATAAAATGAACCTTCCAAAACTGACCTGTTTGTCTGGGACAAAATTAAACTAACTGCTATATTAAGACTTTTTGGAAGCAAAAAACTGCGTGGTGGCAAAAGCTACTGTCAAAAACAATGTCTCCACCACAGGAACTTTTCAGCTATGACCACAAACACATCGAGTGCCTTGCTATTCTTGCACATCACCATCTGCCTTTATAATTGAACAAAGAGGTCTGATGCACCTACGTCATTTGTAAACTCTCCATTTTGAACATACTCAGCCACAGTCTCAGGTTACACTGTCAGCAAATGGTTTTTAATGTTAGCAGGTGTTCACTGAATTTCGTCATTAATTCATTATGTTTCTGTATTGAACTGTATGAAGTATGAAACAAAAATACAGACTTATCCTGAATTACAGGTATACATGTTTTTTAAACAAGTTAAACTGCTGATGCTTATCAAGTTTCAAGAATCAAAATGTGTTATTATTGTGTATTATTAAGTGTAGCAGTGATAAATCTTTCAGGTAATATATTCTGAACATCACTGTTCTATAAAGAATATTCAGATGCACTTTACTTAACACTTCATCACAAGGCTGACATAACAGACCTCAGTCTGGGTGATAATATGATAACTGGGCATGATTTTTGCTCCTGACAAAAGTCTCAAAGTTTTCTTCAGATAATGTTTGCCTGCAGTATCCACTTGTTGTGCCTCATGACAAGCACTGGGAAACATTTATAGGGTATTTTTGTCTTCACTGGATAGTGGGCAATGAAGAGGCAGATAGGAAACAAGGGGAGATGGAGATGTGTATGACATGGAATTGAACCAAGGATATCGTGGTTTTATAGGATGTGCAGTAACCATTCCATCCACTTTAGGATACATGCAATCCGCAATGATATCCTTTTTGTTTTTCAGTAGAAAAACAAGCAAAAAATTAAATATTTTCCTCCCCTTGCATAGACAAGTGTTGAAGTGTTTTCCTGCTCAAACACATCAGTGAGATAAGCAACTTGTAAAGCCACACATCATCAATAAACAGGTTGATAACAGTTTAGTTTTTCTCCAAAAGGAAGTCTGTAATTTATGTTCTACGTTTGTGAAAATGTGAGTAGCTTTCCCCTTGAAAGAATCCATGATACAACACCTGGACAGGCTCACTGTCCAGGTCTTTGCACTGTGTTTGAAAGTACCGTACTTTGATGACATCTTTCAAAGTGTCATGAAGCGGTGGCAACATAACTTGCTAAGGCCGCTTGGTGCAGAAACCAGTAATTCGGAATTCACATTCTGTGCCTTAACAATTATTCTCTGCACCAACCCCAAAACTTTTCTGGTCATGAAGGTAGCACTATCAGTTATGATTCTGATGCACATATACCAGTTTAGAATCACTCAACCCAAGTACAAATCCACAGTACTAAAATGTCCTCTGCAGCTATTGTGTAGAAAAATTGCTCCTGTGAGCCTGCTTGCCACAAATGCTTCACATAAACAAGTAAAATCATATTTCACAATGACTGTAGATTTGTCTATCTTTAACGCATAGTGAACACTTAACTTGATGCAAGTTGTGGTCTGTTGTTTGATGTCATTGAAGATTTTTTCAATTCAAATATTTATAGTATCATTCAACAGCAGTATGGTCTTCAGTGTATTGGCTGGAGATTGATCCAGCAGCTCTCTGACCATGTGAATGGTTGCAGGTAAGATATGGTCTTCTGCAATGGTGTGGGACTTCACTACCATGACCATAACCTTCAGGATATATTGCCAAACTGAAGTCAGTGGAGGATCTTGAAGGTACAAGAAGAGACGAAGACAGACAAAAGATCGTCAGTCACTGAAGATGCAAGCAGAGTCTCAGCCAAGCTGTGCGGCAGTGGCATGGGATGATCGGATTAAGCAGTGAACTCATGTTTGTCATCAACAGCCATGTAAAGCTCAAATTCACTATCGTTGCAGCACAGTGAGATGTCACACAGGTGAAAATGGTCCAAACATTGTCAATGTTGAGCTGGAGAAAAAGTGCACAGTGCACACAAGGCAGACAGGCTGCATCATGCTGCTCTCTGTGTAGTCCCATCCGAGGAACATCAAGTAGAAGAGACGCCCAGTAGAAGCAGCAATGAGACCCAGGCATGATGGTCAGAGATGAGCTTGGAGCACGTCCATCCTTGGAGAACTAAGCTGAAGTGAGGTGATTTGCTGCCATGGATGAGAGTGGCAGTGATTAGTGATTGTGTGCGTGCGATTGGAGGAGAATTGGAGGTTAAAGTCCAGTACAGGGCAGAGCTTGTGTGAGATAAAAATGTTCTTAGAGGAAGATATTTTTTGGACACTGATCTGTTTTTCCTCTTGGAGGGGACATGGGGAAATGTGTAATGAGAAAGAGACTAATGTGATTTGATCATCCAGTTCAGTATTTATTATGTGCTGCTGTGTAGTTCCTTTTGTTTTGCTTACTGGATAATTGTTTTGCATATATTATTATGTTGTCCATGTTATACTGTCTGTGCTCCCATACTAGACTGATACAGAGAAGCTGAGAATACCTTCCATCATGGCTGTAAAAAAATTAAGGTAGTAACTGAGGACTTTTATGTTGTCTGAAATTCTTTGATGTATCTTTTACACATAGAGGTGAGTGATTGGAGCTTTCTAGCATGAACTATTCATTACCCCGCCCCTTTCCAATGAAACCCTTTTACACAGCTTGAAAGAGTCTATGCTAAGACAGAGTGGTCCGCACAATGAAGAGATTCACCTTAATATCAGCATTTCTTCTCTGCAGCTTCAGTGAGTACCACCATTAAATTATTCCGAACACCACATACAACACAAACCTCTCATTCATCCAGTTAACCACTAGGATTAAACCTGCAAATGAGTTAGATTTGAATTAATTTAGATGATGTTGCTTTATCAGCTGAGGAGTAAATGGCTTGCTGTCTCTGTGTGTTTCAGGCTGGATCTCTGTCTCAGTTTCTGAGTCTCAGTCTGTGGAGGTCCAGGCTGGTGAAGATGTCACACTGCAGTGCCGCAACATCTCACAATGTTCAACTATGACAGATTGGTTCAGAGTGGTCAACGGAAACAAAGCCAGCTGTATCGCCACTATGTACTTCTCTGACAACAAAACTTCACTCTGTGATGGATTTCAGAATACAAAATTTGAAATGAGTTCAAACATCTCTACAGTCTTTCTTAAAATCACAAAAGTTGATTTATCTGACTCTGGACTGTATTTCTGTGGATTCTACATCAACAAACACACAGTCATTGCTGATGTGACAGAGTTACAAGTTCAAGGTAAGATTGTGGTCATGTTTTATCTCTTACAGTTGACAGTTGAAACTATTATCAAATTGTGGTGTGAAGACAAACAGGAAACAAATACGTATATAATATCTTCATCTTAATTCAAGGTAATGGTGAATCTGAAGATGAAGCGCATTTAAAGACTAAGAGTAAGATTCTCCTTTCTTCTATCAAGTTTTTTCATTGTGTTCATTAGCACAGTCAGTAATCTGAATATTAACAATGTCTGAAGTCACTAGACTAAAGACTGAGACTAATTTCATCATTTTTTCTGGTAGAAGAGTCTGATGGAATAAACCTGATGAGTGTGATCCTGGGTGCTGTGACTCTCTTGCTCACTATGATCATCATTATTCTGGCTGTTAAAATCAAGAAACTTCAGACAGGTACAGCTAGTTTGATATTTGTAGCACACACTCTCGTAATTTGTGTCGACATGAACAAATCCAAAGCTAAGCGTGATGATTATGTAATCACACTTGATTTTTATCATTTAGCTGCCAATGCTGAACCACAGACAGAAAGAAACAAGGTGAGCCAACACTTCATTATGTGAACTGTAACCAGTGTGCTAATCTTAATTATTTCAAATATCTCTTCCACCTAAATTCAAATGAACCCCATTCATTTCGATTTTCAATTTCTGATTTCAACTATAATCTTAAAACTTTAAACTGGCAGTTTAGGTTCATTGATCTTATAAGTTTAATTTATTGCTTGTGCTAAATGTTTTACTTTTGTGAGCATGTGACATACTAAACATGTCAGCCAAATATTGGTGGTAGCCACACTTTACCCTTCTTCTCCACAGTGATTTGTCTTTTTCACCTCTGAAACAACATTGAAATGCTTCATTAGCGCAACTAGAAGATATTTCACCAGAAAAGACTAAACTGGGCCTTCCTGCTTTGACTTTATAAGCATATAAGCAAGTGTCAATTACTTGTCTGAAGTAAAAGTAACAAACTGTAAAACAAAATAGTTATTTAATTCGAACCATTTGATTTACAGAATCTGGGCTCAGATGACCTGAACTATGCAGCGCTGAATTTCCAGCCAAAAGCAAAAAGAACCCGTCGGCCTGCAACCGAAAGAGAAAAGGAACTAAATGTTGTGTATGCTGCCACCAGATAGACTCGGGAGACGCCTGCAACTGCAGCTCGCTGTGGAAATTGTGTTTTATTACTTTTATCTCTGCTATGCTTTTGTGTGTGGGCAGGAGGGTGACTGGCAAAAAATTAAACTGTGATAATGTTTCTGTACTCAAACTGTGGTTGTTTTTTCCTGCTCATATTTCTTCCTGTATGTCTCTATGGGTCAAAGTCTATCTAATTTTTTTTCCGCCTTTTGGTTGAGAAGAGCAAAAGCATGATGTTTGATGGAGGAGGAGTCAGAAAGGACATTCATTACTGTCAAACTTGAACAAGGAAGTCAAATCAGGGGTTTGTCAGGGGGAGGAGTGATGGAGGTCCACATCACTTGTTTGACAGGAAGAGACAACACAGTGTGGTCTGAGCTTCAAAGAGGTGAAGCTCATGAGGCCTCTAAAGTCAACACTTGTTGTAAAGTATAAAATGAACCTTCCAAAACTGACCTGTTTGTTTGGGACAAAAATAAACTAGCTGCTATATTAAGACTTTTTGGAAGCAAAAAAAGAAGCACTGCGTGGTGGCAAAAGCTGCTGTCTATATCAGTCAAAAACAAAGTCTCCACCACAGGAACTTTTCAGTTATGACCACAAACACGTCGAGTGCCTTGCTATTCTTGCACATCAACATCTGCCTTCATAATTGAACAAAGAGGTCTGATGCACCTACGTCATTTGTAAACTCTCCATTTTGAACATACTCAGCCACAGTCTCAGGTTACACTGTCAGCAAATAGTGTTTTAATGTTAGCAGGTGTTCACTGAATTTGTTCATTAATTCATTATGTTTCAAGAATCTATATTGAACTGTATGAAGTATGAAACAAAAATACAGACTTATCCTGAATTACAGGTATACATGCTTTTTAAACAAGTGAAACTGCTGATGCTCATCAAGTTTCAAGAATCTAAATTTAAGTGTAGCAGTGATAAACCTTTCAAGTAATATATTCTGAACATCACTGTTCTATAAAGAATGTTCATTTGCACGTCATCACAAGGCTGACATAACAGACTTAAGTATGGGTGAACTAATATGATAACTGGGCATGATTTTTGCTCATGACAAAAAAGTTTTCTTCAGATAATGTTTCCCTGCAGTATCCACTTGTTGTGCCTCATGACAAGCACTGGGAAACATTTATAGGGTATTTTTGTCTTCACTGGATAGTGGGCAATGAAGAGGCAGATAGGAAACAAGGGGAGATGGAGATGTGTATGACATGGAATTGAACCAAGGATATCGTGGTTATATGGAATGTGCAGTAACCATTCCATCCACTTTAGGACGCATGCAATCCACAACGTTATCATTTTTGTTTTTCAGTAGAAAAACAAGCAATAACAAAATGTTTTCCTCCCCTTGCATAGACAAGTGTTGAAGTGTTTTCCTGTTCAAACACATCAGTTAGATAAGCAACTTGTAAAGCCACATATCATCAATAAACAGGTTGGTAACAGGTTAGTTGTTCTCCAAAAGGAAGTCTGTAATTTATGTTCTAAGTTTGTAAAAGTGTGAGTAGCTTTCCCCTTGAAAGAATCCATGATACAACACCTGGACAGGCTCACTGGCCAGGTCTTTGCACTGCGTTTGAAAGTACCAGGTGTTCTTGACACTCCATTTCATGTGGTTCAACTACTTTGACGACATCTTTCAAAGTTTCATGAAACGTTGGCAACATAACTTGCTAAGGCCCCTTGGTGCAAAACCAATAGTTCCGAATTCACATTATGCGCCTTAACAATTATTCTTTGCACCAACCCCAAAACTTTTCTGGTCATGAATGTAGCACTATCAGTTGTGATTCTGATGCATATATTCCAGTTTAGAATCACTCAACCCAAGTACAAATTCACAGTACTGAAATGTCCTCTGCAGCTGTAGTGTAGAAGTGAGTCTGTGAGTCTGCTTCCCACACATGCCTCGCATAAATAAGTAAAATCATATTTCACAATGTCTGTAGATTAGTCTATCTTTAATGCATAGTGAACACTTAACTTGATGCAAGTTGTGGTCTGTTGTTTGATGTCATTGAATGTTTCTTCAATCCACCTACTTACTGCATCATTCAACAGCAGTATGGTCTTCAGTGTATTGGCTGCAGATTGATCCAGTAGCTCTCTGACCATGTCAATGGTTGCAGGTAAGATAAGGTTTTCTGCAATGGTGTGGGACTCCGCTACCATGACCATAACCTTCAGGATATATTGCCAAACTGAAGTCAGCAGCAGATTTCTGAAGGTACAAGTACAGACAGAGACAGATAGAAGATTGTAGTCATTGTCAGTCACTGAAGATGCAAACAGAGTCTCAGCCAAGCTGTCAGGCAGTGGCATGGGATAATAGGATTAAGCAGTGAACTCATGTTTGTCACTGATAGCTATGTAAAGCTCAAGTTCACTATCGTTGCAGCACAGTGAGATGTCACACAGGTGAAAATGGTCCAAACATTGTCAGAGTTGAACTGGAGAAAAAGCCCAGCAGTGCACACAAGGTAGACAGGCTGCATCATGCTGCTCTCTGTGTAGTCCCATCTGAGGCACGTCAAGCAGAAAAGATGCTCATTAGAAGCAGCAATGAGACCCGGGCATGATGGTCAGAGTGAGACAAGCTTGGAGCATGTCCATCCGTGGAGAAGAAAGCTGAAGTGAGGTGATTTGCTGCCAAGGATGAGAGTGGCAGTGATGGGTGATAATGTGCATGTGATTGGAGGGGAGTTCGAGGTTAAAGTCCAGTAAAGCTGGTCCAGAAGGCAGCTGCCTACGTTCTGACAAAAACTAGAGAGAGAGATCATATCACTCCCATTTTGGCTTCACTGCATTGGCTTCCCATAAAATGTAGAATTGAATTTAAAATCCGTCTCCTTACCTTCAAAGCTCTTGGTCAGGCTCCATCATGTCTTAAGGAGCTTATAGTACCTTATGTACCTACTAGAACAGTTTGCTCCCAGCATACCGGCCTACTTGTTGTTCCTAGTATCTCTAAAAGTAGAATGGGAGGCAGGGCCTTCAGTTATCAGGCTCCTCTCCGATGGAACCATCTCCCAGATTCGATCCGGGGACCAGACAACCTCTCTACATTTAAGAGTAGGCTTAAAACTCCTTTTTGATAAAGCTCACAATTAGGGCCCGCCCAGGCTTGTGCTAGACCAGCTCCTAGTTTATGCTGCTATAGGCTTACTGGGGGACCTGCGCTATGGTTTAGCTCCGTCCTCTGCCCTGCGTCAACTCACACCAGGAGCGTTACAGCAGCGGAGTGGAGCATGCTGTGGGAGATAAATCTGCTTTTTAAAACTAAGTTGCACTGTTAATACAGCAATTACGGCAGCCCTATCAAATCCGAATGAGTGCCTTTAGTCTACCATAATTACTGTAGTAGCAGCACAACTAAATGGCCCGATTTTGTTAACTTGTTAAATTTTGGTTATCTCATGCGTCAGTAGCTACGTAGCTAGATGGACTCTTTATCTGTCTGTTTTATTCGTGTTTGATGCTGAAATATGATCGGGAGGCTGCACGGGTTGTTTTATTTTGAAAGACGCAAGTTTTATTATGCCGATACTGTGTCTTACTTCCTGTCTGGTGCAATCTGCTCTGTTGAGCTTGTCGCGAGTTAAAAACAGCGCTGTCAAAAATAGAAATGCTACCTATTGATAGCGCTGTGGTGCGGAGAGCCGCTGCTGGGACTATGCTGACACGCTGCTGAGACGCTCCCGATGGAGGCACTCTCATTGATTATAGTGGTACCTATCAGCTCCGGTGACCGCGGCGCAGCTGTAACGCACAGGTGACAGGCCTGGTGGAAATTGGGCTTTAGACTGCTGGGGGAAACCCATAAGTTAAACTTCCACTATGGAGTTCTCTGTGCTTTTCTGTCTCACAGGTAATCCAGGCCTGTGACGTCGAGATGACAGATTCCTGCCCTGGAGCCTCTAACTTCAATGTTGATTTTCAATGAGCTTCTCTCTCCTATCCTTCCTCTCTCTCCTCTCTATCTCAACCGGTCAAGGCAGATGGCCGCCCACTTTGAGTGTGGTTCTGCCTGAGGTTACTTCCTGTTAAAAGGGAGTTTTTTCTTGCCACTGTCTCCAAGTGCTTGCTCATGTGGGAATGTTGGATCTCTTTAAAATTAAACCTGAAGAATATGGTTTAGACCTGCCCTATGTGTAAAGTGCCTTGAGATGACATTGTTGTGTTTTGGAGCTATACTGATTGATTGATAAAAGCTTGTGTGACATAAAACTGTTCTTAGAGGAAGATATTTTGGTGGACAGAGACCTGTAATTCCTCTTAGAGGGGACATGGGGAAATATGTAGTGAGAAGAAGTGTGATGTGTTTTGATTTTATCATCCAGTGCAGTATTTATTATGTGGTGCTGAATATTTCCTCTTGTTTTGCTTACTGGATAATTGTTTGGTCTGTATTATTGTGTTGTCCATGTTTTGCTGTCTGTGCTGCCATACCAGACTGATACAGAGAAGGTAAGAATAAGTTTGATGATTGCTATAAAAAATAAGGGAGTAAGTGAAGAAATGTAAGCTGACTGAAATTCTTTGATGTATCTTATACAGATAGAGGTGAGCGATTGGAACTAGCATTAACATTTCATTACCCCGCCTCAGTGTAAGAGGGTTTTCCTCTTTTGAAACCCTCTTACACTGATAGAAAGAGTCTAGGCAGACACATGGTGTTACGCACAATGAAGAGATTCAACTTAATAACAACATTCCTTCTCTGCAGCCTCAGTAAGTAGCAGTATTAAATTATTCTGAAAAACAAATATAAAACAAACCTCTCTTTCATCCAGGACTTAAACTTGCAAATTAGTTAGTTTTGAATTTATTCACTTAGATGTATTTGTTGTTTCAACAACTGAGACGTATAACTCTTGTTGTCTCTGTGTGTTTCAGGCTGGATCTCTGTCTCAGTTTCTGAGTCTCAGACTGTGGAGGTCCAGCCTGGTGAAGAAGTCACACTGCAGTGCTCCAACATCTCCAAAAGTCCAACTCTGACAGGGTGGTTTAGAGTGGTCAACAGAACCAAAGCCAGCTGTATCGCCTCTATGTACGGGTCTGACAGTAAAGTTTCACTCTGTGATGGATTTCAGAATGCAATATTTGAAATGACATCAAACATCTCTACAGTCTTTCTTAAAATCACAAAAGTGGATTTATCTGACTCTGGACTGTATTTCTGTGGATTTTACATCGGCACAAACACAGTCATTGCTGATGTGACAGAGTTGCATATTCAAGGTAAGATTGTGGTCATGTTTTATCTTTTTCAGTTGACAGTTGAAACAATTATCACAGTATGGTGTGAAAACAACATAAAGACAAACAGGAAACCAATATGTGTATAATATCTTCACCTGACTTCAAGGTAATGGTGAATCTGAAGATGAAGCACATTTAAAGACTAAAAGTAAGATTTTCCTTTCTTCTATCAAGTTTTTTCTTTGTGTTTATTAACAAGGAGCCAGTAATATGAAAATTAACAATGTGTAAAGCCACCAGTCTAATTCTATCATTTTTTCTTGGAGAAGAGTCTAATGGAATAAACCTGATGAGTATGATCCTGGGTGCTTTGACTCTTTTGCTCACTATTATCATCATTGTTCTGGCAGTTGAAATCAGGAAACTTCAGACAGGTACAGCTAGTTTGAAATTTGTAGCACATACTCTTTTCAACTGTTGACATGAACAAATCAGCAATGATTATTATGTAATCAGACTTTTCCCTTTTATCATTTAGCTGCCAATGAAAAACCACAGCCAGAAAGAAACAAGGTGAGCCAACACTGAATATTAATTATATGAACTGTAAACAGCCTGTTAATAATCTTTATTATCTCATAATATGTCCTCCACCTAAACTAAAATGAACCACCACTTTCAATTTCTAATTTCAACTAAGTTAAGGTTAGCTGATGTGAAAAGTGACAGTATTTTTTGTGAAAAATGTGTGATTTTGTCAGCATACGGCACACTCAAAATGTCAGCTAAGTGTTAATGGTAGCCACACTTTTCCCTTCTTCACCACAGTGATATTCTTTTTTCCCCCTCTGAAACAACTTGAAATGCTTCATTCGCTCAACTGGAAGATATTTCCCCAAGAAAAAAATTAATTGGCTGTGCCTTTAGAATCATATTAGAGAGTGTTATTGTGCGTGTGGCAGAGTGTGTCTGAAGTATGGAGACAGAAAGTTATTTAATATTAACAATTGGATTCACAGAATCAGCACACAGATGATCTGAACTACGCAGCTCTGAATTTCCAGCCAGGAGCAAAAAGAACCCGTCATCCTGCAACCGAAAGAGAAGAGGAACTAAGTGTTGTGTATGCTGCCACCAGATAGACTCAGGAGACGCCTGGAACTGCTGCTTGTAGTGGAAATTGTGTTTTATTACTTTTATCTCTGCTATGCTTTTGTGTGTGGGCAGGAGAATGACTGGCAAAAAATAAACTGTGATAATGTTTCCATACTCAAGCTGTGGTTGTTTTTTCCTTCTCATGTTTCTTCCTGTATGTCTCTCTGGGTCAAAGTCTATCTAATTGTTTCCGCCTTTTGGCTGAGCAGAAAAAGACCATGATGTGTGATGGAGGAGGAGTCAGAAAGGACATTCATTACTGTCAAACTTGAACAAGGAAGTCAAATCAAGGGGTTTGTCAGGGGGAGGAGTGATGGAGGTCCACATCACTTGTTTGACAGGAAGAGACAGCACAGTGTGGTCTGAGCTTCAAAGAGGTGAAGATCATGAGGCCTCTAAAGACAACACTTGTTATAAAGTATAAAAGGAAGCATCTAAAAGTGACCTTGTTTGGGATAAATTAAACTAGCTGCTAAATTAAGACTTTTTGGAAGCAAAAAAAAAGAGATAATATAGTAAAGCTGAACTCTGTGGTGGCAAAAGCTGCTGTCTATATCAGTCAAAAACAAAGTCTCCACCACAGGAACTTTTCAGCTATGACCACAAACACATCGAGTGCCTTGCTATTCTTGCATCTGCCTTTATAATTGAACAAAGAGGTCTGATGCACCAACGACATTTTTAAACTCTCCATTTTGAACATACTCAGCCACAGTCTCAGGTTACACTTTTACCAAATGGTTTTTAATGTTTGCAGGTGTTCACTGAATTCGTTCATTAATTTTGAACTGTATGAAGTACGAAACAAAAATGCAAACTTATCTTGAATTACAGGTATACATGCTTTTTAAACAAGTTAAACTGCTGATGCTTATCAAGTTTCAAGAATCTAAATTTAAGTGTAGCAGTGATAAACCTTTCAGGTAATATATTCTGAACATCACTGTTCTATAAAGAATGTTCATTTGCACGTCATCACAAGGCTGACATAACAGACCTAAGTCTGGGTGAACTAATAGGATGACTGGGCATGATTTTTGCTTGTGACATAAGTCTCAAAGTTTTCTTCAGATAATGTTTGCCTGCAGTATCCACTTGTTGTGCCCTGGGAAACATTTATAGGGTATTTTTTATCTTCACTGGATAGTGGACAATGAAGAGGCAGATAGGAAACAAGGGGAGATGGAGATGTGTATGACATGGAATTGAACCAAGGATATTGTGGTTATATAGGGTGTGCAGTAACCATTCCATCCACTTTAGGTTGCATGCAATCCACAATGTTATCCTTTTTGTTTTTCAGCAGACAAGCAGTGTCAAGCAGAAGAGATGCTCATTAGAAGCAGTAATGAGACCCGGGCACGATGGTCAGAGACAAGCTTGGAGCATGTCCATCCGTTGAGAAGTAAACTGAAGTGAGGTGATTTGCTGCCAAAGATGAGAGTGGCAGTGATGGGTGATCATGTGCGTGTGATTGGAGGAAAATTGGAGGTTAGAGTCCAGTGCAGGGCAGAGCTTGTGTGAGATAAAACTGTTCTTAGAGGAAGATATTTTGGTGGACACTGACCTGTTTTTGCTTTTAGAGGGGACATGGGGAAATGTGTAGTGAGAAGAAGTCTGATGTGATTTGATTGTATCATCCAGTGCAGTATTTATTATGTGCTGCTGTGTAGTTCCTTCTGTTTTGCTTACTGGATAATTGTTTGGTCTGTACTATTGTGTTGCCCATGTTTTGCTGTCCATGCTGCCATACTAGACTGATACAGAGAAGGTAACAATAAGTTCCATGATGGCTTTACAAAACTATGGGAGTAACTGAGGAAATGTATGCTGACTGAAATTCTTTGATGTATCTTATACAGATAGAGGTGAACGATTGGAGCTTTCTAGCATGAACTATTCATTACCCCGCCCCTTTCCAATGAAACCCTCTTACACTGATAGAAAGTGTCTATGCTGAGACACGGTGGTCCGCACAATGAAGAGATTCACCTTAATAACAGCATTCCTTCTCTGCAGCCTCAGTAAGTACATCCAGGATTTAAACTCACAAATTAGTTAGTTTTGAATGTATTTATATGTTGTTGTTTTATCAGCTGAGGAGTAAATATCTTGTTTTCTCTGTATGTTTCAGGCTGGATCTCTGTCTCAGTTTATGAGTTGCAGACTGTGGAGGTCCAGCCTGGTGGAGAAGTCACACTGCTGTGCTCCAACATTTCCAAAAGTCCAACACAGGCAGAGTGGTTCAGAGTGGTCAACAGAACCAAAGCCAGCTGTATCGCCTCTATGTATGGGTCTGACGATGAAGCTTCACTCTGTGATGGATTTCAGACTTTAAAATTTGAAATGAATTCAAACATCTCTACAGTCTTTCTTAAAATCACACAAGTGGATTTTTCTGACTCTGGACTGTATTTCTGTGGATTTTACATTGACACAAACACAGTCATTGCTGATATGACAGAGTTACACATTCAAGGTAAGATTGTGGTCATGTTTGATCTCTTTCAGTTTACAGTGGAATCAGTTATCACAGTGTGACATTTAAACAGCTCAAAGACAAATAGGAAATCAAAACATGTCAAAAATATTCATCTTTCTTTAAGGTAATGGTGAATCTGATGATGAAACACATTTAAAGACTAAAAGTAAGATCTGTCTTTCTTCTATCTAACATGCTTATTGTGTATATAAGTACAGAACCAGTAATCTCAATGTTAACAATGTCTAAAGCCACTAGACTAATGACACAGAGTCTAATTTTATTTTTTTGTAGATGTAGAGTCTGATGGAATAAACCTAATGAGCGTGATTCTGGGTGCTGTGACTCTCTTACTCACTATGATCATCATTGTTCTGGCTGTTAAAATCAGGAAACTTCAGACAGGTACAGCTAGTTTTGAAAATTGTAGCACTTACTCTTGTAAATTGTGTTGACATAAACACATATAAAACTAAGTGTGATCATTATGTAATCACACTTGATTTTTATCATTTAGCTGCCAATGCCGAACCACAGCCAGAAAGAAACAAGGTGAGCCAACACTGAACATTCATTATGTGAACTTTAACCACTCTGCTAATCTTTATTATCTCATAATATCTCTTCCACCTAAACTTAAATGAACCCCATTCATTTCAATTTTCAATTTCTGATTTCAACTATGATCTTCAAACTTTAAACTGGCAGTTTAGGTTCATTGATTTTATAAGTGACATCATTTTTTGTGAAAATGTTTTACTTTTGTGAGCATGTTCCATACTCAACGTGTCAGCTAAATATTAGTAGTAGCCAGAATTTACAATTCTTCTCCACAGTTATTTATCTTTTTTGCCTCTGAAACAACATTGAAATGCTTCATTAGCTCAACTAGAAGATATTTCACCAGAAAAGACTAAACTGGGCCTTTCTGCTTTGCCTTCATAACCATATAAGCAAGTGTCAATTACTTGTCTGAAGTAAAAGAAACAAACTGTAAAACAAAATAGTTATTTAATTTTAACAATTTCATTTACAGAATATGGGCTCAGATGACCTGAACTATGCAGCGCTGAATTTCCAGCCAAAAGTAAAAAGAACCCGCCGGCCTGCAACCGAAAGAGAAAAGGAACTAAATGTTGTGTATGCTGCCACCAGATAGACTCAGGAGACGCCTGGAACTGCAGCACGCAGTGGATATTGTGTTTTATTACTTTTATCTCTGCTATGCTTTTGTATGTGGACTGGCAAAAAATTAAACTGCGTTAATATGTATAATGTATAATGTTTCTGTGGTTGTTTTTTCCTGCTCATATTTCTTCCTGTATGTCTCTCTGGGTCAAAGTCTATCTAATTGTTTCCGCCTTTTGGCTAAGAAGAATAAGAGCATGAGGACATTCATTACTGTCAAACTTGAACAAGGAAGTCAAATCAAGGGGTTTGTCAGGGGGAGGAGTGAGGGAGGTCCACATCACTTGTTTGACAGGAAGAGACAGCACAGTGTGGTCTGAACTGTAAAGAGGTGAAGATCATAAGGCCTCTAAAGTCAACACAGGGGAACATTTCAGTTATGACCACAAACACATCAAGTGCCTTGCTATTCTTGCACATCACCATCTACCTTTAAAATTGAACAAAGAGGTCTGATGCACCAACGTCATTTGTAAACTCTCCATTTTGAACATACTCAGCCACAGTCTCAGGTTACACTGTCAGCAAATAGTGTTTTAATGTTAGCAGGTGTTCACTGAATTTGTTCATTAATTCATTGATTTCAAGAATCTATATTGAACTGTATGAAGTATGAAACAAAAATGCAAACTTATCTTGAATTATAGGTATACATGCTTTTTAAACAAGTTAAACTGCTGATGCTTATCAAGTTTCAAGAATCTAAATTTAAGTGTAGCAGTGATAAACCTTTCAGGAAATATATTCTGAACATCACTGTTCTATAAAGAATGTTCATTTACACGTCATCACAAGGCTGACATAACAGACCTAAGTCTGGGTGAACTAATATGATAACTGGGCATGATTTTTGCTCCTGACAAAAGTCTCAAAGTTTTCTTCAGATAATATTTGCCCGCAGTATCCACTTGTTGTTCCTCATGACAAGCACTGGGAAACATTTATACTGTATTTTTTATCTTCACTGGATAGTGGGCAATGAAGAGGCAGATAGGAAACAAGGGGAGATGGATATGTGTATGACATGGAATTGAATCAAGGATATTGTGGTTATATGGGATGTGCAGTAACCATTCCATCCATTTTAGGATACATGCAATCCACAATGTTATCCTTTTTTTTCAGTAGAAAAACAAGCAACAACAAAACGTTTTCTTCCATTGCACAGACAAGCGTGAACTGGTGACGGTTTGTGAGGTAGGAGTGGATCCAGGTGAGTGCTGTGCCAGTGATGTGGTCTGAAGATTTCAGTCGGGAGAGCAGGATGGAGTGGTTGATGGTATCAAAGGCTGCTGTGAGGTCTAGGAGGATGAGGATGGTGAGGTGACCGGAGTCTGAGGAGAGGAGGAGATTGTTAGTGATTTTGAGGAGGGCTGTCTCTGTGGTGTGTTGAGATCGGAAACCGGATTGGAAGCATTCAAAGAGATTATTGGAGGTGAGGTGGGTTCTGAGTTGAGAGGCTACAGCACGTTCCAGGATTTTTGACAGGAGGGGGAGATTGGAGATGGGGCAGAAGTTACTTGGATTGCCAGTGTTGAGACCAGATTTTTTGATGACGGGTGTAATGGCAGCCAGTTTGAGGGTTTGGGGAACAGAACCAGAGCTGAGGGAGGTGTTAATGATGTCGGTGATGAGTGGGGAGATGGCAGGGAGGCAGTCCTTAATGAGTTTGGATGGGATGGGGTCCAGGGTGCAGGTGGAGGTTTTTATCCCGGTCATGAGAGTTGTTAACTGTGCTGGAGATATTGGAGAGAACTGTAACAGGGGCTGGATGGTGGCAGGTGGTGAGGCAGGTGGTGAAATGGGAGGGATTCCAGAAGTGTTGAGGTTACTGTAGATGGTGTCTATTTTTGTTTGGAAGTATGAAAGGAATGATTGGCACTTTTCAGTTGTAAATGATGAGTGCGTGTTGTCGTAGGGTTTGAGGAGTGAGTTTATGGTGGAAAACAGAGCCTTGGAATTGTTTGAGCCAGAGTGGATGAGGTGGGAGTAGTAGGTGGTTCGGGCTGCGTTGAGTGCATCTTTGTATACTTGTAGGTGGTCTGTGTAGGCAAAAAGGTGAACAGATAATCCAGTTTTCTTGCAGAGTCTTTCCAGTTGGCGTTTCCGGGATTTAATTTGGCGGAGTGCCGTGGTGTACCAGGGGGCAGAGTAGGTGAATGAGACAGTTTTGATCTGATCCAAGCAGGAGGACAGTGTACTGTTGTAATAGTTGACCAGGTCTGTGGGGTTTTCAGAGGGCAGGGGAGGTGAGGCAGACAGACAGTGAGTGAGAGGTTTCTGAAGGTTATAGTCCGGTCCGGATTGGGGTGGGGGTAGGGATTTCAATGTTCATTGTGATTACCAGGTGGTCAGAAATGTGCAAATTGTGACTGGTTAGCTATTGAATGTTGAGTTTAGTGGAGCAAACCACCATGTCCAGAATGTGACCACGGCTGTGTGTTGGGAAGGTTATGTGTTGAGTGAAGTGGCCGGTTTATTGTCTGTGCTGTCAATGTGTAGATTAAAGTCTCCCAGGAGGAGAGCAATTTTGCTACTAATGTTGCCTACAGGAACTATGGAGTTATGCTATATTGAGATACAGTGTGTGACATAAACTCTCTGATTTACAGAATTTGGGCTTTGATGACCTTAACCCTTCGGCGGATGTTCCTTCCAAACACAATGAGAAGCAGGAGGTCTCCAACAGGGAGAGAAGAGGATGTTCTTTATGCTGCCACTGGATAGACTCAGGAAGCAACTGGAACTGCAGCTTTGATGCTTTGCATGTGTTAATATGGACAAGTGGACAAGTAAAGCTTGCTCTATGCTTGCTACAATTTCTATTTCTTGCACTAATTAAAGATCACTCGCTAGATCCCTCAATAAAAAAACAAATAACACAATGTAATTGTACAACCTCACATAGAAGAAATAAATGCTCATAATGTCATTGTGTTGTGCAATGGGTTCAAAATGGGATAATACAAAATAAACCAAACAATAAATAAAGTGAGCAGAAAACAGAGGAAATTGAGTATAAGAAAACAATAATTTTTGCTCTTTGATCGTCATACAGGCTGTGCATCTTTAATACAGTGGTGGCTCTCAATTCAAGTGCAGATCATTATTCTACTCAGTGTTATTTGGCCTGCAAACAGTAGATTATTTTTCTTTGTTGTTTTAAATAAAGTGTCTTTATTAATAAATATATGCATATATTCATTTATTGCTTGTCTATCTTTTTTTTATCTTTAAGCCAAAGTCACTGTCTTTCGTCTATGATCTTCAACTGACTGTAAAAAGAGCATATGTGATGTTTGATAGAAGAGGAGCCAGAAAGCAAACTGACTGTCAAACTTATTTATACAGATAGTAAGATGGAGACGGTGAGTGAGCACACCTCACCTGTCTAACAGGAAGCGACAGCGCAGTGTGGCTTGAGCTTAATGAAGTGAAAATAAAGAGGTTTCAAGAGTCAATGTGAAACCACCATTGAAACCTGCCTATTGCTCCTCTCATACAGACAAAATATAATCAGCATCTGTATTTTTATAAAAAAAAATTTAACAGTACAGATAAATCAATAATAAAATACCAATGATGTAGTGACAAACAGCATTGTCTCTGTAGGCCAAAAGTCGCTACCAGAGGAAAACATCTGCTTCCTTTTTTCAGATCAAGAGTAATGCTAACTGGCCATGAATCTCTTTTCAAACTATTATCACTTCACTGCTCATATTTTAAACTGCTTTACCTTAAAAAGCTACAACAAGATCTGCCCTCAAACTTGAAGAGGCTTGATAAAACTGCCTCACTGTTGCCAGCATACACTCATAGCTCTGCATTATGAGCATCCTCAGCTTTAGTCTTTAGTTACACTCTCAGGTATCAGTTAGAGCATAACAGCTGGAAAAGGTAATCTGTACTCTGTATCCACAAAGGTAAAATAGTTTGTTGACTTTTGGTAGTCTTTTTATAATGCATTAACATTCTTAACAAAAGCAGAAAGGCAACAGGAGAATGTAAACATTAATAAGAACAACCCTTCAATAAGGAAAATTCCAAAACAGGAGCAGAAAACAGTCCTGGTAATAAACAACAAATGACAACTTGCATGATACAAATATATCACCAATTTTAGTAGATCATATTTTTTAACAAGTCATTATCGTCACAACGGCATAATTGTGGTCCTCTAATCAGTGTGTTATTGGTCCCTGACTCCAGCACTCGCACTAAATTGGACTACTGTATTCCCTGTAATAGTGGCTGACAGGCAGGCAGATAAGACATTCAACTCACATCAAGATTAAGCAATGGTAAGGCCCACTTTAGGAATTTCTGGTATTGTATTACAAGATTCTTCAAAGCATGAATATGTGTCATATATATTGTAATATTTACATTTTCAGGTAAGACAAATGTATGTACCTGTTGTTTTTACCTCTTTTGGGGTGGTCCAAGTCTAAAATAGGGGGTCAGATTCCCAAATTCCTCTGTGATGTGAACCCTAGTATTTACAACTGTCAGTAATAGCAACCATTCTCCATACTTTTGAAAACATGATTGTCCAACATTGCAGATTTCATTTTGATTTTATTCAAACAGTTAAGAAACTGTTGTCTCTCATTTGCATAGACACTTTTAAAGTGTTTTCCTGTTCAAACACATCAGCGAGATAAGCAACTTGTGAAAGACACACATTTACACTAAACAGGTTGGCAAGAGACCAGTTGTTCTCCAAAAGGAATGCTACCATTTCTTTTCTATGTTCGTAAAAAGCATGACAGAAATGCTTCATTAGCTCAATTAGAAGATATTTCACCAGAAAAGACAAGATTGGGCCTTTCTGCTGTGCCTTTATATCCATATTAGTGGCCTTTATCTATCTGAAGGCAAAACCAAAAAGAAACCTGCCAGCCTGCATCCAATAGAGAAAAGGAGCTAAGTGTTGTGTATGCGGCCACCAGATAGACTCAGGATACAACTGGAACTGCAGCTCACATTGGAAATGATGCTTTATTATTTTTATTTCTGCTGTGCTTTTGTGTGTGGGCCGATGTCTGTAGATTCATCCATCTGTAATGCAAAATGAGCACAAGACTTTTTATAAGCTGTGGTCTGTTGTTTGATGTCATTGAAGATGTCTTCAATCCACCTACTTATAGTATCATTCACCAGCAATATGGTCTTCAGTGTATTGACTGCTGATTGATCGAGCAGGTCTCTGACATATCAACGATTGCAAGGAAGATAAGGTCCTCTGCAATGGTGTGGGACTCCGCTACCATGACCATAAACATACAGACAGACATACAAGCGATTGTCATCATCGTCAGTCACTGAGGATGAATCTCAGCCAAGCTGTCGGGCAGTGGCATGGGATGATCAGATTAAGTAGTGAACTCATGTTCGTCAACAACAGCCATGTAAAGCTCAAATTCATTATCGTTGCAGCACAGTGAGTTGTCACACAAATGGTCCATACATTGTTAATGTTGGACTGGAGAAAGAGCCAGCGGTGCACACAAGGCAGACAGCCTGCATCATGCTGCTCTCTTTGTGGTCCCATCCGAGGCACATCATGCAGAAGACATACTTGTTAGAAGCAGCAAGAGTTTGGAGCATGTCCATCCGTGGAGAACTAAGCTGAAGTGAGGTGATATGCTGCCAAGGATGATAGTGTCAGTAAGGGGCGACTATGTGCATGTGGTTAGAGAAGAGCTGGAGGTTAGAGTCCAGTAAAGGGCAGAGCCTGTGTGAGATAAAACTGTTCTCAGGGGAAGATATTTTGGTGGAAAGAGACATGTTATTCCTCTTAGAGGGGACAAGGGGAAATATGTAGTGAGAAGGAGTCTGATTTGATTTGATTTTATCATCCAGTCCAGTATTTATTATGTGCTGCTGTATATTTCCTTTTGTTTTGCTTAATGGATAATTGGTCTGTGCTGCCATACCAGACTGATACAGAGAAGGTAAGAATAAGTTCCATGATGGCTATAAAAAATAAGACAGTAAGTGAGGAAATGTAAGCTGACTGAAATTTTTTGTTGTATCTTTTATAGATAGAGGTGAGCGATTGGAGCTTTCTAGCATTAACTATTCATTACCCCGCCCCTTTCCAATGAAACCCTCTTACACTGATAGAAAGTGTCTGAGACACGATGCTACGCACAATGAAGAGCTTCACCTTAATAACAGCACTCCTTCTCTGCAACCTCAGTAAGTAGCAGTATTATATTATTCTCAACACCACATACAACACAAACCTCTCTTTCATCCAGTAAACCACCAGGATTTAAACTTGCAAATGAGTTAGATTTGAATTAATTTAGATGATTTTGGTAATCAGCAGAGAAGTAAATGTGTTGTTGTCTCTGTGTGTTTCAGGCTGGTTCTCCGTCTCAGTTTCTGAGCCTCAGACTGTGGAGGTCCAGCCTGGTGAAGAAGTCACACTGCACTGCTCCAACAACTCACCATATTCAACTCAGACAGAGTGGTTCAGAGTAGTTGAAAGAAACAAAGCCAGCTGTATCGCCTCTATGTACGGGTCTGACAGCAAAGCTTCACTCTGTGATGGATTTCAGAATGCAAAATTTGAAATGAGATCAAACAACTCTACAGTCTTTCTTAAAATCACACAAGTTGATTTATCTGACTCTGGACTGTATTTCTGTGGATTCTACATCAACGCACACACAGTCATTGCTGATGTGACAGAGTTACACGTTCAAGGTAAGATTGTGGTCATGTTTTATCTCTTACAGTTGACAGCTCAAAACAATTATCACAGTGTGGTGTGAAAATACCTTAAAGACAAACAGGAAACAACACGTGTATAATATCTTCATCTTTTTTTAAGGTAATGGTGAATCTGAAGATGAAGTGCATTTAAAGACTAAGAGTAAGATTCTCCTTTCTTCTATCAAGTTTATTCATTGTGTTTATTAGCACAGTCAGTAATCTGAATATTAACAATGTATAAAGCCTCCAATCTAATTCTATCATTCTTTCTTGGAGAAGAGTCTGATGGAATAAACCTGATGAGTGTGATCCTGGGTTCTGTCATTGTCTTGCTCACTATTATCATCATTGTTCTGGCTGTTAAAATCAGGAAACTTCAGACAGGTACCGCTAGATTGAAAATTGTAGCAAACACTCTTCTAAATTGTGTCGACATGAACAAATCCAAAGCTAAGCATGATCATTATGTAATCACACTTTTCCCTTTTAGCTACTAATGAAGAACCGCAGCCAGAAAGAAACAAGGTGAACCAACACTGAACCATCATTATGTGAACTGTACACATTAGTCTGTTAGTTTCCATGAAAATTTTAGATTTTTGTCAGCATGTGGCGTACTTAACTTGTCAGTCAAATGTTAGTGGTAGCCACACCTTTACCTAATTTCCCACAGTGATATTGCTTTTTTTCTCCTCTGCAACAACGTTGAAATGCTTCATCAGCTCAACTAGAAGCTATTTCTCCAGAAAAAACTAAATTGGACATTTCTGCTGTGCCTTTATAACCATATTTACTTGTTGGAAGTAAAAGTAAGAAATTGTTACAAAATAGTAGTTTAACAGTAAGAATCTGAATTACAGAACCTGGGCTCAGATGACCTGAACTACGCAGCTCTGAATTTCAAGGCAAAACCGAAAAGAAACCGCCAGGCAGCAGCTGAAAGAGAAAAGGAGCTGAGAGTTGTGTATGCTGCCACCAGATAGACTCAGGAGACACCTGGAACTGCAGCTCAAAGTGGAAATTATGCTTTACTTTTTCTATATCTGCTATGCTTTTGAGTGTGGGTAGGGGGGTGACTGACATAAAATAAAACCTTGATGATGTTTCTGTACTCAAGCTGTGGTTGTATTGCTCATATGTTTTCCGGTCTGTCTCTGTGGGTCAAAGTGTGTCTCATTTTTTTCCCCTTTTGGCTGAGAAGAACAAAAGCATGATGTGTGATGGAGGAGGAGTCAGAAAGGACATTCATTACTGTCAAACTTGAACAAGGAAGTCAAATCAGAGGGTTTGTCAGGGGGAGGAGAGAGGGAGGTCCACATCACTTGTTTGACAGGAAGAGACAGCACAGTGTGGTCTGAGCTTCAAAGAGATGAAGATCATGAGGCCTCTAAAGTCAACACTTGTTGCAAAGTATAAAAGGAAGCATCTAAAACTGACCTTGTTAGGGATACATTAAACTAGCTGCTGCATTTAGACCTTTTTTGGGGGGGAAAAGATAATAGAGTAAAGAAGCACTTTGTGGTGGAACAAAACTGCTGTCTATGTGAGTCAAAAACAAAGTCTCCACCACAGGAACATTTCAGTTATGACCACAAACACATCACTTGCTATTCTCACACAACAAGAAAACTGCCCCTTTCTGTTTATACAAATAATAATTTAATTTGAGCACTTTACTTCGTAGCACTTTACTTAATAATTCATCACAGTACTGATGTAACAGACCTACTGTAAGTTTGGGGGAATAAATAGAATAACTGGGTATCTAAATTACTCCTGACAATAGTCTCAAAGTTTCATCAGAGTATTATTGCATGCAGTATCCATTTGTGCCTTATTACATGCATTGGGAAACACGTTAAGCCTTTTTAAGTGTTTTTTTCTGTGTTTCTGTGTTTGTGTATGTGTGTGTGTGTGTGTGTGTGTGTGTGTGCGTGTGCCACTGATATTTTTGAATAGTGGCAATGAAGAAGCAGACAGGAACCTAGGGGAGAGAGAGATGGGTATGAGAGGGAATCGAACAAGGGGTATTTATCGTGGTTATGTACTATGCACAGTGACTATTCCGTCTACAGCTTCTTCTCCCTTGCATGAACACATTTTGATTCATTTCCTCTTCAAACAGTGAAATAACAGTGAGATAAGCTACTTGTGCGAGTCACACATTGTCACTAAACAAGTTATCAAAAGACCAGTCGTTGTTGTTCTATGTTCTATGATTGTAAAATTGAACACCAGTAAACCTGTAAATGATAGAGCACCTAAAAATGCTCACTGCCCAGGTCTTTGCACTGCTTTTGAAAGCACTGAGTGTTCTTGACGCTCTGTTTAATGTGGTTCACCACTTTAACGACATCTCTCATAGTTTTATGAAGTGCTGGCACTGTATCATTGGTTGTTATGACCCTCACTGTAAAAATCATTGCTTCCATGTTTGGGATGATGATCATACTGGGAAGATGAAAACAATTCATAATCCCAGCCTGTTGTATATGAGTAATAATGCACCATAGGGTTTCCTGATATGCAAAGATAATGTACGTTGATGAGATGTAGATGCCCAAAATGAAAACTGTTGTCTTTTTTATTGATGAGTATTGAGAATACTGATTTTAACTATTTGTTTCGCAGTAACTATATCAAAACCACTAATGCTTTATGCTCGTCTAATGAAGGCTCAGCTACATTTAAAACTGGTGACTACAGACACAGAAACTTTGTACCTCCTTTGAAAACTAGACAACTCATTCATTTGATGGATCAACTGGGAGCTGATCAATGAAACTGATCATAGGACACATGATATCAGTTCCACTCAACATGAGAATCAACTCAAACATCCATAAAAAACTGCGTCAGGCATTCAAATATAACACCACAATCTTGTCATGTTTGATATGTAATGCCATGTTTGTGTGAAATTGCATCTGACGCTGTTATAATGTATCATAAGATTTTGAGTCTTCTAGCACCGCCCCGCCAGTGAGGTCAAATTTCAAACATCAAAGTGAAATAATATTTACGCAAAAGGTGTTGCATTGTATTGCAGGTCCCTGAGAAGCAGAATAAAAAAAACAAAAACACCCTGCCTCTCTTAACCGCTTTAAAAGAGCTCAGTGATATGAACTACAGTATACTGACAGTGACACGATGATAACCGCAATGAAGAGCTTCACCTTGATAACAGTTATATTTCTCTGCAGCATCAGTAAGTACTGTTACTTGATTATTTTCAGCACCAAACATTGCAACTGTCTCTTCAATCCAGTGAATAACCAGGGTATTGTCAAATGAATTGGTGTTGAATTCGTTTGGGTGTGCTGCGGTTGTTTTATCAGCTGAGGAGTAAATGTCTTGTCGTCTCTGTGTGTTTCAGGCTGGATCTCTGTCTCAGTTTCTGAACCTCAGACTGTGGAGGTCCAACCTGGTGAAGAAGTCACACTGCTGTGCTCCAACATCTCCAAAAGTCAAACTCAGACAGAGTGGTTCAGAGTGGTCAACGGAACCAAAGTCAGCTGTATCGCCTCTATGTACGGGTCTGACAACAAAGTTATACTCTGTGATGGATTTCAGAATGCAGAATTGGAAATTAGTTCAAACATCTCTACAGTCTTTCTTAAAATCACAAAAGTGGATTTATCTGACTCTGGACTGTATTTCTGTGGATTTTACATCGGCACAAACACAGTCATTGCTGATGTGACAGAGTTACACGTTCAAGGTAAGATTGTGGTCATGTTTTATCTCTTTCAGTTGACAGTTGAAACAATTATCACAGTGTGGTGTGGAAATACCTTAAAGACAAACAGGAAACCAATATGTGTACAATATCTTTGTCTTTCTTTAAGGTAATGGTGAATCTGAGGATGAAGCACATTTAAAGACTAAGAGTAAGATTCTCCTTTCTTCTATCAAGTTTTTTCATTGTGTTTATTAGCACAGTCAGTAATCTGAATATTAACAATGTCTAAAGCCATCAGAGTAAAGCCACCAGTCTAATTCTATCATTATTTTCTTGTAGAAGAGTCTGATGGAATAAACCTGATGAGTGTGATCCTGGGTGCTGTGACCGTCTTGCTCACTATTATCATCATTGTATTGGCTGTCAAAAGCATGAAATGTCAGACAGGTACAGTTGGATAAAACATTTTAAACAACAGATACAAGGGTTGTGTTAATTATCATTAACCAATCATTCATCATTTTGTCTATTGTCGTTTAGCTGCCAATGAAGAACCACAGCCATGGAGAAACAAGGTAAATACATAGCTATAATGGTTAAAGGTTATAAGATTCATTGAAGCACTCATTTCATTTCATTATTAAAGATCTTTGTCCCAATGTGAAGCTGTGTCAGGCAGGCAGTCATCATATTACATATACACCTCAATTAATCCTGATTGCTGATTGCATCCTCCTTCCTAACAGTCTCTATGTGACAATGCAAACAAATACAACAAACATACTACACAATGTTAAATGATGAATGTTCACATATGTAGAGGTGATGGTTCTGTATTTTTACTTCAGTCATTCTGGCTGATGTTTCATGATGGTGTGAACAAATATTGAACTTTGGTTAAATCATTTATCTGTTTTTATTTGTTTGTGTTTGTTTCTTTTATAACTCTTACTAATCGATGATGAATCCTTACTAAATCTGGAGTAAACCAGTATGTGTGTATAGTATGTGGCTGAAACACAAAATGTATCCATCAGCCATTACATGAATAACAATCTGGCTTACAATAGTGCCTACAGGAACCATGGAGTTATGCTATATTGAGATACAGTGTGTGACACAAACTCTCTGATTTACAGAATTTGGGCTTTGATGACCTGAACTCTTCAGTATGGAGATTACTTCCAGACACAATAAGAAGCAAGAGGCCTCCAACAGGCAGAGAAGAAGATACTCATGTTCTTTATGCTGCCACTAGATAGACTCAGGAAGCAACTGGAACTGCAGCTCTGATGCTTTGCTTTTGCTTTTGAAGTGTTAATATGGACAAATGGACAAGTAATGCTTTATGCTTGCTACATTTTCTATTACTTCACCACTGATTAAAGACCACTCACTGGATCCCTCACTTCAAACCATACCATGTACAGTAATTGTACAACCTCAAACATGAAAAATAATGGCTTATAATGGCATCATCTTGTGCAATGGGAGAAAAACGGGATAATACAAAATAAACTAAACAATAAATGAAGTGAACAGGAAACAGTGAAAAAGGAGTATAAGAAATATATATACTTTTTTTTACTTTAATAATCCTACAGGCTGTGTATCTTTAATTGATGACTCTCAATTCAAGTGCAGACCCTGATTCTACACAATGTTATACTTTAGATTATTTTTTCTTTTTTAATAAAGTGTCTATATTAGTGAATATATGTCTGTATTCCTTTATTGCTCATCTTCCTCTTTTTGACTCTTTAAGAAGATGATCTTCATCTGACGGTAAAAAGGCCCAATTTTTTCTTTTCTGGTGAAATATCTTCTAGTTGAGCTGATGAAGCATTTCTATCAGGCTTTTACAAACATAGAACAGAAATCGTAGCATTCCTTTTGGAGAACTTGATAGATGAAAAAATAATATTAGTATTTAAATGTCCGTCATCATTAGATTCACCATTACCTTGAAGATAGATGAAGATTATCACACATATCAGTTTATTTTTTGTCTTCATTCTGTTTTGGTGCCACACTGTCATTACAACTTTGATAATGTTTCTGTACTCTCGCTCATATTTTCCGATCTGTCTCTCTGGGTCAAAGTGTGTCTAATTTTTTCTGCCTTTCGGCTGAGAAAAGCAAGAGCATGATGTGTAATTGAGGGGGAGTCAGAAAGGACATTCATTACTGTCAAACTTGAACAAGGAAGTCAAATCAGAGGGTTTGTCAGGGGGAGGAGTGAGGGAGGTCCACATCACTTGTTTGACAGGAAGAGACAGCACAGTGTGGTCTGAGCTTCAAAGAGGTGAAGATCATGAGGCCTCTAAAGTCAACACTTGTTGTAAAGTATAAAAGGAAGTAGAGCTGGGCAATTCATCAAAAATAATTGAAACCGACATTTAGAAACTCTAATCGATTTAATCTTGCTCATGTCAATTAATGGTGGTGTTCACTGTTGCCATGACAGTAAAGGTTGCATATCTTTAAGGGATTTGAAAACTTGTCTCCAGTGATCATTTTAACCCAAACCATGATCTTTACATCGTTCTAATCAAGTAAACTAGACATTAACCACAGCGTCTCACCTTGAAACATCATTATTTTCACTCCCTAAAGATTCTCATGTGCCAAAATATCACAAAAATATGGTGGGAGGGCAGCAGTGTAAAATACAAAACTAAACAGAAAATACATAATTGTTCATCAAGGGTGGATATAATCGTTCATTGTAATCAAGGTTAAAAGTTCAATTAATCCTGATTTAGATTTTTGCCATAATTGCCCAGCCCTAAAAGGAAGCATCTAATACTGACCTCCTTTTTTGGGACTAATTTAAACTAGGTGCTGCATCTAGACTTATGTTGGGGGAAAAACGATAATAGAGTAAAGCAGCACTCAGCTACATTTAAATCTGGTGACTACAGGCCCAGAAACTGTGTACCTCCTTTGAAAAAGTATTTCTCTTGATGTCAGCAGGGCAGATTCTAGCAACTAGACAATTCATGAATTGGATGGATCAACTGGGAGCTGATCAATGAAACTGATTATAGGACACATGATATCAGTTCCACTCAACTTGACCCAAACATCCATAAAAAACTGCATCAAGCATTAAAATATAACACCACAATCTTGTCATGTTTAACACTTAATGCCAGACTGTAATATACTGTATCTGTAGAAAACTGCAGGAGTCACAGATGAGTTCTTTATACATCTGCAATTCTATGAGGCCATGTTTGTGTCAAATTGCATCTGACGCTGTTATAATGTATCATAAGATTTTGAGTCTTCTAGCACCGCCCTGCCAGTGAGGTCAAATTTCAAACATCAAAGGGAAGTAATATTTACGCAAAAGGTGTTGCATTGTATTGCAGGTCCCTGAGAAGAAGAATAAAAGAACCAAAAAAGACCCCGCCTCTCTTAACCGCTTTAAAAGAGTTCAGTGATATGAACTACAGTATACTGACAGTGACACGATGATAACCGCAATGAAGAGCTTCACCTTGATAACAGTTATATTTCTCTGCAGCCTCAGTAAGTACTGTTACTTGATTATTTAAAGCGTCAAACATTGCAACTGTCTCTTCAATCCAGTGGCAAACCAGGATTTTTGAATTAATTTCCATGTGCTGTAGTTGCTTTATCAGCTGAGGAGTAAATGTCTTGTTGTCTCTGTGTGTTTCAGGCTGGGTCTCTGTCTCAGTTTCTGAGTCTCAGACTGTGGAGGTCCAGCCTGGTGAAGAAGTCACACTGCTGTGCTCCATCATCTCGACAAGCCCAACTCAGACAGACTGGTTCAGAGTGGTCAACGGAACCAAAGCCAGCTGTATCGCCTCTATGTATGGGTTTGAGGGCAAAGCTTCACTCTGTTATGGATTTCAAAATACAAAATTTGAAATGAGTTCAAACATCTCTACAGTCTTTCTTAAAATCACACAAGTGGATATATCTGACTCTGGACTGTATTTCTGTGGATTCTACATCAACACACACACAGTCATTGCTGATGTGACAGAGTTACAAGTCCAAGGTAAGATTGTGGTAGTATTTTATCTGTTTTAGTTGACACTTATCACAGTGTGGTGTGAAAACAGCATAAAGACAAACAGGAAACCAAAATGTGTCAAAATCTTCATCTGACTTCAAGGTAATGGTGAATCTGAAGATGAAGAACATTTAACAACTAAAAGTAAGAGTTTCCTTTCTTCTCTAAAGTTTTTCAATGGGCATATTATTACAAAGCCAAAAATCTGAATATTAACATTGTCTGAAGCCATCACACTAAAGACACATTTTTTTCTTGTAGAAGAGTCTGATGGAATAAACCTGATGAGTGTGATCCTGGGTGCTGTGACTCTCTTGCTCACTATTATCATCATTGTTTTGGCTGTTAAAAGCATGAAATGTCAGACAGGTATAGTCGGATAAAATTTTTAAACAACAAATACAAGGGTTGTGTTAATTATCATTAACTAATTAAGCATTTTGTCTATTGTCATTTAGCTGCCAATGAAGAACCACAGCCAGGGAGAAACAAGGTAAACCTGTTTTAAATACATAGCTATAATGGTTAAAGGTCAGAAGATACATTGAAGCACTCATTTCATTTCATTATTAAAGATCTTTGTCCCAATGTGAAGCTGTGTCAGGCAGGCAGTCATCATATTACATATACACCTCAATTAATCCTGATTGCTGATTGCATCCTCCTTCCTAACAGTCTCTGTGTGACAATGCAAACAAATACAACAAACATACTACACAATGTTAAATAATGAATGCTCACAGCTGTAGTGGTAAAGGTTCTATTTTTGGACTTCAGTCATTCTGGCTGATATTTCATGATAGTGTGAACAAATATTGAACTTATATGTTTCTTTTATAACCCTTACTGAACAATGATGGATCCTTACTAAATCTGGAACAAACCAGTGTGTGTGTATAGTATGTGGCTGAAACAAATATTTAGCGATCAGCCATTACATGAATAACAATTTTGTTTACAATGTTGCCTACAGGAACTATGGAGTTATGCTATATTGAGATACAGTGTGTGACACAAACTCTCTGATTTACAGAATTTGGGCTTTGATGACCTGAACTCTTCAGTGTGGAGATTACTTCCAGACACAATAAGAAGCAGGAAGCCTCCAACAGGGAGAGAAGAAGATACTCATGTTCTTTATGCTGCCACTAGATAGACTCAGGAAGCAACTGGAACTGCAGCTCTGATGCTTTACTTTTGCTTTTCAAGTGTTAATATGGACAAGTGGACAAGTAATGCTTGCTTTATGCTTGCTACATTTTCTATTACTTCAGCACTGATTAAAGATCACTTGCTGGATCCCTCACTTCAAAAGAAAACCATACAGTACAACAATGGAATTGTACAACCTCAAACAGGACAAATAAAGGCTCATAACGTCATTGTATTGTGCAATGGGTTAAAAATCGGGATAATACAAAATAAACCAAATAGAAAATAATGTGAGTATAAGAAATTACATTAGTTTTGCTTTTTTGATCATCATACATCTTTAATACAGTGGTGGTTTTCAATTCAAGTGCAGATCATCATTCTATGCAGTGTTATTTGGCCTGCAAGCATTTGTTTTAAATAAAGTGTCTATATTCATGAACACATGTCTATATTCATTTATTGCTATGTTATATGAAACAGATGCTGAACACAGATGCTGTCTTCTTCTTACACATTAATTATTTAACTCACAAGCATGGCTAATACAGACAAGCTTGCTTGAACTGTTATGACCAGCAGCTTATGACAGAAAACTTTAAATCAGTGCCTGTGTCCATACTGTAGGTGTGACGATAACATATATAAAAAGGTGAGACTATTCAAAGCTATTGAAGTATAAATTAACTACTATAGATAATTCTCTATTTACTACGACCTTTAAATCCACAATCTACCCCAAATATACTAGCTAGTACGCGCAATGGTTGTTTTTATTTATTTATTTTTTTTTACAGAATTACATGTATGTGCTTAAAGCAAATTTAATAGTAACACAATAACCTTCACCTTTGAATTTTTGCATACTGTAAGTTGGGTATATGTAACTTAAAATGTCACATTTTTGCAAGCGGAAAATCATTTTGGGACTACAAACCACAAATAAATGAGAAATAAACAGAAAATATTAAAGCAGGACCACTTCAACTGGTGTTTTGTAATGTGGTTTACAGAGTAAAACAAAGTATATTTACTGAATTTTCAATTATCGGCACGGTATTTTTATATTTGAATCATGCAAATTGCATTTCTTCCCTCAGCCTTCCTGTCAAAGCGTTGATATATGGTCGCTGTATGTATGGTAGTTGTGTATACTGTCACTGTATATACTGTATACTGTGGATGAAGTGATTCACTGTGTAGAGAGAGGAGGGGGAGGAGGAGGAGAGAGAGAGAGAGAGAGAGAGAGAGAGAGAGAGAGAGAGAGAGAGAGAGAGAGAGAGTGAGAGAGAAAGAGAGAGAGCGAAAGATACACCTCTGCACCATTTCCTTTCTCATCAGTTTTTCTCAATCTAATTTGTGTCATCTGCTCTCCCGTCTGTCTGTTTATTTCCTCCACTGGTTCTTCATTACGTCTGTGATGGATCTCAGGATTGTTGTGACCATCTCCACACTTTTCCTCATGACCATTGGTAAGTGCACATTCTTTTTCGGGATAAATATAACATTTGGAAAACAGAGGACACAGTGTTAACCTTCACCCACTGACGTACATGCCAAGGCCTTAACAGAGAGGTCATACAGTAGTAAAGTTTGCAAAATACTAGTAGTACTTAATATATCCATTGTATTACAGAAACGAACATATTGTTCAATGCAAAACAGTATAGAATGTAAGAAATGTACCATTCTTAAATGAAGTACTTTTCCTTTTGGAGCCAAGCCTTCCCTTGATAGACAAATATCACTATAGTAACTTAAATATTTCATGTCTAGTTACCAGACCTTAAACTCCTGATTAATGATGCACCAGATTCAGCCAATATACAGTACGCTGGTTTGGTCTGGTTCTGGGTGCTGACAACACAAGGCTAAATGTAGCTAACATTAGAGCTGCTAGCTGGAGCTGACTTGCCCTCATGATTATCATGAAGTAAAAGACCTACATATGTAATAACGATTAAAGCTGAAAAATAGGCTGTGTATTTGTTTTGGGTTAATATTGGTATACTAATAAACTAGCTCTGCATCATTTGAAAAACATTTCTTTGAAAACTCCACTTAAAACTGCAGAATTCGCACTATGATATTTGGTAATTCTACCTAACATGACAAGGCTTTTCATGTTGTCCTGACTTTCTGTTTTGTTGATAACTTATTACGTGATAACGTGAAACTCATAGTTGGTCTTGGGCAGAGGTGCACTCCACACTTTCTCGTACAGCGTCACAAAATGGTATTGTGTTGGCGTATGGAAAGGGGACCACACATCATTCTCTCTATCTGATGTGTTTCTTTTCCTCCAGCTGTTAGTGGATAGAAGTGAGGCTCTATCTATGGTTATAACATATACAGCAAATCATATAAATGACCCACATTCCTGTCCATTCTCTACACACCGTGATAGGAAATATGATAGATTACAGTTACCCTATTTAAAATGTAATAAGTAATATAACTATTTCAATGACTATTTCAATTATTACATTTGATTACTTTTTGATGACTTTTCTAACCAATGTTTTCATCTGTTAGGGTAAGTGTTCCCATTAAGCACCAAAATATCAAAGTTCAATTGTTTTTCATGGATACTGACATGATTTATTAGAGAGATGATTTCTTATAAAGCAACATTTATCTCTCATTAGTTCATGTAGATTTGGGAATATAAAATAAAGATTTTTTTTGAAAAAAGTCAGATGTCTGACATGGAGCTTAATTGGTACTGTGACTCCATTCAAGCCCATGTATGCGCCAAATAAGCCTAAATATAAAAAAATGTTGTTTTCAAAGAATAAAAACATATATATATTATATGTATTCAGTAACATGTTCTCAGACTTGTTTAATTTTGAATGGCAGTGTGGAATAATGTAATTAATAATGGATTACAGTTACATTTATTTTGTAATAAAATTATTTAACTCCGTACATGTAACTAGTTACTCCCCAACATTGACCATTAAAGGTACATTATAACATGAAACACACACGTGCGCGCACATATAGTCGTTTAAATTAAATTTGGCATTAAATAAAAAAGAGCATTTATGGACTGATAACTTGTAATGGAGACTTTTTTGCACGGATACGAATACAGGTGTGCCTATGGATTTTTACTTATCTGTAGGTGTGTCTTGGGCAAAAAAAGTTCTATATAAACTGATCTGTATAACCATCCACCCCACTAGTACTGATTTAATTTCTTTACTCAAATTAAGGTAGGAAAGTACAGGCTCTGAAATGTACTTAAGTACAAAAGAGTAAAGAGTAAAAGAGTAAAGAGTAAAAATGAATTTTTACCATCAATTATACACAATACCTCTTTTGATAATTCAGCAAAATGAAAAAAATTCTTGGCACACAGAATAGTTTTAACTTTAGATTGTTTTTGCCAACTGAATATACAACCTTTACTGTCATTTCTCTAGTGAGGAAACACATTGTGTCAGTCTTCATGGGAGGAGGGCTGGTGACATGGGTTTTTTTTTCTCTTTTGTTGTTTTAGATATTTAGATATTTTTATTATATTTATTTAATTTATCTTTATTGGGTGAAACTTAATTTCACATGTCCTCCTGAAAAAACTTTAAGTATTTAAGACTGTTGTTGAGGCAGAATGAGATCTGAAGGTGGCGGTTACACCCTCATAAAGCTCATACTGTCTTCACAGTTGAAGCATTAGGCCTATTTAACTTTGAAATTCTGAAATGTCTTACAGAGAGTAAATCAAGTCTGTTTTAAGAACATATAGACTTATTAAAAGGCGTATTCAGTGCATTTAATACTGAAAGTTTCAACTCAACATGAAGAAAAGAAACTACTTCATTTTTCTTTTAAGGAAAAGTAAGGCAATACTGTGCTGGTGTCAGATCCAGCCTGAACTGATGGATATGAGTTCCATAAACAAACAAAAGAAGAAACACAGTTAAACTTAATTTCCATTGATTTATAAAACTAGAGGTTTACCCATAGTGGTATCCAGCCATGCTGATTCAGTTCAGTTCAGTTTCAGTTCTAATAGCAAAGGCTTTGGTATAGAGCTGAAACTTCTGCCACCGCACCACCCCAAAACAGCGCACTATAAGGCGCACTGGATTATAAGGCGCACCTTCAACGAATGGCCTATTTTATAATTGTTTTAATATATAGGGCGCACCGCATTATAAGGCGCACAGAATAGAAGCTATTAGCTATTAACATCACAAAGCGGACCAGTAGATTTTCTCTGAACTAGCTTATTGATGATTTTTTGCTGATTTTTCAAAATGAAACGTTGGTTAATACCGAGCAAAGAAAAGACAGAGAGGTCAGCGGAGGAGGCAGAGAGGCCGGCGGAGAGGGCAGGGAAGCCAGAGGAGAGGGCAGCGGAGAGGGTAGAGAAGCCGTATTACCGTAATAACCATATACAAGGAGCACCGGATTGTAAGGCGCACTGTCAGCTTTTGAGAAAATTGAAGGCTTTTAGGTGCACCTTATAGTGCGGAAAATATGGTACTTATAGGTCTGTTTTGTTCGGAGCATTAAAAGGTGACATTTGGAGAACTTTCAGAGTTCATGGTTTTTTATAGAGTTCCAGCCTGTGTAGAAAATAGGGTTGCAGTTATGTGTGGCAGGAGTGAATCTTGTGTAGGCACCTATTGATTGAAATAGAAGCATAGCTGATAGACAATGATTTGGGTGATCTGTATATTGTTACAACACATTGTTTATTACTGTACTTTATTATTTATGAGCAGCAAAAATCTGTATGAATACTGCTTTTGACTCTTTATTAGTTTTGAAAATTGATAATGATATTTTCAGTAGATTTAAACAGTAGCTGGGCATCTGTGGAATGGTGCTTAGGTGGTTCTCATCCATCTGTCAAAAGCTTTCATTCAGTTCCTCCACTACAGTGCTAACATGTGGTATACCTTAATGACCAGTTTTTGTCTCTCTCTCATCTGACATTAGAACATCTCCTTTCACTGTTATGTAGAAGGCAGGCTACACATATACGGATTGGGTGTTAATGAATTTCTTTAGCTGAACTCTATCAGGTGTACCCCTTCATGCAAACTGCACTTATTTCCCTTTATGTTAAGGTGTGTTTGGGTGTTATTTTGACAGGGGCCTAAACTCTATACAATACAAAAAAAGAAACAAACAAAAGAAGAGATTGATTTGAGGCATGTTTACCAAATTTGCAACACGGCATCATCTCCTCTTACACATTAAAACAAAACAAAACCAAGAAGCCATAGTTGCAGCCCATACATGAGCATGCAACAACCCTTTGGGACGTGTAAATTTACCTGCAGTTTGCAAGCAATATTCATCAGTCAAACATGACACTGCAACCTGTTTGTGATCTGCATGTGAGCAATGTTTGCAAATCACTTACGTGAACCAAGCCCCCGTAGCGCCTGCTTTAATGTGTGAGTGAGCCACAGCTCAGCTTCAAACTGTACAAAATTCTGCAACCAGGTTACTGACTCAACCTGAGTTTAATCAATTTGCACTGGTTACCAAAATGCTTTAGAATCTGTTTTAAAACCTTCCTTATTACATAGAGGGCTTTACATAGCTTTAAACTCCTGTCCTAAGAAGACTCTGCTTGTTTAGGCTCTCAGCTGTTCTAGTCCAAGTTCAAATCAAGTTGTGATGATATTTTGCTGTATTGTCAACTTGCTGAGAAACAGTCTTCTGTTTAATATTGAGTCTTACAGTGAGTCTATTATCGATTGTCTTACCAACAGCTATTTTGTTGCTCAATGTGCATATTTGCGGGTGTCAGTTGGAAATGCTGGGACAAGATGGGCACTGCACACATCACAATACATACACAACAGTGCACATACACATTCACAAGAATATGTGCATACAAAAACACACACAATGGGCCTCAGTCACAAACAGTGTGTATGTACAAATATGTGCTTAAACTGTGCGTGCGCATGTTTGATGCACAAATCTAGGATTCATCAATATGTTCTTACTTAAATTTGTTTAATTTTGAACTTCCTCAGAAGTTAAAATGCCTTATTACAAACTGTAATTTGTGAAATAATTCACTTTTCCTTATGGGTTCATTTTTCTAAAGCAAATGACACACACACTGAATCAGCACCCGCCCATTGTTATTGACAGATCTTTTTAAAGTTTAGTATACAAACATTTTCTAGGTCAATACCATTTTTTATACACAAGGACATTCAATTAGACATACACCATAAAGGCCATTTTAAGAATTGTTTTTATGTAGTTTTGTTAAAGACAATGGACCTCATTCACTAATACAGTATGTGCGCAGAAATGTTCTTATCCCCCCCAAAAAAAATAATTTTAAACTGACAGGTGCGTGTTTGCTATCTGCAATCAGCATACCGCCACACCTATATTTCCCTATATAAGGACATCTGTTTGGTGTATCATGAAGAGAGCACTGTGCTGAACAGAGCAGAACAGAGAAAATTATAAGAGATGATCCAAAACAGCAAAATTTGAAATAATTGTGTCAGAGGTGGAAGCCAGAAAAGACTTTGACACTTTTCTGTTGCATCTTCCAGAGTGACAATGTTAAAAAAAAACAAAAAACAACCAAACAAACAAAACAAAAACAAAAAGAAGGACTGGATGGTGAATGGTCTGTCCCCTGAGGTTCTGATGGTGACACAAGTTAAAAAAAGGTTTAACATCACAGTTGATGCCAAAACATGAATCGCAGACTAGGAAAAAAAGGGAAATAGGAGAACTAACTTGTAGGCCTGGATGATGCAACAGAAAACATCAATGAAACAACTGTAACTGTCGTCCACACTGAGAACGATAACTATAACAACAACAATGTAAGCATCCACACTTACGAATGATAATGTCCTGTAAACAGTGGTGTCCAGTACGAGCTGCGCACTCCAGTGTCTGCAGCTAATTATTGATGAGTTGTTACTACCGTAATATGTTGAACAGAGATATAAAAGAGTTCAGAGGTGGGTACTGATTCAGTGTGTTGATCAGAAGTATTTCTGACACTAGTTGCTGTGATGTTCTAGTATTTAGCAAATAAA